>NC_051167.1:180630622-181160622 GCF_013339725.1 Rhipicephalus microplus
GATTCGGCATGTCCTGTATTTTTTTACACAAATGCACTCAGATGCTGACAGATAAGTTCACCAGGTGCCAAGTCAAATATGTGCTCACTGTGCCATCCTTCTATCCTTAAAAACAGATAATTGCCTCTGGTGTACTACACACTTACTTTTACTTGCTCTGCTAAGCTGATAACTATTTTTCACGAGAAATGAGCATGCCCACAAAACACCAAAACATACAACTTTTATTAAGCAACACTAACAGAAATTATTCACCAACTCACATCACTATCCGTATTAGCTTATTAGTGCTCACTTGCCTACAGGCATGAGAAAGGCTGTGTGCATGTGATGCAATTCCATCAATTTTCCATTCATTAAACACAAATAGCCTATTTATTGTGCACAAAACTACTTTACATAAAAAAAAATGCGTTAAAACTCAGCTACACACACTAGTCGTTCTTAAAAGTTGTAACGAGAGCTACCTTTTTATTCACAACGCCTCCCAGATTTGCTAACTTGTGAATAACTGCTGAAAGTTATTGGACCTTTTAAGCCTACTACGATTAAAGTCTATTAGTTCTCAGTTCACAGAAGCACCACTATTGGCTGATTGTGCTCTGAGCTATGTCCTATAAAGAATGTACATACATGCATAAAGACAGATTTATCAGAAACATGTAATTGGGTGGCAAATTTATTTGAAGGCAACTCAAAGCATCTCTCGTAAATGTTTAATGGCAGGCAATTGTGTTAAGGGGTTCGACATGTGAATAGTTGTACTCTCTACATGAAAATAAGAGTTCTTTGTTCAGTATTTACCATAGCTAAGCCGATCCTCCAAACAATTTTACTAGACAAATGAGAATGTATGCACAAACACTGAAAAAATTTTGATAGGTGGCACTATTGCCTTAGCCCTTATATAAATGGCACTAGACAGTTCTCATTTATTACCCATCACTTTTTTACTGCCGGAACTATTTCACAATAATGAGCACACATGCAGACACATTCACTGAACCTACACATAAACTCGACTAATCAAGGAGCCTAAAGAGAATTCAACTTTAACTCAAAGCAGCTTCAATAATTGCATATGCAGTGTTTGAGGCATAACAATATTAGTGGTGGGAAGCATACTGTGGTAAAATAGGTTTGTTCAGCTAAGACTACTAAAGCTTCATTACACTCTGGAGAATTTTGTATGCTCAATGAACATTCACACAGACAACACACAATAGCCAATAAATGAATCAGGTGGCCCAAGCAGAAATCAATGCCCACACATTGCTTTTCCTAGACTTATTCTATTGGTTGCAAATTCAGCAACATGAATAGACACACAGATATATCACAAAAAAGTAACTTAGTATACAGTAATTACCTACCACTACTAAGCTGATTTCATGCTGGAGTATATTAATCAGCATAGGAGCAGACACCAGTAACACATAATTACACTCGCAAGTTGAACTAGGCCACAAGGAAAATCAATGCTGTGACATACAGCACGTCCAAAATTGTTTTAACTGGTCCAAGTTGCGCAGCATGGTTAGATTGACTAAGTACATTCTGGGGAAAAACTTATTTCTACAGTTATTCCCTACCTGTACTAAGCCGATTAAGCAGTGGAACAATTTACATGAATAAAGAGCACGCACACAGACGCCCATGCAAACAAACATCTACATGCACACACATGCAAATGGAATTCGGAAGACCTAACAGAAATTAAATTGAAATACCAGCATCTCCTCAAATGTTTAATTTGATCTAGTTGTATAACTATTTCCAAAGCAAATTTTGTACCTGTACTAAGCCGATTAAGCAGTGGAACAATTTACAAGAATAAAAAGCACGCAATCAGACGCCCATGCATACAAACATCTACATGCACACAATGCGAATCGAATTCGGAAGACCTAACAAAAATTGAAGAATTGAAATACCAGCATCTCCTCAAATTTTTAATTTGATCTAGTTGTATAACTATTTCCAAAGCAAGTTTTGTACCTGTACTAAGGCGATTCAGCAGTGGAACAATTTACATGAATAAAGAGCCCGCACACAGACACCTATGCATACAAACATCTACATGCACACAATGCAAATCGAATTCGGAAGACGTAACAGAAATTGAAGAATTGAAATACCAGCATCTCCTCAAATGTTCAATTTTATCTAGTTTTATAACTATTTCCAAAGCAAATTTTGTAACTGTCAATTTGCAGCTGCCTTATAATAACCCATCTGAAATTGGTCAATTAAATGTAGTTGCATAGGGCGACTAGATGTAGAAGTAGGAATTAATTACTTTTAGTCATTCCTCCCCTGATAATCAGCACATTGTGCAAAATCCAATTGAGTGCACATGACAAACACACTAACAAGTCTACAGCTTCTGGCAAAATAAATGAGGCACTAATTGATAGTAGCCGATGTCTCCACTAATCACTTCACTAGCAGTGCTTACCTAACGTGACTAGGCAATTAGAATGACTTAGTCGTAATTTGTAAATGAAAAGCAGGACTACAGATTTTAAAAATCCACCCATGAGCAAATAGAACGAACGAGGTGCAGAAGTTTCATACCTAGCTAACAATGAAGTTATGAAAACCATACAAAATAAGCCAGGCAGCGAAGCTGTTGGATAGGGAGGAAGAATCTGAAGATGACAAGGAAGTAATATAGAACTTGCTGAGCTTCACACTCAACTATTCTCAAAAACATTTTTAGTGATCTGGAAAAATACCAATATACAAATGCATAAGTAAGGTGCCATTAGAGAGTGAAATAAATGTGTGTTCACAGTAAGTGATAGTGATGATAGTTTGAAACAGCAGTGATGGAAGTGACTTCAGGTGCATACTTTCTATGCAGGAAAAGTACTTTTTTAGAGTAGACTTACATAAGTTTTCAGAGCGGAAATATCGTTACTTTGGAGCACCTACAATTGTAAATCAAAACATTGTTAAAGCATCTCATAAATAAATATAAGATATCTTTCAGACAGCAGTCAATGTTAATTCGTAGAATCGAATATATTTCACACAACAGTCAATTTTAATTTGCAGAATCAAGCAATCAGCGGGATGGCTGGTCATGGGAATGTGCTGTGAAGGAAGCTTTATATTCAAGATACTAGTATTTGTGACAGAAATCAAATGAAGCCGGCCGAAGTGTAAACACAGTCCCACAGAAGTGTTGCCCAATAAAAGGAGATCAGTTTGAAATAACAGCAATCCAGCTGATTTTCAGCTATCATGAGTCATGACTTGCTGAAAAAAAAAAAAAACCTGCCAAGTGAGCTCTGTGCTTAATGTAACAGTTCATGTTGCATAATGAAAGTTAGAGCGAATAATGCTGCGCACTAGGGGCATACTGGGATGATAGTATGCATTTTTTTTGTTTCTTTAGGACCTATGAGCTTTAGAGCCTTATACCTTTGCTTTTGATCCACTGGGTGGAAGTAAGGTTTAACTAAGTTTTTAAATGTGATAAAATCAATGCATAACCATAATGTGTGGTGCCCACCAAGCAGATTCATATATCTCTGAGAACTGGTAATTCAAACTTCTTGATAATTCAAACGAAGTTCAGAGGACCATTCGAGTTTGAACAAGAGTCAACTGTATTTACCAAAAAAAAAAAAATACCCGAGCGACAATCGCCTAAAGAGACACTAAACGCAACTATCATGTCCCATTGATTGTAATAGCGGTTCATAAAAGTTACTTTTGGGCCAGGGAAGGGCCTATTTTGAAACAAAATCACGTTTTAGTTGTCCGCATCGGGTTAGCACACATAAAATTACCCGCCTCAAGAACCGAACCGACCGGACCGATTCACGTCACTGTACTTTGCCCGGCTTTACTGCGCTAGTAGCAGACCGGGAGCAGCGGAAGCCACAGCAGCAACAACGGCCATTGATCGATTTCCCGCCATTGGCTTCGAAATTGCAGACGCGCTTTGTTTTAACTGCGCACCACTAGATGACACCCCCTGTCCCGGGTAAACACGCGAAAATTGAATTTTCGGTTCACTTGCCCTATATAGCAACGGCCGGCGGTTTTTTTCCATAAATCAAACAAACGAACAAGCAGCATTTTAGAGATTACTAGTGATTAATTGTAGGTGGTCGTTCTGACGTCATCGGAAGCAATTTGAAAATGTCCTACTACGACACTTGTGCTAATGTGCATTTACTTAATTTCTCGGTTGTGCTAATGTGCATTTACTTAATTTCTCAGTAAGTTGAGCCCTGTTGATACTGTTGTTTTAGATGTCATACATTAATTGAGCTTTCACTCTGACGTAAATTATTTGACTTTAGTATCCCTTTAACAAGAATCTGGCTTTCCAGAACAAAAAGTTCTCTAATAATAGTTCTACAAAACTTGAAACGCAGAACATATGGCATAAAAACAAAATTTTGGAATGCCGTAATACAATCAGAATGAAATGGCAATTCATTGAGCTTTCTCTTGGCTCGGTGCCACCATACTGGCATTATCGTAAAGAGTAGATCCGAACTGAAGAAAGCCACTAAGCTGCATTTCTTTGATAAAAGTTTCGTTTCCTTAGTTTCTAGCTCCAATTTTTTTTTTTTGAGCTTTTATATTATGCGCAGTTGCTGTCAGCCATCTCTGTGCCAATTAAAAAACAAAGATATAGCCATTCCATTTTTACCATTCAGATCCTGAGACATTAGCGAATGCCGTAAACATCTGTCCCGTATTTGTATGCACATCATTTTATCATTGGATTTTCGAGATCGAAGCAGTCTTGGTAGACACCACCACGAACGGCTCACATTTAGAAGCGCAGGTACTGCGTGCGCGAATAACCGCGGCATTCAAGACGTAACGTGCGGCGGCGAAGTACGTCTGACGCCAATTTGAACACGTCTGCCTTCAGTTTGCTGCAATGTTGGTAGAACACGAGGGAACACTTGCAAAAGCAACTTGCACCTCAACATTTTTCCCCCAAAAATCGGTCATCTTTTATTGCAATATTCAAACTCGGAAGTGTCGCCGCGCTTGCCTGCTCGGATGCGCGCCAACGTGCCAGCCGCATATGCCGAAATCATTCGCTCCGCGACAGCTCCGCCGCGCCATTTAAGACATGGTCACCCCACGAGTCGTGGTTTTCAGCGAAAACTACAAGACATGAGAAGTGCGCCCTGAAACAAAATTTCAGTAAAAGACAAGCCATAGAAATCGCCGGCCGCAAACTCCGCCCACTACAAGACATAAGAAGTGCGCCCTGAAACAAAATTTCAGTAAAAGACAAGCCATAGAAATCACCGGCCGCAAACTCCGCCCACCACCGCCATTACGCCACGGTTGGCCATGGCGCGTGTGACGTCATGAGTTTGAATGAGCACAGCTACGGTGGCTGGAAGCATAGCGCAGCTGCAGTCTTTCAATGAATTCGAACCGCTGCGAATCGTTCAATTTGTCTCGACTTCACGCGCAGCTGAGCACGGGCCAATAATGTTCGCCGGATTGCGAACGCTCGCACTGCTAGTCGCCTTGTTATCATGCCACTGTTCGCTAGTGCTCCGTGAAGCCCGACTCTCAGGCAGCCCGCGTGTTTATAAGAATGTGCAATTACAATTCGCTGCATCTCTGTGCTGCGCATTCCCATATGTCACGATTACTTTACACTTCGAAAAAAAACAACGAATCAACTTGCACGCAGGGTACCTACAAAGTCAAGAATGCCGCAGCGCCAATATGTACCTGAAAATGGCCTTCCCAGCGCGAACATTCAGGTTGCAGTGAAGCCACATTTGCAGAGATCAGGGTAACGCGCGTAGAAATTATGCGTCAATTCGTTCCGTTTTGAATGCTCCCGACGTTCTGGGAACAGAAATTACATTAGTGCGGAAAAGTAACTTCGAATCCCGTAACATTCGATCGAAATTTTCAAGAGTTTTCAATACTCGCTCATGCCTAGTTTTCATCTTTCTCTTTCGCTACAACGAAAGGCTTTTTGAAAAGCCAACTAATCTAGGAAAAGCGACACTGAAAAAAGTGACTTTTTTTTTCAAAACGCTTAGAATTGGCGTTTCAATGTAGAGCCGCTAATTAGGCGGCAGTAGCACACGCGCATAACTCATGAACGCATTCCCACTAAACCGGGAAGCTTTTATCATTACTACTATGCTAATATTCGTAATCATTATTAAATACAAGCATTTTTCTCAAAATTCAAGTTTACGCTCCGACAAATAATTATATACACGAGTTGGAACGTCTAGGTTTTCTTAATTGAAGCCGTTTTGGTCAATAACATCTTATAACTAACCGAGCACCCCACGGCTACAAAACAAAATTTGGCATTTTGGCTACCCTGATCGGAGCTCTGTTCACGAGTTTCGTTGCGAACATTTGGAACAATCGCTAAGCAAAGCTCCCGACACTGAGACTGAAACGTCTTTTTGTTAACGTTCTACTGGTGGGCACCGCTCACATTTTTTTACAGGCACGATATTGAAAAAAAAATGCGTTGAAACAAAGAAAGCATTGTCACCCGACATCAAAGCACGCCGCCGCGAGCAGCCACTGCCCGTGCGTGGGGCTGAAATTGCACGTTAAAACCGTAAACGCTTTAGAAACGAAAGGACAAGTTCTCAGTGATTGAAGTGACTGTTTTCGGGAAATAAAATAAATGCTAGTTTAGAGCAGCTATTTTGGCGTTTTAGAAGCAGATACTAAATTTGCGACACTGAATACAGAGCACTGCTAAATTTCGCAAACATTAACATTCATCATGAAATATATCAGACAATGTAAATTTCATGAAGCAAACATGGCAAGTTGTCAGAAATGTGCTGTATAATGAGCTACAAATTAAAATACTAGTATTTGTCGCACAAATCAAATCTAACCAGAAAGGCTGAGTGCCACATTTTTAAAAATCACCACGGCCCCTAAAAACTGCCCAAATAAGTATAAGACGATGTGAGATAAAGGCACTCCACTTTCACGTTTCACCACACTAGCCTACATTTCTATTGCTGGAAAAAAAAAAGGTCAGCCAAATGAGCCATATCCTCAATATGCAATTCTCTCACTTATGAGTCGGTCAGACTGGTAGGAAGCTCGTCATTCTCGTTCTCTCGCTGCTGCTTTCGAGCAATTACAAAACTTGCTGTCTGGAGCAGCAGTTCTTTTTTGAAGCATTTTAGAGCAGCGCTTACAAACTACGCAACCAGCGAATGATTGTAACGCCAACCACCTTAATTGCAAAAAAAAAAAAACTGGTCTACCAATGACAGCACGAAGAAGCAAAGGATGTATTTCCAAAACTCACTTCATGGGCAAGGCATGTCCAAAATGACTTCAGCTATACTTATCAAGGCAGGGCCAAGGCCACAAGAGAGGAGGGGAGAAGGTCCTAGCTTTTGACACCCGAAAGTTTTTACAAAAGGGAGTTTCTCTCGATAACAATGAAAGCTGTTTTACTACATAATCGAAAACCTTCAGCAAATGGCTACCTTCCCTGAACAATGTTTTTGTCTACTAGTTATAAAAAAAGCGCAATAATCAAGAGTTGAAAAGATCATTGTGGACTCGAAGCTCGTTGGGACGACAAAGAAATGCGGCACCGATACACTAAAAGTTTATACGAGCTTCGTCCTAAAATGAAAGTCTACAATGAAATTCAGCCGCTAGTTACCGTTTAGGCTCATCAAGTGACCGCCCCCCATCCCCTAACGGACGCCTCTAGGACAGTAATAGCACATAAATACCGTTATATGCCATTATTACCCTAGCCGGCTAACTTGAAAAAAAAAATTCCTCGGCCCCTTAACGGTCTCCTCTGCTAGCTCGCAAAAATATCCTACACAGTAGGCACCAATAGCACGGGTAACAAACGTAAAAAATTATAAGCCAGCTCATTAGGGAGGGAAATGCCCCTTACTCACCTTCGAAGAGTCAAAATCACCGAGCGAAGCTCCAGTCCGAGTAGGATTCACAAGTCCGCAAAAAGTTTTTTACACTCACACAAGCACACACCGGCGAGAGAAGTTTTCGGAAAACGCGCACCACGTCAACGTGTCCAGTCACTCGAAGCAAAAAAAAAATCTCGAATAAAAGATCTTGCATTGGTTGCAGATTGACGTGAAGTATCCTTCCGAAGAGCGCCGACCGAATCGAACGCACGGCGAGTCTGACGTCCGCGCGACCTCCCAGGAAGGACCACGACCTCGCCGCCGACGAGCACGGCCAAGCCCTGCGCGTAGTTCCAGTACAAAATCTCAGAGCAAAGGAATCAATCTAAAGCGCAACAATTCGGCAAAAAATGAACTCACCTACGCAACGTATTTTGGCCGGCGCGACGTCCAAGGTCCGAAGCACAACCTGCGCAAGTACCCGCAACCCCCGCACCTCAGAACAGAGACATCGCAAAACAACCGCCAATCTGGACTCACCGGCAACACGTCTTCCCTTAGCCGAGTCTTGAGAGAAAAGGAATTGTCCCGCGCGTTCTGCGTCTTTTATACCTCGTGTGTGACGTAATCTTTTGTCCCTATACGGAGGTACTCATGGGTACATCAGCCTCAGCACTGCGAGGGCAATGAGATGGAGAACGAAGGGAAGGAGTTTCTTCGAATTTTCCCCATTCGTCATGGCGAGAGCTCTTCCCGCCAAATTAATGGCGGCGGGAGTTCCCTAGACGACTGAACGGATTGCATCACCCTCATTTCTCGTCGCATCAAAGCGACGAAACCGATTCGTAATCGAATCAAATTCAGCACGAGACCTTCGGACATCCACTGGTCGTGCTGCGGAGGCCCTTCGACACGAGGATGGCAATTATTCGACAGATTCCCTGTCGGCTACCACACTCCTCTTTCAATTCACGTTGAATTCTAAATCGCTCAAATTCGCGTTGAATTCTTAATCGGACGTGCTTAAAATGCGCCCCTGATCTTCAATAGGCGCGATTCGATCGTGTCGTGATCGTAAGGGAACTTTGTACGCACCCATTTCGAGAAAAAGATGCGATTTTCACGCCAGAGAACGATGCTACACGTACAGGTGTCACGAACAGACGTTGCATGTTAAAAAGAAAAACAACAACAACAACGAGCTGTAATCGAGATGAAAGCATGATAAACTATCAGTACGCATCCCGTTCTGTTCCATAGTTCCTGTTATTTCTTATACGGGAATGCTGAAAAACTATCACGCACACTTCGACACGTTCGAATCGTCCTCGCGTGTTCAAGAACGAGCGTTCAAAGAGGAAATGGGGCGACTTCGACTTGATCGTTCAATAACCACGGCCAGCGCGAACACACTCAGTCGACGCTGCTTGTTATACTGCGCGTTAACGGCTTCCCGAATAAACATTTCGAAGCGCGCGTAGCCTAGAGCAGCCGCGAAACACAAACCGCCGCGTCATGGCGGACCGTGTCTCCAGAGCCGGGCGGGAAACCGACCGACAACAACAACACGGGGCTCACGTCTCTGCGCCGTCACTGATCGTGACGATGTGGCGTTCAGGTTGATCGCGAGTCAATCGCGCACATTTCGGTCGCATCTACGTTGCGTAAAAGTGTCAGGGCTTCAAACGCGAGCGCGCTAACGGTGTTTTCACCGCACACGATCAGGTGAGGAAGCCATGGCGGGGGGTGAATCTCCGCGAGCAGCCGTCTCGACGCGGTTCGATTTGCTCTTCGATTTCACAAGAAAGTCGCGTCGGTTAACGTCTTAATCAACGACACGAGGGTCCAGACTGACGCCTGCGACGCCTTTACGTGTCGATAAACAGTTAAGGAGCGTGCGCGAACGTTGTAATGACAAAATTTTATTCGTACACGCAACCGAACCCAACCCGAGAGATCCGTTATAGATGCGGGCGCATCCGTTGTTACCTTCTTATACATCACGTACACACGACTAAGTGTGCGTTTATTTTGCGTTCGCCCCATGTTGTGTACACGAGAAGTACGTTCGTTGCTCTAGTAATTGCCCCAGTAATAATCAGTGAAAAGATTACGGTAAGTTTATTAAACGGTGAGCACACATCGTTGCGGTAACAAAATGTGTCGCTTTGTTTTTCATCTAGTACGAGTTTAATCGAACAGTCAGTTGACGTGGTAGGCTTTAAAAGAACTGCGCACGTTATCTCAAATTCAAGCGGAATATGAATATTTCTTTCCGAGAAGCATATTCTCGGCTCGACGACGTGAAAAGTCGCGAAAGCTTCAGTTTAGACACTACGCGTGTATACAGGCCGAGTTCGGCTCTTTCTTAGCTTGTCAATCCTCGGTGAAAGTTCGACGCGGCCCGGTTGACATCGCGAAAGCGCTAACAGCTAGCGCTTCCCCGGCTGTTCAACCCGAAAAGCGCGTGTCTTCGAACGGCTGCCATGGTCACATTTCAATTGAGGCGAGATGATCGCATTGATGAGGGCTACTCCGATGGAAAACGGCCCGTGAAATTGTCAAACTTACCTTAACGAATTGTAGAAAACCCTCCCTCTCGACGACGCGAAAAGGCTCCATGTCTCTGCAAATCGTTCCACCAAGACAATCGTGCGTCAATTGTGTGCAAATCATGGCATCATCAAGATCAGCCTCTCGATGGGCAGGCACGGAACTGCAGCCAGCGGCGAAGGCGGACGTTATTTTCGGCTGGTTTTGCCAGCCCGTTCTCTCGTGCTTTCTTTCGAGTTGCCGAATCAAATTCGATGTTACTCCGACTACGGCATCTACAGTTTCGGAGCAAAGATTGCAGCGTGCAGCTTCTTTGCTTTCTAAGCGTCTGACTAAAAAAAAAAACTGTTTCCAGTGGGCCATGTTCGCGAACGAAACCTGCGTGCGCAAGCAGCTGGCCGTAGAAGCCAGTGTGTCTGTGCGTTACGGTAGTGCCACCCTAGCTGCCAACAAACAGGCACCGGCCGCCAGCGAGGCAGCAACGGCGCCATCAGGGCCCGCCACCCCCCCCCCCCTCTTCAACCCCCCCCCCCCCCCCCCCCCCCCAGAAACAGCGAGTGAACGAGGGTTTTCCTATCGTCGCGTCGGGATTCCGGAGAGGCACCGCCGTGGTTGCGTGTGCCCTCTGCGTAGGCTCCGAGCCTATGCTTTCAAAAGTCTTTGCTCTCTTCCTCGTCCGAAGAGAGAGAGATCACGCGTGCAGTTCATCGTGTACGACTCTGCGCTGCGCTGACCTTCGAACCTTCGTCGACTGAGTTTCTATACGGGGAGGACAGTGCTGCAAAAGGTTGTGTGTGTGTGTGTGTGTGTGTGTGTGTGTGTGTGTGTGTGTGTGTGTGTGTGTGTGTGTGTGTGTGTGTGTGTGTGTGTGTGCGCGCGTTATGTGTGTGCGTGTGTGTGTGTGTGTGTGTGTGTGTGTGTGTGTGTGTGTGTGTGTGCGTTATGTGTGTGCGTGCGTGCGTTATGTGTGTCGCGGCACTTTTTTTTTATTCTCGTCGAAATAGATCCTTCGCAAGACACGCACCTCGCCGGCGACGTTCGTTTCCTGTAGGGTCGCTTATGAGATAACTGCAGAGCTCGTTGCGTTTATTGCCGCCGCCTCAACGGAGTCTCACGCTGACACTTGACAAGCACCAGCGGTGGTAGTCTAGTAGGCGTCATGTTGAACACACACACACATTAAAGTAAAACGGGCTTCTATATTTAAATGACATTGGTTATAGTGATTCTCGAAAGCGTTTATTGTCGGTGACTGATGCGATTCCAGTTGGAATGTGGTTCCCCTCGATCGCGGTGCGTGGCGAAAATGATTGGGAGAATGTATTCGATCTTGAAAACAGAGCGCCTACTCTATATGGCGTTGATCCGTCTGTGTCAAAGCATATTGAATTCTATCCTTAATTTTTTTTCTCTCAGCAGTGTGTTAGTTCAAGAATGAAACCTTTGTGTCCCTCCTTCTTCACACATTTGTTTTATTTTTTTTTACCTGCCGTGTGAGCTACGCACGGAAGGGATCGCGCTGCAGCTCGAGCACTCGGGTTCGAATCCCAGTCGCCGCATTTCCGTGGAGCCGAAATCCAAGCGGTGGAATCTCGTTTGATGCCACTCTGCGTAATACGTTTTCCAGTCTGAGATGTTTTTTTTTTTTTTTTATTCCCGGTGATGGCCCGTGGCAGAAATGCATTCTTGAGCGCTTGATGCGATCACATTTTTTCCCAAAAAACAAATTGTATAACACATTAACCATGCCTTGGTTTGGACGAAGCTTGAAAAGCGCGAATGGCGTAGACGAGACACGCAGAACAAGACTGGCTATTTACCTTAATTAAAAAAAAACAATTGAAAAAAAAAAAGGCAAATCGTGAAACAGAACGCGGAATTGTCGAGGCTCACCTGGTAAAGAAAGCCGGTAATGACAGTGTCGGTTGCCCATCTTTGGTATTGAACAGAAATTAAGTGGCTTTTCTTTCGGCGGAGTGGACCGGTCTTCGTCAGGGTTTGTGACTTCACAAACCCTGACGAAGTTTGGTCTACTGGTCGAAACGGTTGGAAAAATAAATATATATTATATGTATGTATGTGTGTGTGTCTGTGTTTGAGATTGATGCGCGGGTTTAACATGATTCTCACTTCAAACAAACGCCTGTGTCAAGTAAAGCGCCGGTCCTGCTGTGGGTTTCGTCTTCATTGGTCGCGCTTTTTAAGTTTCCTCTAACTGTTAATGGAGCCGAGAAAGTGGATATTGACCATTGGCCCGGCCAAGGGAAGGGGTTAAGGGCGTTCAGGCCCCTCCCCAAAAGTTCAGATCCCTCCCCAATTTTTTTAGTTTTGCTTGTGTGGATATATACACTCGCACACATACAAACGCACGCACTCAAGAGATGCCACTGCCCCGCCGCGGTGGTCTAGTGGCTAAGGTACTCGGCTGCTGACCCGCAGGTCGCGGGTTCGATTCCCGGCTGCGGCGGCTGCATTTCCGATGGAGGCGGAAATGTTGTAGGCCCGTGTGCTCAGATTTGGGTGCACGTTAAAGAACCCCAGGTGGTCTAAATTTCCGGAGCCCTCCACTACGGCGTCTCTCATAATCATATGGTGGTTTTAGGACGTTAAACCCCACATATCAATCAATCAAGAGATCCCACTCACGAGCTCGCAGCCCGCATGAAATCAAGTTTCGGTTCGTGGCCGACAGAGCAGCCGCGACAACGGCACTCAAACCTCATTAGTGGTGTTGTCAATGTTAATTAGGTTCGCATTTTTTCCCCGCTCCGCGCATGCTCCTCCCTTATTCACTTCTCTACTTTGGTGTCACTCTTCCTTTTCTGGCACTCGATTACATCGCAGTATATCGGTGCGCCTTTCAGAACGTGTAGTTCAGATGCCATATTTAGCCATGTATCGCCTCGCTTACACAATGCTCCGATAAAGAGCCTGTAAAATATTGTAAATAAATAAATAAATAGCAATGTTTCGTCTGGCACGAAAATGCTTTGCTATATGCGAAAATTCGTTATAGACATACATTCTTAACACTGTATCTATGGCAAAGCTATTCTTCACTTCGTTATACCCGGGTTCGTTATATCGAGGTTTGAGTGTATGCAGCGTAAGCCTGCCAAACACCTGCAAGTCCGCCTACTGGCTGCGAAGGCTAAAGCCTGCATCGCAATGTTTTTAAAGGAACAGAAAAGAGAAAAGCGATTTTTCGCCGATTAGTAATGTTTCGCAGTCCCGAAAAAAAAAACACTCTTACCGGGAGGCGACGCTCGGTAAACGAGAAAACGCGCGAAAAGAAAGCGCGCCTGGGGACGCCACCTTCGGATTCCCGCACCAAACACCGTGACGTCACAGATTGTGATGGCGTCTACCGTGTCCTGCGCAGCTTCATGTCGGTAAAAAGGAAGTACATGGCCATCAGTAGGTGTCGTGTACCCAACATGCCAAGTTCAAGAAATTTTCATCGAGCCCATGTTGCGAAAATACGCAGTATTTGAAAGTAGTTATGTCCCGCTGAGAGGCTTCGGCGCGAAATTTAAAAATGAAACTTCAACCGCGATTTCCTCCACTAATAACGAAGTTATGACAGTGAAACTCGTCGCATAAGATATCTCAGAGTGCAGTTTATCAATCTAAACAAAATCATCGTTTCTCTTCAATGCGGAACAGCGCCTTTACTGATGGCGAAATTCAGGTAGCACATGCGATGTCTGCGCTATGCGTCGGCGCAACCATTTTCCGGACAAAAAAAAAATGGCAGCATATCCACGGGGTGAATGATGGAGAGTGGGGGCGAAGCATCCGTCCGTTCATTCGTTCTTGCTTCCGTCCGCGCGTGCGTCTGATCGTGCGTCCACACGTCCATCTGTGCCTCCATCCCTGCGTTCGTCCATGCATCCGCTCCTGCGTCCATCCGTCCGTGCAGCGATCTGTGCATCCATCCATGCATCTGTCTGTGTGTCCGTTCGTCCATCTATTCAACACTCCAAGTACCACGATCTCGCATCTTTTCTTCATATATTCCCCATATAGAAGCACCGTCATCCAGCGGACATTCCAAGGACTAAACCAGAGGTGGCACCAGCACACTTTCTTACGGCTTGCGCTTCGTGTCTACTTCCCACCTTGAACCAGCTCGAGTTCATGGTATATACTAGTTCACTGTATTCATGGCACTGCGGCCCAACGCTCGCTAAACCTTTCTAAAACCAAGGAAGTTACGCCCAGCGAGTAAAACGTAGCAACCCTTTCTTGTCAGATAGTGCTCAATGTACATGCCAATGGCTGTTAATGGGGAATGAGAGGCAGGAGAATTCGGCTTTTAGTTAACGCGCACGCTGCGAATTTTTTATTGTTCAACAACGCAAAGGAGAAATCTCCCGCCGGCACCACCTTGCAGGTCAAAGCGCAAGCCATGTTACGTACTACGACAGGGAACGAACGGGTGGCGCTTTAAGGAGCTTCGCCCCTAAAGAACCGAAAAGCCGAAACGCGGTACCATGCACTCGACGCGGGCGACCTGTTGGTGCGGAGTGAGGCCCGGAACGCGCAGCAAGCGGCCAGTGCTTAAGTTTTGCAGCGAAAGTTGTGATAATATAAGTTGTGATAATATTATATTGTAATATAAAGTTGTGATAATATAATATAATATAACACGGGCCGCGAGCGCCACCGTGGTTGTCAGCCGGGCCGGTGTGCGGAACCAGTATCGCAAGAAATGAGAAAGAAAAAAAAAACACTCGGTAATTAAAAAAAAACACCAAGGACACAACTACATTCGAACCCGGATCCACTGCATGCCAACCAAGTATTATACCACTGAGGCACGCCGGTGCTTATAACTCGTTTCTAAACTGGCCTTAGGCAGGCTTGATGTCGGGAAAGGAATCGTGAGAATATAAGTAATAAAGCGTTTTAGAACATCGAAGTTGACAACTAGGCTTTCACACAGTGCGTATTGTGCAACGAGTGGGTCGTCCAATGCTCCTACAAAAGCTTGTTGTTGATCACCTGTAAACTGTGACGTATACCCTCTTCAGGCATAATTCTTCATCGTCGTCAGCCACTGCATGAAAAAAAAAACAATTGGAGAAAATTCCTAGCAAGTGCAAAGCGGGTACCACTATACTTTAAAGAATGACGAAGAATAGCATAGTGAATGCCGGCCTACTACACAAAAAACTCCCAAGCATTTCCCCGAGGGTGAACATGGTTAAGTGCGAATGCACGGGGTGATGCTATGAGGGGGAGTAAAGTTAAAATCCGTTGGCGACGCTGATATTGGTGTCAGTAACGTGCCTTATATGTAGATGGTAGCGTTGCCTTTGGGACATCCATCGCACGACCCGCTCTCGACGGAAGACTGAGAGAGAAGGCGGGCGCGCGAGAGAGAGGGGTGCGCGCGCAGCTGCAGCGAGCGAGGAGAGCGGAGGAGCGAGCGAAGCGAGAGGGGGACTATCAGCGTCGCGTCCGTGGCTTATTCGGTAGAGCGTCGCGCTGCGGCCCGCCAAGTCCTCTTTCTTTTAAAGATAGAGAGAAGACTGCGGACGCCGCCGACGGCGATGGATGGTTTGGGGTCGCTTATAAAGTGTATTCACACTTAAAATTAAGATTATTTATGGCGTAGTGGGTACCCAACAAGTTTGGCGCTGAAAGCAGCGCAGTAGTTGGGCTGCAGGGCCCTACCGGAGTGTCCGCTCTTTATGTATGTTTCTCTATCAGCACCCGCGTTGGTGATCTAGTGCAACTTGAACGGAGGCCAAAGACCGCGCGCGCCCGTCGGAGCGCGTGGAATTTTGACGCGGTGCCTCGCCCTCTCCCTATGAAGAGAGTGGGCGCACAGCTTAGCGTAGACCGGACCACACGTCCTCTGTTAAATTTATCTTTCATGGCACCAAGAACACAATAGTGGCTGCGAGTAGACGAGCGAAAACAAAATGTGGGTGTCGACGCCGCTTGCTTTCCGCGCCATTCGCCGTGACGTCACTTATTTTGACGGCGCCTACCTTAGGGCCTACGGAGTTCCTAGTCGGTAAAAAAATGAGGCACTTTGTCCTCTGGAATAGCTGTAGACTTCGCACAGCAGGTTTGATGTAACTTTGTCGAGCCGAAGACACCAAAGTACGCTTTAGTATGCGTGACGTCACGCGTGAAGATTTCAGCGCGAAATTTAAACATAAAACTTCGAACTTAATTTGTCGCTCTATTAATAAACGTGTCCTGTGAAATACACAACATTACAGTTCTCAGGGTACAGTCTATAAATCGAAACCGGTCCATTGTTTCTCCTTAGTGCCCGTGGGTGCGAATGCTCTACATGTTTCTTTTGGGAACAGCGGCGCTTCTCACCCGTGGAGGAACTAGTTTTGATAGTGTTAGTTTGATTACGCGTTTGACCCGAAAGCCGACATGATCGTAACTAAAGTGTGTGTGTGTGTGATGGCCAGTTTAAATCAGTGAGTGATTTACGCGCACGTGCTCAGTGGTCAAGGGGTGAGGAAGGTCGGAGGTTCAATCCCCCCTCCCCCGCGAATTAAAAAAAAAAAAAATCTGCCTTCGTATATACACGCACACATGCACGAACATACATGAAGTATGGCACGAACATACATAAAGATGTACGACTTTTCACCTGTTACATGTAGGACTTTCAACCAACGAATGTTTTCTTGGTCAGTGCAGGGGCGTAGGTAGAGCATTTTTCGGAGGGGAGGAAGGGGAAGGCTCCTAAATCTGAAGTGGGGTTTGGCCGGGCACGGGGCCAGTTTTCGCTGTATATGCGCATGTCATGTCAAAAAAAAAAAAAAAAAAGAAATAGGGGAGGCGGGAGGCACTGGCCCATTGTGCCACCCCCTGGCTGCGCCCCTGGGTCAGTGGTCTCAGCGAGAGAACAAACTTTTCGCTGGTTTCAGTTAAGGTGCTCGGCTGCTCAGCCGAGCACCACGGGTCTGATCCCGGCGGCGACGGTTGCATTATGGTGGAGGAGATATGGTAGAGGTCATCTATAGCCTCGAATGTATTGTTTCTGTTTCTCCGTAGAGGCGCGCGTGCATCAACGCCTCTATCATTCTTCACATCTTGTTCCTTTCATCATTTTTTTTTCCATACCTAAAAGCCGTGCTTCCACAAATGTTGGCTCCGACGACGGAAACGAGAAAATGACGATTTCCGTTTCTTCTTTCCTCAACGATACAGTAGTGCGGCGTCTGCATTTTCGATGTAGGCGCCGGAGACCGGAGAAATTTCTGGATACCTCCACTAACGCGTCTCTCATAATAATATGGTGGTTTAGGGACGTTGAGTTCCGCATATCAATCAATTAACAATAAGGTACAATGTAGTGAACAACTGCCTCCATTCCACGTCCCATTGTCTCGACTGCCGCCTAAACGATAACCTCTTTTGCCTCGGTATCCTCAGCCGACGAACGAACGTAGCACTGCCCGCCTCCGCCGATAGCCTATAGTGATAAGTATAGTGAACTAGATTATGATGAGGGACTTTTCTCCTCGCAGCGGGGTAGATAAATGTATTAATATGGATGTACCTTTTAGATTGGGTGGCGGCTATCGCCACCTAGCTGCAATACTTAGAAAACAAAAAGTTATCTTTTTTTTCTTTATACCAATGATGTCTTTTCTCTCTCTCTCTCTCTTAAATAGTGAAGTTAAGCACTGGCATTTGCAGTGAAGAATTTCAACGGGTTTTAACATTCCCACACTCTACCGGCGACTGACCGAACTGCTGTTACACTCTCTTTGGTCAATTTTGGCCGAACGTCACTCGGGCAGCGGGCAACGGCGGTGCGGCAAGATTTTCAAAGATGGTGGACTACAGCAAGTGGAAAACAATCGAGGTGGGTGATTTAACGCGCGCGTTTCCTTTATTAAGCTGCACCGCGGCCTAGAAAGACGCAATTGGAAGTATAATCGCCGAAGGATCTGGACGTCGATTGATCTGATTGTTCCCAAGAACCGCTGCGAAGGCAGCTGCAGTGGAAACCCGAACCGTGATCCCACATAGATCATTCTAGAAATGGGCCTCAAAAGGCCGAGTGTTTACTGCCGACAAGCGATACTGGGTGCTGATTCTTTCACTAAGGCCGGTCACGCTGTCTTAAACGGGATCGTTTCACGAGCTTCAAGCGACAACCCGCCAGTTTATCTAGCTGGCATCCCTGAACTCGACGGCGCCACTGTGTTATTGCGCGCCCTTCGAAGAGCCCTCTTACGTTTTTATTTATGTAGTCCTTAGAAATCGCTGATCGGTTCACTTGTATTAAAAAAAACCGTTAAATCTCTTGAAATGTTTCACCCGGAAAACCGCCTCCGCTACGCTGGAATGATTGTTTGTTTTGTAAGATAAAAATGTCTCTGCGCGGCCGCTTTGACGTTGCTTCTTACGTTGCTGCTGTCGTTCTTGCACCTCATTATTATGTTCTTTTACCCGCTCATGTTATACCATATTCTTTTACCGGCATGAAACTGGGGCTGCTTTGATTTTGTTAACATTTTTTTTTCACCCATATATGTGCCCGCTTTTTCAAATGAATGCTTAATTGCAGTTAAGCAATTGTCTTTTTTGCTGTGCCATTGTGCACAACATATTGCGTTTCCTACGAAGATGGACCTGTAGCAGCTAGCCCGATCTACTTGTTTGTTATATTGAGAAAAATTGTTTGTCTCTCTTCAGTGTCTTGATTGATTGATTGATATGTGGGGTTTAACGTCCCAAAACCACCATATGATTATGAGACACGCCGTAGTGAAGGGCTCCGGAAATTCCGACCGCCTGGGGTACTTTAACGTGCACCCAAATCTGAGCACACGGGTTTACAACATTTCCGCCTCCATCGAAAACGCAGCCGGGATTCGAACCCGCGACGTGCGGTCTCTTCAGTGTCTTAAGGGAGGTTGTTGCTCATCTCGTTGCAGGTGTCGGACGATGAGGACGACACGCACCCCAACATCGACACGCCGAGCCTGTTCCGGTGGCGGCACCAGGCGCGCATCGAACGGATGAACGAGTTGAAGAAAGAGCACCAGTCGTACGAGGCAAAGAAGACCAGGTGTGTGTGTGACCTGTCGGTAAAAGCGGTTGCAATCGTAAAACTGGAACGGCATGAAAATCGACTTTTTATATAAGCTGGGGCAGACGCAGGGAAATAGCTGTTAACCTCCCACCCTGTGTAGGTTGGTGCGGTTAGGTGCTGCTTTTTACAGAGCACTATGGATGTTTTATGCCTGTTCAGGTCCTAAGAAAGTGTGGACATTAACCAAGATAGCAAGGCATTCAGCCTTGCTATCTTGGTTCTTCTGTTTATTTGTTTATCGTTCTTTCTCAACTTACGCTTTCTCTGGCAACAAAATGGCACCTAATCACTGTTCAAAATTTTTTACCATTTCTATACTCGTACATCAGGTGCGACATGGTCGAAGCTCGTGAGACTTTTTTGCAGTGCATACATTCTCGTCAATGAATAGCTTAATAATTTTACCACTCGTAACATTATTTTTTAGTTTTTAGACCGAGTAACAGATGACGATGCCTTGATTCCTACACATGAACAAATGCCAGTCCTCTATATGGTAGTCCGATAGGTGCTTCTGGATCATTTAGCATCAGATTGTTTTCGACTTGCAGTCTCTGCAATTAGGTCTGATCTCTTGATGTCGAAGTCGATGGCAGACGTTGCGTTTACAGTTGGGTGCACATTTTTCTCGCATGACTTTGTCAGTGTTGCATCTGATGAATGAATTGAAATATGAAACACTAGTCAGCTACTTTCAATCTCAAAGCATTCTAACAACGCTGGCTTTCATCGAATCCTGTGGTCTAATGATTTGGAGGTGTAGGGCTTCAGGCTCATTTGGCGAAAACATTTGGGAGCCTTTTTTCTTTTTTGCGAGTGCGGGCTGCGACAGTTGCATTTGGTAAATTGGGTCGACTTGTGCGGCAGCGTTCTTGCATTGGCTCATCATACGCAGGAATGACAAGCTGCTACTGGAGGCCCGTAAGCGATGCGAGGGCAAGACAGGCAAGGCATTGGAGGAGGCGAAACGTGATGTGGCCAAGCTAGAGAGGAAACAGAAGGAGTTGCTGAAGGAGAAGGAAGCGCTGGACAAGAAAGAGAAGGTGGGGACCGGCTGCCTTGCCAAAGCATATTCTTTTTGTCTAGGAAAAAGGGGGGAAAAAAGCTAGCAGTTTCGAATCTTGCTTTGTAATCTTTGTATGCAAGCATTGGAATCATTCAGTTAGTACCAAATAGCCCAGCTAAGGGTAACTAACTGGATTCCTAGAGAAGGCAAGCTGGTTAGGGGGAAGCAGAAGGTTAGGTGGGCAGATGAGACTAAGAAGTTTGCTGGTATAAATTGGCAGCAGCAAGCACAGGACCGAAATGACTGGCGGAACATGGGAGTGGGAGAGGCCTTTGTCCTGCAGTGGATGTAGTCGGGCTGATGATGATGAGGAGCCCTGCTAAATGGACTACCGAAAGAACTTACCCCAATTCCACGCATTGTGAATTCGGCAGAAACAGTGTATAGCTGCAGTTCACCCGCCCTTGTGACTCTTTGTTTTTGTGTGTGTGTGATGACATTGTAGGCTAGAGATACATGGAAAATGACGTGTGGTGGCCGCTAACGTACCTGTGTCTTATTATGGTGGCCTTAGGGCCCTGTCACACGTGGCAACTTGAGTGCACTTTGAGCGAGTGTACTTACGCTCACCAAGTGTAATTTTGGTGGTTTGCTGCTATACGAGAAAGAGAAGTGTACTTTGGAAATGATGATAGTCGCAATTGACAGGTTTGTAACACAACATATATTTGTTATTTTTGCTCCAATGTCTCATCCTCAGAACACGTCTTCGTGAAGCAGCACTGGTGGCCTGCCCCATCGTAAACGACTGCAGAATGTCTCGCCTACACATGTGCAAGCGTGCCTGGAATTAAACAATGCAACAGACGCAGCCATTGTACAGCATGTGCCGCCGCATCCCCCTTGATAGCGTTTCCTCAACCTGCTTGATGGTCAGAGTAGCGAACATTTTTGTTGATTTATGACTTGTTTTAATGCATAGCAGTATCTCTTATAATGAAAACAGTAGTTTAAAAATACCGTACTTACTCGCGTAATCCTCGCACTCTCATAATTCTCGCACCCCCCACATCGCCCAACAAAAATACGATTTTTTTTTTTTCGAGTAATTATCGCACCCCCGAAAACTACAGTAATAATGTCGTCTGCTCGTTCCAGCCATTGATAATGATAGCGCGGAGAGTTACACTATATGCTACCTTTAGGTAAAGGTAGCATATAGAGTAACTCTAATAGCGCGTGCCATCTCTTAAAAGCGTATTATTATTGCACAGAGATTCAATCTAAACCAAGCCAAAGTGGCAAGTGCACGTTCTGGCGTGTTTTGTACGTTGTGTCGGTAATCTTGTCATGATATAGGGCGATACTGAAGCTACAGGGCTGCTTTCAAGTTGAAAGTGATAGATCATGCATTAAACAATGGCAACAAGGCCGCCGGTAGGCCCTTCGGAGTTTACGAGTTTTGTGTTCGCTACTCGTGACGGCAGCTAAAAGCCACTAAGACTCGTTGGGCCTGCGTGTGCCTAAAACTGGAATTGATGGTAATCTTTATTTCTTCAGAAGGAAACTGCAGACGATTCTGTTAAATAGCCATCAGCCCAATACTGACGTCCTATGTTTACCTTTTGAGGGCTCCTGTTGAGCGACGAATGCTGCCACTACTCCTGCAATGCCCACAAGCTTTGCGTATGGTATTCTAATTCTCGACTACTATTTGCTTGCACTTTTTGTGTCTCAAATAAATCTTGCCTTGTGTTGACCCTCTGCTTGTATTGCTGAGGTAAATTTTAATTAGTACTTCTCAAAGCTTGCTGTTAGTTGCTGGTGTGAGAATCCCGATTTGCGGCCACTTCGTTTTCTTTTTTGCTCTGTACGTTTTCGTGGAAAGTTTTCCTTACGTAATTCTTTCATCCCCCAACTTTGCATCGATTTTCCGCAAAAAAAAGTGCGAGGATTATGCGAGTAAATACGGTAGTATGGGCGCCGCTTTATGTAACAGCGTATTCGTGTTCAAGCCACTGGTACCAAAGCTACACACTCCGTCGCAGCGAAGTAGGGTTGGGGAGCGCACTTGCCAGCAAGTGTATTTTCCAGTGAGTGACACTAAACTTTTTCGTGTGACAGCGCGCAAATGACACTCGCGGCCAAGTGTACTCGCTCAAAATACACTTGTGTTGCCACGTGTGACAGGGGTATTAAACCCTATTTATGTTCAAGCGTCCCTTCCCCGTTTTAGTGTGCAGCTACCGCTTCGTTCATGACCAAGGCAGTTATGCCATCTATGGGTGTATCTGGAAACGAGAGCGTGACCGGCGATGCAGACACTCGTTGTTAGGCACAGCCTTAAATCAGCCCTATGGTTATGAAACAAAATTAGGAAAATAGGGGCAAGCAAGCCTTGGTGTTTGTGTGCGGAGCCTACCGTTTTTCTTTCTTTTTGTCGCATTGTGCTATGCTCCCTCTGCTCTTTTTCTGTCATCCATCCCTGTGCACTCAAACCTCCATATAACGAACCTTGATATAACGAAAAATCAGTTGAAACAAAGTAACCAAGAAATAGTCTTAGAATAGATATACATCCATACCTCATTATAACAGAATTGCACCTACAAGAAAATAAGCCTTTCATATCCAAAAATTAGTTAGACACAGGCTTGGGAATAACCTTACTTTGTTATAACCAATATTTTATTATACCCGTGTTCATTATGTTGAGGTCTGAGTGGAGCGTTAGGAATATGCCTTTACAACTAATTTTCGGATATAATGTTTTTTTTTTTTTTTTAATGTAAGATGCAACTTAGTTTTGAGTGTAATTGAATCTTCAACCGTGTGCCTAGCAGCGCAGCACTCCTGTTGCTACAGGCAACGACGACAGTCATGGATGCGTGCCCAGGTATCTCTGAAATGTGGCAAGGCGGAATGGCTAGTGACTGTGATAAAAAAGTAGGTTTCTGTATGAGAGATGGCTGATCGCCGACCATCCCACAATCGAGAGAGCATCAGGTATGGGAAAATGGCCCATACAAGTATGCACGTGACTTGTGCTCCTTTGAGGGCTGCAGTTCTGTACGCCAACGTTTCTTTGAAGGCTGCAGTTCTGTACGCCAACCCATGTTAGGTTTATTGGAGGTGATGCCGCCACCACCAATTGCCGAAATTTATCGAAGGTTTACTCGGGAAAAAAAATGTGTACAAGGAATATGGCACTGAGATCCCGGCGAGTCATTTTTTGTGGGAAACATGCTATAAAACTCTTCACAATGGCCCCGCCGCGGTGGTCTAGTGGCTAAGGTACTCGGCTGCTGACCCGCAGGTCGCGGGTTCAAATCCCGGCTGCGGCGGCTGCATTTCCGATGGAGGCGGAAATGTCGAGGCCCGTGTGCTCAGATTTGGGTGCACGTTAAAGAACCCCAGGTGGTCAAAATTTCCGGAGCCCTCCACTACGGCGTCTCTCATAATCATATGGTGGTTTTGGGACGTTAAACCCCACAAATCAATCAAACTCTTCACAATGGACGTGCCAACTACAGGAGCTTGAATATAGACTGAGGAACAACTCCAGCCACAACGTAAAGCAATGCCAACGTTTTGGGACCAGTTCAGTCACTTGGGTGTTTGCCGCGTCGATCGGGTCTGTAGGGGCTTCCTTACCACAAGAAAAGAAAAACGGTGGCGTGCTATCGAAAATTTAAGTATGTGCTATGAAAAGGAGAAAAAAAAAGAAACGGTAGGCGGTGCAATGATTGTACCGAAAGTGAGTGAAGACGGTATTGCCCCCATAACGGCCAGGTAGCGCTCGTTAGCCTGCGCTGGTTGACATTAAGAGCCATTCAGTGATAACGAGCTCTGGGAGTGTGCGAGCAGACGCAGCGGTTGAATTTAATCGGGAATCTCTTAGCGCTGCCATCACCTTGTTATAGAAGGTTGGTGCAGAAAGTTGTTTACTGTTAAAGTTTCTTAGATGTTTGAATGCCGTGAATAACTTGAGTGAGGTGCTGTTTTTGACAACTGGCAGTTTCAGTATTTTCTATCAGGAAGAGGGATCATAGAAGCAAATGTGAATACCGTAATCACTCAAATCTAACGCGCACCTTTTTTTCCGGTTAAGCGAGTTCATAAATTGCATGTGTGTTAGAATCGAGTATGAAAAAAAAAAAATGAATACGGTCATTCTATTGCCATCGGCACTTCCAAAATGGCCGCCCCCTACGTGCGTCGGCATGGCGCGTTGACCATTTCTGCCTATATGTTTCTCATGTGCGGCACTTCGTACGTGTGCTGAGGAGTTCGTCATTTTGTAGTGCATTAGCGTCGACGGTATGGAAGGAGCGACTCCAAAAACTCTAGTGCACCACGATGCTGCTTTTAAAGGAAAAGTCATCGCGTGTGTTTAAACGGACGGAAATGGGCCGCATCACGGTCGTTCGGAGTTCCTGAAACGTGCGTGCGGGACTGGGGGAAACAAAAGCTGAAGATTGTCGACAGCAAAGCTTCACGCAAAGGCCTCAGTGGACCACAGCAGGGTCGGTTTCCGCAAATTGAAGAGCTGCTCGGCGAGTATGTGCTTGAGCAGCGAGCGGCCCAGCAGCCCGTGACGACAGAACTGCTCCAAGTGCGGGCTATGCAGTTAGCCTTAGAATAGAAAAAGTGCTAATGCGGAACCAGTTTAGAGCGAGCAGGTGCTGGCTAACTAACTTTATGAAGAGGAAAAGCTTTTCCCTCCGAAGGCGATCGGGCATATGTGAAAAGTTTCGAGAGGAGTACGAAGAAAAGCTTCACAGTTTTCAGAGGTTCGTCCTAAACTTGCGGCTCAACAACGGCTACCTGCTTGGGCAAATCGGGAATGCCGATCAGACGCCTCTTTAATTCGACATGCCTGGCACCACAACCATCGAGGAGAAGGGGGCGAAGCAAGTTCGTGTGCTGACATCGGGCCACGGTAATACTAGAGTGACAGCAATGCTCCGTTGCACGTCAGATAGGCACAAGCTTCCCCCGTACCTCATATTTAAACGGAAGACGCTCTCGAAAGGAGTAATTTTCCCAAGTGGTGTGATCAGATAGGCACAAGCTTCCCCCGTACCTCATATTTCAACGGAAGACGCTCTCGAAAGGAGTCATTTTGCCAAGTGGTGGGATCGTGCGGGCCAACGAGAAAAATGGGTGCGCGTTGCAATCAATGTCTTAGTTGTTTTTTTTCCGTCATGGTAACCGGGTGCGCGTTACAATCGAGGGCGCGGTAGAATCGAGTAAATACGGTAATGTTTACTTTTGTCAGTTCAAAATGCTTTTGGCATATGCTTGCATGCTTGCATGTTGTACGGTGTAGTTGCTGTTCATTACTTGCTGCAAGGAGTGTTTTACGACTTCATAAACTGCCCATTACCTCTTGGAATTCCTAAGTGCCGCTGAATTGTCTCTGTTATTCGTTTGCCTGATGTGCTGTCCTTTTTTTCATTCTTCGTGCTTTAGATGATGCCTTGGAATGTCGATACCATCAGCAAGGAAGGATTTCAAAAGACAGTGAGTTTGCAAACTCTTTGACGTTGACAGCCCCACCAGGTCGCATTCCTGTAGTGGCTACATTATTTGACAATGATTGATTGATTGCGAGCAACGAATAAAAGTGGCATTTAATTAAGGTGCCGAAATTTCTATCGCAGATCTTAAACAAGCCACAGCCAAAGAGGAACTCGTACTGACTGAAGAAGAGAAAGAACAGACCCAGGTAAAAAGAAATGTTGTGCCTTCAAGCATGAAATTTCCGCACTGCGGTGGCTTAGTTGCCACATTGTCTGTAGGCCAACTTTGTGTTAGGTTAAGTACACCAGTGTTGTCTTAGTGTAAGCTCTCGCCGACCTGGCATAGCGCCTGCTGTTCAACAATACTTTAATCTTCGGTTACCCCCCTCCGTGCAAAATGGCAAGCTTTGTTTTTTGTCAGTTTCTGTTCCTGCATGCACGTGTGATGCTTGTGACGTCACGGGCAATGCTTATCGTCACACCCAAGTTGTGAGATTTCTAGTAGCTGCCGTGGCGCTGTACGGTCTGCACCGAAAGTTTAGAGACCACGATATACAAGAAAAAACTGCTGAATATCCCCACTGCATTGGCCGGCAGCCTTGAAAGCAGATTTCCGGCCTAATATAGAATGCGTGTGCTGTATGTACTGTGCAGTTAGACCGAATACAGTTGCATATTGCTGAGAAATTCAATGTTTCTTAGACTTAGTGGCCTTGAAACTTTTGACGTCAACTGTGCCCTCTGTGCATGAGCAGTTACTTTGCATGCCTTGTCCACCTTGACACCACTGTAAGCCAGAACACCATTAGAGGAGTTGCAATGTGACACTAATTCTTAACCGTCACCGTCAATGTCATTTATAAGCAACTCACTTTTTTTCTTAATCGGTATTATGTGCTAATGTGACAGTCGTGTTCACTCTAAAGGGTGGCTATTTGGGCAGGTAATTGTTGCGTAGTTTTAGTGGTCGGTGTACTTCTGAAACAGAAGGAATGGAGGAAAACAGCGAAGAGACGGGTGGTGTAAGTTGGCACCTTTGCTCGGGCATTATAATAATCGGCTCACCCGTAAAATGAAACAAGCTAAAGCTTAGTAAAAAGTCAGGCAGTCGTGTAATTTCGAGTTTGTCAGGCAACGAATTGACGTTCTACTTACGGTAGCTTTTTGCACGAAATAGAGATTATTGGCGTTCCTTAGCGTGCTGGCACATGTATTCCTTGCTTGTTTTGTCAGTAGCACCGAGTACATACGCTTTTTTTGATGTCATAAAATAAAACTGGAAGTTTAGCTCCTCCTTGTGTCCGTCTTGGTGAAAAAATTTGTGAACCCGGGGTTGTTGCTAGAACCTATGTTTCGACAAGTGGAGTTCTCTTCTCCTTGGCAGCAGGAATGAGACGAGGAGCAAAGTTTGCTTGTCGAAACGTTGATTCGAGCGAAACCTGCATTCACAAATCTTTCAACTCTTCACCTTCAAGCACCCTTCTTCCTCCCACTTCTGCTTTTTGTCGACTTCTCTAGGTTTGTTATTCTCTTGGTTCCTTCAGTGTTTCCAAGGTACGATGATTCTTGAAATTGTAGAAATCAATCGTAACGAACTCTGCGAACTTCCCGTTCCTCTTGGTCCAAACTGTTCTCAACCTCATTCGCAGAAAAAGTTTGTGGAGGAGAACGAGCCCCTGCTGAAGCAGTACGGCATGCTGCAGAAGTACGATGACAGCAAGCGCTTCCTCCTGGAGCACCCTCATCTGGCGTGCGAGTACACGGCCAACTACTTGGTTCTCTGGTGCATACGGCTCGAGATGGACGAGGTGGGTGTTGCCATAGGACCTCTTGTGAATACGCTCGACGTAACTCTGGCGCAGGTGTCTGTGGTGGCTGCAATGCACGGCGTTGATGAAGCATGGGAATAATGAGTACTTTGTCATAATCTTCATACTTTCGGCTTCGTTTGGCTTCGCGTGGCTTGGAGCTGCTTTGTCACGAGGCGACAGTTAGCAAATGTTCAGCGATTTCACTTCACCACCTTAAGCTTTTAGGCTCACCAATTCAAGTGGGGTCACAAAGTTCACTTTGATTTGTTCTTTTATTCGCGACAAAACCAAAAACACAGCAATAAACAAAACCACAGGTATGTTTGAAACTCGAGACACGAAGACTAGTCAAACATGTGTGCTATCCACCATTCTCATGGTCGCTGAACAATCGCAGCGCCAGAGTGCCCTCAAGTTAATTTTGGGTAACTCTACGAGTGTTGTTATGCGAATCCGCTGAAAAGCACACCACCTCCTTTCAATGACGAATGGACTTCAGACATAAGTCACTTAGTGCTGCGCCCTTTCTGACGTCTTCACCTTGTCTACCCTCTTTGCAATGATTAGTTATGTCTACCATTAGTTGCAATTGACTAGCTCCACTTTAATCTCTGATACTGCTACTTAACAGTGAAGCTTTTCGTAGGTAACCCTTGAGCAGTGCCGTTGTACATTTTGCGCTGGAGGTGCGCATGTCGTGCACAACATCACTAATGTAGCATTTCAGCAAAGCGGGGGTTAGCAATTTTTTAGCTTTGAACCAGCGAGCTGATGGAATGAGCCACGGTCTCACTGAGATGCTGCTGTACCATTTCAATGCAGCCCTGTTCCAGCTATATCACTGCCCCATAGAGCTTAGCGTCAAATACAGAGCAATGACATAACACCGAGGTACTTAGACAACACTGAAAAACATAGAAATAATTAAAAAAGAGGTTCAAAGAAATAGAAAAGCGGTAGCCTGACGAAGGGGGCATTAACTTCGCTGTTTCACAGAGTAAAGCTTGCTGCATTCTCTACGCACACTCTTAGTGTCTCTTCCTACCATTTTCCAATGAACATTTCAGTGTAATTTTTTTAATACAGCGAAATCTCGACTCAATGAATCTCAAGGGAGTGCAAAAGAATCATTCGTAATTTTAAAAGTCGTTGTAGTGAAAGTATTAAACATTTGCACAAAAATTGTAAATGCAACCACGTGAGTTGCCTACCCGTGCCATGTATACATTCGCTGACCACGCTATAGTGAAAAAACAAACACGAGATATTACAAAACCAGTGCACGTTTATTTGAAGAACGCGACCTACCCTAATGTGGGCAGCTCGATTGCTGAACGACAAACTCGTAAGCGTGTGCATCTTTCCTACGCACTGCGAAGCCTCGACATTAAACACCGATTCTTCACGTTGGTTCGCGTGCGCTTATTCAACGTCATCTTCGCTCTCTTCGCCGTTTTCTTATCACGACTACAGGTGTGGATCTGATCAGTCGTCGGCTGAGCTCGCGTGTACGAGTTGTCGTCGCACTGTTCGTAGTGTTCGAGCCAAGCATGCCCGGGTAATCATTGGGGGCTTCAGTCCCATCGGTCACTCGGCGTCGTATTTTTCGCTGCTGTAGCATTCTTTTCGTGCTGCTTCTGGGGTTCATCTTGAGTGTTCGATCACAAACCAAAAGGCTAGAAAACAGCTGTGTGACAAGCGCGCAGGTACTGTTGTAAAACTGCCCGATCAAAGCAAGGCAACGGGCGAAGCCTGACTCTAAAACGTGTGAAAAGCAAGTAGCAGATGATGGCGATGGGACTATCGCACATTTGAGTTGGGTGGACACACATAAAAATATGCGTGTGCTCTGATGATGATGATAGTGGCAACTACGGAGCGGGCCATTATTTCAACAGCCACGAGTAGCTTTTTAAGATGGGTATTCGTTATTTTGAAGTGTTGTGGAGATACAAAGGGGATAAAATTCGTTACAATATCCTGAAATATTCTGTATTCTGAAGTTCATAGTAGTGAAATATTTTTACATTAGACCGATGGACATTCGGAGGGGGGTTTTCGAAAAACTTGCTAATCTGAAAACATTGTTAGTCTGAGGTTGGATCTAACGAGGTCTGACTGTATATTCACTACAAGGCTTGTAAAAAAAAATAGAAATATGGGGTTTAGGTTCAAGTTCACATTTCCATTGGGTGCATATGACGTTGAAGCATAACTTGGCACAAAGACGAAACCTCCGTCAGGATAACTGGTGAGAATTAGTCGAAGTTACAGTGATTAGAACATTCGTCTCAGCTGGTTTCAAATTTTTTGAGCGGCCTCGCCCCCCTTCTCCGCCATAGGGAGGGGAAGGGGTAGCTCGTCGTCGTAGCTCCTCCCACTTCGGCAGCGCGGCTTGACGTCAGCGATGTGCCATGGGAGCGCAGCCAAGGACCTATCAGGGTTTACCCGTGCGTGTCGTAGTGGCGCGGGGAGCAAGGTACTGTGAGGAGCATCCTTCCCTGTAGCAGTAAAGTAGTGAGACCCCTCTTTATCTTGGAGGCATTCATTCTGGCAATACAGTCAAGCCCGCCTATAACGAACCTGAGCCTGGCACGGCATCCATTCGCTGTATCTCGAAGGTCGTACTAAATGAAACCCAGCTTTTAAAGAAGTTGCGAGTGGAAACACAAAATGTTTTGCCCAAGAATGTCCGTGATGCACTTGTTTCGAAGAGCAGAAGTCATAACAGCGGTCTCGAGTTTATTTCAAACGGCAGCGTGCTCTCTGCTGAGGCCCATGGCATAAGCTGCATGAGGCACTGGCTGCAAAGTTTTGCTGTTCTCGCAATCCGATTTTCCTCCAAAAACGCTCTTGCCTGCGTAATTTATTCACAATGCCCTAATCCGTGTACGGTTCCACGGTGTCGGCATCATCATCGGTCAAATGAAACCATCGCAACAGATGTCCCACCCGCTCTCCCATGTCGGAGTCAACGACGCGCTGCCAGAGATCGCCCCCTCAGTGGTTGGAATGGAGGGTCAGCATGGTGCATAGCGATGTAATATTCGGAAAATGTGATCACCGAGGTCTACTGAGCAAATTGGCGAAGCTTGTTAGAGGGGTGTACAAAAAAAAAAAAAAAGTCTGAGCCTGTTTACTGGCCTTTTAGTCTCTTGCGAAGTTGCACTGAAGAAAATTGCCTGCCGTATAATCCGGAGCAAGCACTCCCTTCCCTTTTCCAGGAAATTTCAAATATGCAGCCTATTCTCCCCTTCTACTATTTTCACTGCTTCATTCGCTGGCTTAATTCGCCCAACGAGGACGTATGAAAAACAGTGAATGCATGCAAATTCAAGAAAGCATTTCATTAGAAGCAAGAGTGTGCACTCTTCATTCTCAGATCATCCACTGCCATCTTGAATTTTGGTCTGTGACCTAGCAAGGCCCCGTCCCTCCTATTTAATATTGTGAATAGTCCTTCATGATAGCAGGGGGGTGGAGGGCGCATGCTTGAGATTTTACGGTAATTATTTGATCGCATCATTTCATTCCGTGACTTAATATTCACTTGCAGAAGGGGATGAAATAGCGAAGATAACGACACCATAATTGTGTTGGCCATGTGTTTCAGTTCTTTTTGCTCCGTGAGACAGCGACAGCTGTGAGTTGCAGATTAGATTTGTTGTTAACTTGTCGCCGACTCGTGTGGTATCGCTAGAGAGACGCGCCGGCTCTCAGTGCTTTGATTCTTCTGCCTCATGCAGAAACACGACCTTATGTGCCACGTCGCCCACCAGTGTATCTGCATCCAGTACGTCCTGGAGCTGGGCAAGCAGCTCGAGGTGGACCCACGATCCTGCATTTCTTCGTTTTTCACGCGGTGAGTTCGAGGCACACTATAAACTTGAGGTTCGGAGTTTGAGTGCTGGCAGCAGCCAGCCGTTTTCCGGCAGGCACGCAATGCCATGATGCCACATGTTAACGTAAATGTCAGAGAACGCCAGGCGATTGTATTTAATCGAACAGTGTCGAGGTTTGTTATTCCCATGCGGTTTGAATGATTACAACTCAACTTTTGACAGTGATGTTGCGGATAGGAGCACAGGACGGTGGTTGTGTTCCGATGCTCACTGTGGATGGCACAGTAGACAGATAGGTGGACAGTAGCAGGCTTATTTTCCATTGCATTTGTTACATGGCTGGTAGAATGGAGAACATTACCAAGAGAGCATCGGAGCCTTGTATGATTTCGGCTACCTTGTTGTCCAAACAACACTGAAACCTTAATATAACGAACCTGGATATGACAAGATATTGGTAAATGATATTACAAGATATGGGCGAACAAGTAAATGAGAAACAGTCGTGCAATAGATAGTATTATGAATACACCTTTATAATGAATTTTCGGATAGAATGAACTAGGCCTGTGTGAATAGTGAATTTTAGGTTCGAAGTGAATAGTGATTTTAGTCAAATAATTTCGAATCGAATTCAAATTGAATATATGACGTATAAAAAAATGGGCACATTTATCATGACCTAACTAACCTGCACAATATTTTTTTAAACAAGTCCTCTAAGCTTTTGTTATTTTTTTCAATTCAAAGAAAGTCCAAACAACTTTGAGAACTAGCAGGATTTGACTTCCAGTTGGATGCAAGTGATAACCTGTAAAATACGTAACATTATTCATTACAGCTTGAGTGTATAAGCTGGCAAGACAAGCTTCTAAGCTTATAAAGTTATCAGTCGTTTTGAGGATATGTTCGTTTGAAGGGACCCTGCAACAGTTTTTCAAGAAGTGGATTTACTAAAGAAGCCTATTGCCTTATGAATTTTAGAATCTGTCCACTATGAGCGGGGTCGCGAAAATTTGCCTACATGATACAATCTGCATTCTCTCTTCTCGTCTTGACGGAAGCGCTTGAAGCAAAGCTGGGAGAGATGGCATAGAGAAAGAAAATACATCACGTGCGTGTCGTGAGCTTGAGCACTGTTTCTCTCTATTTTTTTTTTCTCTTTGGATATGCAAGGTTTTCAGTGCAATCGGCGCATGTACGCATGGACATGTCGCGGCCGCCCGCAGCTGCCCCAGTATCGATCGAGCGCCCCATGCTCAAATCAAGCAATGGCTGGTACAATGGCTGTGACGAGCGATTTTTGACATTGTGGTGTCATTTACTAAGAGAGCAGTTTTTATTTGACTTTGAGAATTTATTGTGAATTCCAGGTCGGGCGGGCTGCGTTATAAGTTCGCGTGTTGTCGGTAGCCTCGGACTACAGATCGGCAGCGTTTGCTGACCATGCTCTAAAAGTGTTGCAGGGCCCCTTTAAATTTGAAGTGGGGCTTCGCGGCAAAGGAAATTTCTCTTGGATAGGTGCTTTCACGGCTTATCACCTCTGCACTGCAGTGAAACCACCTTTACAGGCGGTTACATGCGGTTTAGTATACACCTATTCGTTCATGTCGTATACTCCGAAATATTCGCTAATTTAAATTCGAATAGAAGCGAATTCGAATACTCTACTACTAGTTCGAATATTCGCACAAGCCTAGAATGAACTTAGTTTTTGTGCAAGAACTTCGCTTATGACGTCTGAGTTAGATAGATGGTGGTAGGAAAGATGACTAAAAATGGTGTCCGAGTAATATGCCAGATGGTAACGAAGACATCTTCAGGATTTGTTAAGGAACTAATCGGAGTAGCGTTATAGATTTCACACATTTTAACACAAAATAATGTCAAAAGCATTGTGATTTTACTAGAAGTCTTTAGCTTTCTCGTGTCTTCGCGAGATGGTGTCGCATCTTGCAGATTTCATGCAGTCGTGTTTCAACGTTGAGGCAACTCTGTCTCAACAGTGTCTTCAAATGCTGTCAGTGTACACAGTCCGAGGTTCTGTCCGGCATAGGAGTGCAACCAAAGACAAGTGCATTCTTCCTCTTTTGCTCTTGAATTTCTTCTCGATTTACAATGATAGGTGGACTTGGAACCCCTGACTATGTTCAGCGTTGACAAGTTCCAAACGGATGCTGTGAAAGGCATCTGAAGTGCTGACTGCCAGTCGATCAATCGGTTGTTTCTTGACCAATAGCATTCAGATGGCTGACCAGGTGTACAAGGACGCATTCGAGGACGAGCTGAAGGGATTCAAAGAACGGGTCCAGCTGAGGGCACGCGAGAAGCTGGAAGAAGCAGTCAAGGAGATCGAAGAAGTGAGTGTCAGTGAGTGTGAAGAAGTGAGTGAGACATTCCATCATTAGCATGCACGCCGTCATGGCACTCTTTTCAATGAGGCAGTGTGATAGCTCATCTATGGGTGCATGTCTGAAGTGCGTCACGAGATCACCGAACCGGTGTAAGTAGCTTCACTAGTGGAAGCTGAAGGGATCCCACAGCATCAGCTCTATCGCTCTAGCTGTATCGCCAAACCGATTCGAGACATGGCTAGGTGCGTGCCAGACACAGAAAAGCGGTTTTTGAACTCCATTGAACCACTTTATAAGAGACGCTCACCTGGGAGTATTTCTTGTTCCTTATGAGAGGGTTTTTTTTATAGCTGGGTACCGCTTTCTCATTTTCTGATCATATGTTGGCCACAGTAGTGTCCCTTTTCAACCAGTTGTTTCCTGCGTCGGTGTCTATATAAAGGTATGCTACTGTACTGTCGAACCCAAATCGATCAAATCTGAAGAGGATCAAGAAGAAATTTCTATACAGAGATAATTCGATACATAATACATGTTATATATAAAAATATATTCAGGAGGACTTCGCAATCTTGAAATGCAGAATGATTTGTTATATGTGAGTTCGACTGCAACAAGTCCACAGTGGGAATGGAAAGAAACACAAACATGCTGCATCTACATTCTCCGCAGTTTCGCACTTATTTTCAAGTGGTTGTAGCTCTGATGGTGATAAAAATCCACTATTGTTATCCGTGACATGACCAAGAACTCATCTAGCAGCTTTTTATTGCCACCAAGGTCGGAGCGTGATAAAAACCGCATGCCGTGTTGTTCACGTTTCTCTCTGTCCTGTACCTCCATTCACTGTCCTGGCGCCATATATCGGCTGATGGATAGTGGAAGGCTGTTGCTTTACTCCAACACGCAACCTCCCACTGATTTGCACCCAGTTATTTAGTTGGCTGGCGCACCGTGCGCCACATGCATTATAGTATTTCCCTGGAGTGATTTCTAGTTTTTGTTCGCTCTGTATAGACAAATTCCACAGGAATTGCGTCACGTAAATGTGGTGGCGCGGTCTTGGTAGGCAAAAGACGCTCTGCCTACTGCAGTTTCTGCTGGGTTTTCAATGGTGCATGTGGTGTTCTCAGTGAAGCAACGAGGGAAAAAAAAAACGGTATGCCGACGAGCTGCGTCGCGGTGAGATACGAGTCGCGTCTCACAACTTAGTTTTGTTTGTTGGCGCACATCGCAGCCCTCAGCACTTATGGCGGAAGTTACGTGCGGACGTCGCTATAATTTTACCCATAATGTCGACATCGGCCTACCTGTGTGTACAAACATGGAATGGGTCTATAGTTTCTAGTCAGGTGGGAATACGGTCGGCTCTCGTTAATTTTAACTTGAAGAGACCTCTGAATTTTGAATTATCAAGAAGTTTGAATTATCAGAAATTAAATGACTCAGATAGATGACTCTGGGTGAGGTGACACCACAAATTATGATTAGGCATTCATTTTATCACGTTTAAAAATTTTTGGGTGTGTTTAAGCGCTAACTGCATGTTGTGAACAGAAAGCAGAAGTGTAAACTCCACAAGTTTAGTGGCCATTTACTGTTGATCGGACTTTTCCTTTCAGTTTTAGTTTATTCATTCGTTCAAAATACAAAATTCGTAGAATGTAGTATGCAGACGAGGGTCCCAAAGTCAAGCGACTGCAGTGGGACCCTCGGTTAACAATAACAATAAAATTATGAATTATAACAGCACGTAAAATACGCAACACAAGTGAAAAGTAAACAGTGAACTTACATAAAATAACATCAAGTAAACAACGAAAAGGCAGTCGGAATGCGACACAAGAACAATAGTAATAAGTTATACAAGTAAAACATAATCACACCATTAAGCAATAACCTAAATTTGCAAAGACTTACCAATTTCATGCCCGTATACATAAGAATCGTTAAGTAATCATCGTTGTCAACCTAGTTATGCAAGATGAAGTTTTTAAGTTCACGTTTGAATGCATGAAAAGATGATGATGATTTTAGTGTATAGGGCAGGTTATTCCACAATTTAATGACCGCGAAGGCGGACGTCATTTTGCTATAATTGGTGTTACATTTAGGTAAAAGGAAGTTGTGACTGTGGGCGAATCTAGTGCTATTGGTGTTAATGAGTAAACTAGCATCGATTAAATCAAACACAAGCTATTTGTTAAGTTGTTTATATAACAATATGATTAAGTGAAAATTAAATAAGCCAGACACAGTAAGAATACAGTTAGCCTGAAGGAGTGGGGTAGCATTAGAATAAAATGAAATGCTGGTAATAATGCGAATAGCCTGATTCTGAATGTGCTGTACAGACGAAATATGAGTGTTATATGTATTTCCCCATGATGTAATGCCATAGGTGATGTGACTATGTATGAAGGCAAAGTATAAAGACAATAAGGCTTCAAGTGAAAAAAAAAGCCTCATTGCTATAGAACTGCTAAAAAACCTCATTGCTATAGGTATGTGCCTTCAGCACAAAGCTCCCTGCACCGGTTGAAAAGCATCGCGGTTTACAATGCATGTGCTTCGTTTCAAGCATTTGTTTGCAAAGCCTTTTTTTCTTGAAAGCCTCAGGTGCTTATTTTTCTTTTTTAGATTGTTAGGATTGTATAACCCCACAAATTTTTAAATAGTAGTGTGAAAGCAGCTGATATTTTTTGGTATCGACCTGCAAAAAGTATGAATTCACTGAATGATGAAGTTTGAATATAGAGGCTTTTTAAATACATGGAAAGAATAGAGGGCCAAGCAAAAAATTGAATTTTGTTTGCAATTAACTGACAGCATAAATTTTGTGGTTATTCAAACGGCTTTATTTTTAGCCTACCCTGAAAATTTCATTAGAATATCTCAACAAACAAAAAGTTGCCCTTCCATGGTGGACTCCCCCCTTAAATACAGCTGTGTAAGTTGCTGTGCAACACAGTATTCAATAAGGCACTAGTTCCCATCCCGTCGAAGCTTCAGGACGTGCTCTGTCACTGCAGTGCTGGCTTGGAAAGAATGTGCGGCTGCGTTCGACTCACCCATGTGACGTGATTACTTTAGCCCTGTACATCTTTCTCAGTAAACGAAAAGTGTTAAATGGAACGCGTTTTTTCCTCAACTGCTTTTGATTTCGTTTAAAAAGATTGTGCTGTACACGCAGTGTAATGTGTATTTGAAACTTGTGTGTGCACCTACGTCTGTTGAATAAAGGGAAACCAAACTCGCAGGAAGAACGGCAGGAGAGGCTAGGACCTGGCGGCCTGGACCCAGTCGAGGTGTTCGAGTCTCTACCAGAGGTGAGTTGTGTTGGCCTTTCTTGTCCTCCACAATGTTCATGCTTCGCGATGAATGTTGGAACCTTTGAATGCTTCGTACACATCTGTACACACCTCTCGTCTCTGCTAGCTGTGTTCAAGAGGGTCAGAGAGAGGACAAGATACATTAATTTTTTTATCAATTGTACCTGTTTCATGACAATTCTCTTGTTTTTAACTTCATTTTGCTGTGTACTTTTGCCATTCATAATCACTTCACCGCTATACATAAGCTCTTTAAGAAAAAGTGATACTCATAATTTTTATCCGCATGCAAATATACATTCAAACCTCAACACAACGAACCCAGATATAACCAAATATTGATTATAAAGCCTGAAATAAAAGCTAGTCTTGCAATGTATGCAGCGTTAGAAATAAACCTTTATAACGAATTTTATGATGAGTTGAGAACCTGCTTATACCAAACCTCCATATAACAAATTTCCCAACCATAACAAAGTTTTTCTATTTTTGGCACTTGCTTTATAGGAGCACATGTATTTGTGACCGCTATGTAACGAAGTAACAGCGGGAGACATTCTTGATACAGCGGATTTCTGTCGCGGGCAATCTAGGAATTTTGCCCCGGATTTTGTCATTTTGGCATGCCTCTTCCGCGGTTGCGCCGCTGCCGACGAAGCGGCACGTACGGCGAGCTTGTGGCCTTGGCGACTCCCGGGCAAGAACGAGTGCTCGTTATGGCCGGGTCTGCTACCTACGAGCCGGCGTTGCCGCCGTTCTTGCCGCCGCAGGCGCATGCGGAGATGTACCCTCCAAACAAAAAAAAAAAAAAAAACATTTGGCTTGGCAGTGCCACACTTTTAGTTAGTGTCACATATGTGGAGTTGCCCTGCATATGGAGGGCGCTCTACCAAATAGTTGTCCGTGGTATCTGTGTCGTTCGCGCTTTGTTTTTGACGCCGTGCGTGCGTCCATGGTTTCAGTGCATGCGCATGGTGTAGCCCCCGTTTTTTTTTTAATGCAGACAATCGTGTCGTCCTTACAGAGGGGATGTCAGATTAGGGATCGTAGCTTTCGTGATTGGCCGACTACCTGCGACAACAACATGACGGCCTGTGCAAGCCTTGCAATGAATGCAATAGCAACAAATTGTAATGTTATAAGAAGGCTGGTAGCCAAGTCTTTTGGATCCGATAGCGGAACTCCTTCAAAGCGTTGGTGTAAGAAAACACAGGCACTCCATGAAGAAGTGCTCTTTTCGCACAGTCCCTTCACATTGAAAGTGCAAAGCTGATACTTGCCGAGATAGCACGCACCAATGCCCTTGAAATCAAAGTTCACCGTTGCTACTCGAAACCCCCCCCCCCCCCACGTTTTTTTATGCTCGTTCAAGGCGAGTAGTTTTCTTTCTGTTTGAGCATTTTACGGCAGTTCTTATCAGTTTGGACTTATTGCGGAACATGGTGGCGACAGCGAAAACTTGTCGACAGTGTTCATATATTTGCTCTCGCGATAGCAACACGGTTTTTTACCACTAAATAAGTGTTTTGGTTAGCTCTGCCTTGAGTTCCCCTTTTGTTTAATTCCTGCATTTTTCTCCTTGAATTTGTACTGAACCTGCATGTAATGAAATCCTATATATAATGAATTTTTCTGGGAATTTCTCAATTTTGTTATATCCAGGTTTAACGATAACAAACTTATTTTAGAGTAAGGTGAAACTTTGGTATAATGAGGCTTGAGTGTAACTGTTCACTCAGATTATGTGAGTGTTCTAGACGTGTGACCATAAATGTGCATGAGCACTTGAAAGCAATTTCCAAGTGTAAATGTTACTTTTCTTAGTAAACGTTCAGTTTCAAGTCGGTGCTCTTCTTAGACTTTTTCTCTTTGTTTTGTCCGCATTGAAAATTCCGCGCTGTTCGTGACGAGATGACTGATCACCCTATCACCCAAATGCGCATCTTTCCAAAGCATTCATTGCTTGCGTCTTTGATTGCACTAGCTACATACAGTCCAACCCCAATATAATGAACACGGATATAACGAAACATCGGTTATAACAAAGTAAATGAAAAATAGTGTTGCAATAGATGCAGTGTTAGGAAAAACCTTTGTGACGAATTTTTAGATATAACGAACTTAACTTTTTTGCAAGATACAAATTTGTTATAATCCCGGCTGCGGCGGCTGCATTTCCGATGGAGGCGGAAATGTTTTAGGCCCGTGTGCTCAGATTTGGGTGCACGTTAAAGAACCCCAGGTGGTCGAAATTTCCGGAGCCCTCCACTACGGCGTCTCTCATAATCAAATGGTGGTTTTGGGACGTTAAACCCCACATATCAAATCAATCAATCAAATTTGTTATAATAAGGTTTGAGTGTACTTTGTTGTGCAGTCGCTGCAGAAGTGCTTCGAGTCTCGCGACCTGGACATGTTGAAGGAGGTCATCGCCACCATGCCCGAGGAAGAGGCCAGGTACCACATGAAACGCTGTGTCGACTCTGGCCTCTGGGTGCCCGACGCCAAGAACGCGGAGGTGGCTCCGCAGGAAGCGCAAGAAGCGTCTTCCGAGGCGTCGGGCGCCGAGTGAACGAAAGAGCGACGGTCACAGCTACGACGGCCTGCGTCGAACGGGGTGAGTCGGTGTGAAAAACTCCCGCGGCTTGCTTCACGTTGTGAGGTCCCAGTTGAGAGGTGTATAGAGAACAGGATCAGTGGGGATACTCCCATACCAATAAACATCACATATTTTACCACTTATAACTTGGACATTACATTTGCTTCTTTGAAATATTAGGCAAGTAAGTTGGGTTATGGGAAAATTCCTCTTTTTTTTTTTTTATCCAGTAGACTCATTGAATTGAACCTGAAGGGGCCAGGAAAATATGTTCTATTTAACAGGAGTTCAATTTACTGAGAGACGAACAAGGGTACCAAATACAAGCAGGGCTGTCAGGTTGAAAAGACAAAAAAGAGCCTAATAATTGGGGTGAAAAAAAACTAGCCGAAATGTAGCCATCCTGAGCCAAGGGCAGTAAAGGTAGCCAAAACTAGGCAGAATTTGTGAAAACCACTTTCACATTTTTATGTAAGTGACTAAATGCAAAGGCCTTTCGGCAAACATGTGTAAATATTTGCAGTGCTAACACTTATAACCCATAACTGCTGAGGTTCTAGCAAAAACTGCTGACTTTAGCAATTGTTTGGTGCATGAGGACACATGTTGGCACCATTGAACGAATGACTATGCGCGCTCTCGCACGTCTTTCCTCGAAAGAACTAGAAGTTGCTACAACAACAGAAAGGCCTACGGCATGATTTAACGCCCTCAAAATCACAATTGCTGACATTGAAGCGTAGATTATTGCTTCTTTCGCAATAGTTTATGACGAATCCAGAATCGCAGTCCGTGCACAGCGTAAGAAATGATACAGCTAGTTCATCAGATGTCCTGGAATAATTTATGGTCAAGAGTGCACGACATTTTAAAGTTAGCGCTGAAAAACAAGGATACAAGAGGTAAAGGTGCCTGCACTAGTGCTCACTAACAACTACTTGTGTTGCGCTTGTGTTCCGCTTGTGTTGCAGCCTTTGCCTCTCGTATTCAGTGGTCACACGAATGGTGGGATATCCGATCGCCAATGTCGGCGAGTGCAGGTCGTTCTGGGTGCGAAGTGCTTTCGGTTGCTGTCTACTTCCGACTGTAGTTTGAAACTGCGTTCAGTAGTGGGTGGCCTACAAAACGAGGCACCACGCAATAGTTCCCGCCGAGTCACAGCCACATATCGCAATGCCTTTTGCATGTGTGAAGCCTCCTTTAGTGGCAGTTTATAAATTTTTGGTACACTTAAACCTCGTTATAACGAAGTTGAAGGGCAGCCACAATTATTTCGTTATATCGATTATAACAGTTTGTTGCAATGTATGCTCAGATAGGCGCACACGTATAAGCATGCAAAGAAAGAAACCGCCTCACGGCTTGATGTACCACTACGCGACTACACATGCCACGGAAAACAAACGCAGTCAAATCTCATTAATTCGAACTTCTGGTTAATTCCAACTCGCGCTGAGGTCTCGTCAAAGCTATGTGTATTTCAACGGGCGAAAACGCCTTCTAATTTGAGCGCGCAAGCGCTTGGGACGGTTCATTCGAACATACAGAGCTCCGAAAATGCTCTCCGCACCACGCCCAATCCCGCAGCGGCACCTCTCAACGCTGTGCACGACGAAGGAAAAGAAGAAAAGGAAAGAAAAGACTGTGACGGATTGTTTGCTCTCTCTCAAATGCCGATCTGCGTCGCGCCTATGCGACGCTTCTCCCTTTTCCGTCTCTGCACGTAGAGACCCTTCTCCTTTCAATGCCGCGCGCAAGGAGAGAGGAAAAAAAAGAAAGCTGTCGCGGAGAGTCCTGCTTTCTTGATACAGAGGGTAGCAGCCATGGTAACAGCAGAGACTCAGTCATTGCCGTCGGGAGAGGGAAATCGCTTTGCACCGCAGCACCGCTTCTCAGTGATGTGACCCGCTGAGCGCTTCCTCAATACTCTCGGCTGGCTGTGTGAGGAAGACGGCTCTCTCGGCCGTGCGGTGCGTGGCTGTAAGGTCGGCACTGGAGTTTTCAAGAGTCGCGCCGAACAAGCGTCAAAACTCCACAGAAAACTATATACTTAACATGGTTGGTTTTTTTTTTTTGATAGACTAATTTAGTGTGTTATATCCACTTACCGGTCAATTATACTTCGTTACAAGGTTTAAAATGCATGGTTCTGAATGGAGCTTTCAAGGGGAATTTCATTTACTTTGTTATATCTATTATTTCGTTTTATCCCATTACGTTATAACGAGGTTTGAGTGTATTTTAATATACTTATGTTCTCATGGCCATCACTGACCCGTGTGCCTGCTTGGGCTGCTGCACCGTCCTCTTCATTAAAGTTTTTTATCTTTATAAGCGAAGTGTCTAATTCGATTTTGGGAGCGGGAAGCATGCTTTGGCTGCCATGTTTGGCGCCATCACTCGAGCAGCACCGCTGCGACGTTACGATGTATCGATAACTTCGATTAAATCGAGGGGACATGAAGGTAGCCAAAAAGGATCCAAGTTGCCAAGACGATTTTTATGCCGCCACAGACCCCCCCCCCCACAAAAATAGCCAAATCGGTGCAGTGTAGCCAAACCTGGCAACCCTGATTTGTACATGTACAAAAGAAGCAATCTCATCAAAAGCACTTGTTCTATTTATCATATATGTTCGTGTAAGGGCCACCCTTTCTTTCTGCGGTTTGGAGGGGGTTGGGCCCTTCTAAGAAAGTAAAATTTTTGTTTAATTTTCAATCCACATATGGAAAATTTAATCATGCAATGGAGAGCTATCTGGTGGGCTTTCTGGCGTCTAGCTGCTGACATTCTTAGATGTCTTCATTGGTATCGCTGCTTGGTCTCGGCTCAAGGGTCAATGGTCGGTCAAGGGTCAATCTCTCAGAAAGTGCCGTGTGTCTAAGCTCACAGATAACGCCACGTAACAAAGTCGCAGGACAGCTATTGCCATCCGGTAGCTCCCGCAAAATGCTCATATGGGAGACGTGACAACGCCGCGGTTTGTGGACAAGATTTTTATTTTTATTAATTTTTTTCGAAATGTTGACTGCCAAGTTGGGGGAAGCGGCCCTTACACTAGCACAGCCCTTAGTCGAGTGTATACAGCAAACAGAAGTTCCATTTAAAGGGATTTTGTTTGATGAGTCTGCTGTAAATATGGCATTTAAGCTATTTAAACAATAGACTCCGTAAATGAAAATATCTCGGAGGGAATTACTGCTTAAATGGGACAACTGCTTGCAGCACGATTGGCTTCATACTTGGCTTCTCCACCCTTGTTCATCTCTCAGTAAATGGAACTCTATTTAAATGGAACACATTTTCCTGGTCCCTTCTGGTTCTCTTTAGCGAGAGTCTACTGCATTTGATTAATATTCAGTTCAAATTTCTCAAGTTTTCTATTCGGCCATACCTAGATTTGACTTTTTGCATGCAAGTACAGTAATACCTCGTTAGCACGGAAATTGTAGAAACCCACGAAAATTTCGAGGTAAGGGGACATTCGAGGTAAACAAATTTGCGCAAATTGCCGGGAAAATCGGGCGCTTTTCGGGAAAATGGGTACTACTTACCAGCTCTTCAGCAGCAGTTTCTAATCTTCTTGTGAAGGTTTAAAAGTAGGTGGGGGGGGGGGGGTGGAATACTAAAGACGTTAACCCACTGGGTATCACGGCACTGCCATTTTATTTAGCAGAGAAAAACTGTCTAATGCTCATCTGCTTTGCAGTCATACTCAGGTCTAAGAAGGCACTTGCCATCTGCTTGACACATCACTTAAGCCAATCTACCCTACCACTGCACTGCACCTCATTTTAAACCAGGTGCAGCAAATTTCTTATTTGAGCATATGTCGGAACTTTTCGAGGAGGTATGTCGTCGCCTGTGTCAGCGGGCGGTTGAACGATCTTGGCGTGCTTCATTTCTTGGTCATATGCATGTCCTGCTTGCACAGCAAGTACTCGGGGAAAAGTTGTCACTTTTGGCTGCATTGTCATTTGTAAGCTTGATGACCTCTTGACAGAGTTCCTCACACTCTGTGAAGTCATCTGTTTCCACTTCTGGCAGGCTGGTGGCACGTGAAAACTCGGCGTGCTCAAAGCCGCTGCGCGAACTCTCTGCCAGGTATTCTTGTGAAGATGCTCTGTTCCCAGCAGGTCAGTTCTGTGGCCTTTGCCATTTTCATACGACAACTAAATTATGTAGAGCAGGCGATTGCGGTGGATTTTTCTGGCAACTTTGATGATACCTTGATCCATCGGCTGCACCACAGACATCATGTTTGCTGTCAGAAACTCGACTGATTGTTGGCCTAGTTCGTACTTGCTTAATGACATACTTTGGCCGCAAATATCACAAACACAGAGCAAAGGAACACACAACGACAAGGACCAGCGGTACTTCCAACTAAAGTAGACCGAGCGCAAACCCAGACTTAAGTAACAACATACAGACTTGCGCAGTCTTTACACAGCCTTACGCTATCCAGCTGTCAAACCATCTCTTCTCGGATATGCACAACGTCACCAATGTGTCGCTGATACACCTTTCTCCTTTCTTTTTAATGTAATAGGCTTCCGTCAACTCACGTCCAGTTTTATACCTACTTCTACGTATATTCTTAAACTCTTTAAAACGTGGTACATACCAGCAGGCTTTGCAGTGCATAGGCAAATGTGCCAAGCCATCCTTCATTAAATTTGATTCGTGGTCACAATGTACGAGTTGCCACAAAAAAGGGGAATCTCATAAACCACGCCTGTGACACATTTTCCTTATGCTGTGCCATGTTTCTCGCCGCATCCCTGATGGCTCACCTCCTCCCGAGCAGTTCTCGGGCACGGCTGAGCCAGTTTTACTAGTGGGGAAAAGGCGACAGGTACCCCATCCCTATTTACGAAGTGTTTCCTGACGGGAAGAGTACCAGAATCTTGGAAGAGTGCTAACATCATCTTAATACATAAAAAAAGAGATGACAGGGACTTGAATAATTACAGGCTGATCAGCTTGCTCTCCGTCGTATACAAGCTATTTACAAAGGTAATTTCTAACAGAATCAACATAATATTAAAATTCAATCAACCAAAGGAACAACCCGGATACTATCAATCAATCAATCAGCTAATACAGAAATGCTCAGAATACAGCCAACCACTATACATAGCCTTCATAGATTACGAGAAGGCGTTAGATTCAGTAGAAATATCCGCAGTCATGCAGACACTGCGAAATTGGGGCATCGACGAAGCATATGTAGACATCCTGGAAGAAATCTTCAGGGAATTAACTGCCACCATAGCGCTCCATAATGAAAGCAACAGAATACCGATCAAGAAAGGTGTAAAGCAGGGGGATTCAATATCTCCAATGCTAATTACTGCGTGCTTACAGGAGGTGTTCAGAAGCCTAGAATGGGTAGAGTTCGGAATAAGAGTTAATGGAGAGCTACCCTAGTAACCTGCGGTTCGCTGATGACATTGGCATTGCTGAGTAACTCGGAGGTGAATTCGCAACTCATGATTACAGGAGTTAGGCAAGGAGAGCAGGAAGGTAGGTCTTAAAATTGATCTGCAGAAAACGCAAGTAAGTCTACAACAACCTGGGAAGAGAACAGTGCTTCAATATAGGTAATAATGCACTTTGAAGTTGCAAAAGACCTACGTCTACGTAGGACAGGTAATAACCGTGAAGCCCAATCATGAGATTGAAGTAACTAGAAGAATAAGAATGGAGCGGACCACATTTGGCAAGCACACTCAAATTATGACAAATAGATTACTACTATCCCTCAAGAGGAAGCTATGTAACAGCTGCATCTTGCAGCTACTTGGTTACGGGGCAGATACCTGGATATTTACAAAGAGGGTTCAGTTTAAATTGAGGATGACGCAGCGAGCGATGGAAAGGCAAATGGTAGTTAAGAGACAAGATGAGAGCGGAGTGGATCAGGGAACAAACTGGGGTTAAGGATATCATAGTTGAAATCAAGAATAGGAAATGGACATAAGCTGGGCATGTAGACAGGCGCGTAGACAGGATAATCACTAGGTCATTAAGGGTAACTGACTGGACTCCCAGAGAAGGCAAGCGGGTTAGGGGGAGACAGAAAGTTAGGTGGGCAGATGAGATTAAGAAGTTCAGGTGTAAAGTGGCAGCAGCAAGCACAGGAACGAGTTGATTGACTGGAACATGGGTGCCATGCCTTTGTCCTGCAGTGGACGTAGTCAGAGTGATTATGACCTCATACTGGTCTGCTACCTTTTTCTAGGTTGTAGGAGACCTTACAAACATAAAGAATCACTGCAGGTCTTACGGTTTGGGTTTCTTGTTCCCCCTTGGCAGCTCCTAGTACCTACCTCACTCTGCTGGAGAGCCAGTTTAAGATAAAAGGGCAACAAATACATAGGACGTATAGAAAAAAGTTCGGTTCCCGGAAAAATTTCGACTTTGCCGATATTTTTATGCGCTTTTCCAGTGTGCAAGTTTGAGTTAACGAGGTATTACTGTATAAACTAACTGTGGCTACTGTGTGAATGAAAAAAACTGAAATTTATATATTACTCTTTCCCTTTTTTTCTCTGTAGATAAACAAGCAAAGAAGTGCAAGGAAAGAGAAAAAAGAAAAATTCACATGCCTGGGGGCATTCTTGCGCCGTGTCCGACGAAATACCTTCAATAACAAGGACACAGATTTGCAGTTCGTTTATGTGCTTTAGTATTTCTTTTTTCGTTGCGCTTTTGCAGTGTACATAGCGGAGAGCAGTTACTCTTATTTTTCTTCTCTGCACTTTCCTAGTAGAAACGTCGTTTTAACCCTTAGGTGATTCCGCATATGGAAAAAAAAATAAGCTAACAGAAAGACCACACTTGAGTGGTAGTAGCCATGAGAAGTTGGAGACACACTGTTCATTTTCGCACGCAAAAGAATCTTGCTGGAAACACGTATGCACTTCCACGCCGAACTGTTTCTTGTGCTTCCTAGTGGGTGGTCCACAAATGCAAATCGCCACTGCAAGTTAAAACGAGAATCGAAACTGTCGAGCGTTGTAAATGTTTTATGTAAAAAAATTTTTTGTGCTGAAATAAAAGAGTTGCATCACAAACATCTTCTGCTGTTTGCCTTGTGAGAAAGTTTGTTCGTCTTTTCTGTTTTATTTTTTTGTAAATATGCTATATAATAATAATAAATAGGTTTTAATATCCCAAAACCATGATATGATAATAGAAGCTGTAGTGGAGGGCACTGGAAATTTCGACCGTCTGGGTTTCTTTAACGTGCACCTATACTCGGCGACAACTTTTCTTAGCACTGAAGAGAAAGCTACGGAGGCGGAGCTTGTGCACCTGTAGCACTACGCGAAGTAGTCCGTTTTGGCGCGCGTCTCGTAACGCTATAAAAAGTGACGGAGGCACACCATCAGCGTTTCATGTAGATGCAGACACCGCTAGGCGTTTGAGGTGCACGTAACAAGGCGGCTCTTTCTCGCACGTTCAGAAATGCGAAGTCACATCGAAATAATTAAAGTAATTATGACTATCGTAATGGTGGGAGCTGCGTCCTGTCTCAAATAGCTCCACGTAAAAAATAAAGGGGAACTTCTATATTTCACGGTGAAAATACGGGCGCTGTTGTGGAACTGCATTCACTGGGGGTAGGATGCCCGCGATTTGGCTCTGTAGCCTTCGCTCCAATGCCAAGAAAAGTTGTCGCCGAGAATAAATATAAATACACAAGGCTCTAACATCCACCTCCCTCAAAATATGGCCGCCACTGCCGAGAGCCGATCCCATCACCTTCGTGACAGCTGCTGAGCACCATAACCATTAAACCACCGTGACAGGCTTTAATGATGCTATAAATTAGACTATGGTTAAGGGGGATCACAGCACTTTAAGACTACTTTGAAGTTCATTGATGAAACTTTCCGAGTTAACATTCGTGTGCGAGCTTCAAATAAGCAAATTTTTTGTGGCTCAGTATGTATGTGTCTGTATGTGTCTTTTCAGAAGGCACCATTTGTTTCCAAGCAGATAGTTATTCAATGAACTGGCATGTCATAATAATCTGGATTGTGCATTTCAGCATTGTTTAGCTTGTGAATAAAGATTATTAAGGTGACGGATATGTAGCAGGCTGAGCTTGGCTCAAGATGCATTACAGACAAAGGTGGCAGTGTACAAAATAAATTTAACTTACACTAGCATTGGGAAAGGGTACAGTGGGTGGACTCGCAGTGATTACAAAAGACAAAAGATGTCATCCTAAATGAATTTGTCCGGTTAACTCGCCAGTTTTCCCCGCAGCCCATATAAGGGTGCAAGTTGTGGGCCTTGTGAGAATATGATAAAAACACTGTTTAGAGCTATTTGTGGTGCATAGTTCGTTAAACAACGGTGAACTGTTGAATGAATGTAACATCTCGGTGACTGGGAAATATAATGTTGAATGTTCATTTGAATAAAGCAAAGGTCCTGAAACTTGAACGTTTCTTACATTGCGTTATGCGGAGAGCAAGAATCGATGCAAATGAGGTCACCGATGCTCAAGGTGATTAGGTTGTTATGATGTGTGCGGGCAGAGAGGTGCTTGTGATTAGAAGACAAAGAGACAATTGGCGCCCGCTGCACGTGGCACAAGAGCGACTCGACCTATGAGAGCCATCAGCGGGGGCTCCAAAAACAGGGGAAAAAGAGCAGTGGCAGGGCAGAGGTGGCCGAGGGAAGATAGTGGCGTGGGCGTTGGAGTAGCGGCCAGCAGATTTCGTGGCTGAAGGTCATTGAGACTCCCACCTGGCACCACGTCGAGCTAATATCCGGCATCGACGTCTTGGGGTCGTCACAAAGACGTGCGATTCAAGGCCCTCCTGTGACTCCACCACTGTGAGCAAGCATCGGCTGGCAAACGCTGAAAGGACGTCTGGCCAATGAATGACCTTCACCGGGTTTGGCGTCTACCGCCGCGTCTACAGTCATTATCGCTTCTTGAGTACGCACCCGCTTATGCCATCGTCACACGCCCTTGAGTCTGCGGCGTCCGTGACTTTTTCTCCCCGAATGGTGAAACTCTCTTCAACTTCTCGACCCTTTGTACACATGTATTACTTTCGCTTTGTTATTGTACTCTCTGTCGTGTCCGTGCGCTCTTGTGTAGAGTGTGTGTCTGTCTTGTTCATAAGCAGACAGCCTCGTGTCTGTCAATGACTATGTGTCATCAAATTCTTCCTGCACAAAAGCGAAGTGCCTTTAGCTTTGTGGCAGTTGTGAATTCTTCAGGCCAGAGGGAAATACCTAGGCAAGCTCAAAAGAGCTAGCGCAAAATAGACCTCATTGGCTTGCACAAACCATTTGTTTCCAAAAGCTATCAGTGAGTTTATTCATCAACAACGACGTGATAATTTAAAGGGACACAAAAGGGAGGCAGTGAATAAAGTTAGAATGGTCTACCATTCCTTGAAACTCTCCTGCTGTTCATTTCACGGTTTTTCACGAGTTGCATCGTACAAAAAAAAAAAAAAAAGGCCCGAGTTTCAAGTTTCGCACAGGAATACTGACGCGACATCGTGTACTTCGAAGTATTTTTTTCAAGCTTCGGCCACGTCTGCTCACAAATATTTAATGAAACTTGGCACATCAAATCTTTGGCCTCCTCAAGGAACGTCTTCCTTCATTTGATAAAATCGAAAATTTCACAGGCCCTAGTGGGACACTTTCAAAAGCTATGACATCACAGCAAGTAGTGCACAAATGTCAAGGCGCTGTTGCCACCTGTATTGTCTGCTTTCTTGCTTACTATGCATCTTCTTATGGCAGTAAGCTTTTGGTACAGTGAAAGGATAATTAATATGGAACAAGTCATCCACTTTAGCGCCCTCCATAAGCATGAGCTAAAAGCCACAAGACAAGTGAAGGTAGTGTTTTGCTAAGATACGATCTCCACCCTACATCTGCATAGCGTGTGAATTTTTAATTGTCTCGAAAGTAGCGCGAAGACAAATTCAAAAGCGCACAACTGGGGCCTCGTCTCTTCTGTGTTAATTTTTTTTTGATTCGGAGGGTGTCTTTGGAGGTTACTTTTATTTTTATTTCTGCTGGCTGGGACCAATTGTGAGAAAAATTGGGAAGTCTACAGGCTTCGCAACGCTTCTAGATCTTTCCAGGTTTTGTCGACTTCCTCGATTTTTTCAGAAATGCATAGGATTTTGAATAATTCAGATTTGGGGCAATTGTGAGACAAAATGGAAAGCCCATCACTTTTGCAAAGCTTTTATTTTTTCGTATGTCGAGTTTGTGTCAAATATATAATAATTATAATTTGGGGTCATTGTGATGCAAAATGGGAAGCATTGCAAAGCTTCTATGGTTCACTATTTCCTGGATGCATCAGATGTTGAATACTAATTGAGTTTTGAGGTCGTTGTGAGAAAATTGAAAGCCTTTGGAAAGCTTCTATTTTTTGATATTTCAAAGTTGTGTCGAGATTGAAGAATTCAATTTTGGGGTCATTGTGAGACAAAATGGGAAGACTATAGCCTTCTCAAAGATTCGATTTTTCTATATTCCCTGATTGCGTGAAATTTTCAATAATTCAGTTTTCAGGCCATTGTTACATAAAGTAAGAAGCTAGTAAAACTTCGATTTCTCGATTTTTCCAGGTTTTGTCGAATTTTGAACGTTTCAATTTCGAGGTCCTTGTGAGACAAATGGGAGGCCTATAGCTTCGGGAAAGCTTTTATTTTTAGATATTTCTAGGTTGTGTCGAATTTTTAACAATTCGATTTAGGGGTCATTGTGAGACAAAATGGGAAGCCTTTGCAAAGCTTCGATTTTCCATATTTTAAAGTTGTGTCGAATTTTGAATAATTAAATTTTGGGGTCATTGTGGTACAAAATGAGAATCATTGGGAAACTTTGCAAACCTTCCAGTTTTCACTATTTGCTGGTTGCGCTAGATTTTGAATATTCGAGTTTTCGAGTCGTGAGACAATATGGAAAGCCTGTAGCCTTTTCAAAGCTTTTTTTATTCTTACAGGCTTAGTTTTGTTGAAGCATCCAATTTTGGTGTCTTTGTGAGACAAAACGGGAAGCCTACAGCCTTTGCTAAGGTTCTATTTTTCGATATTTCTAAGTTGTACCCAATTTCGAAGAAATGAAGTTTGGGGTAATTCTGAGACAAAAATATCCGGCAGGTCCCACGCACCTTGGAATCGACGTTGTGCAAAGCATGGGGAGAGAAGGTGACTGCGTTGTAATTTTGTTGTTTAGCAACAGGTCATGAAATGACGCTAAATATATGTATAAATGTTGCACTCAATGACATATGCTGGAAAAGTAGCACATGTTTGTATAACCAGTTTGCACTTGTGTAACGTTGCCTACAGGAACGCGAGTATTAGCAACACCAGAAGCGATAAGCTGATATAAAGCGCTGCTACGTAAATCAACTCCAGCTGCAATCGAACTGACGTGACGGCTGTATGAAAAGAGGACATGTGTAAGCTTTATAAAGTCAGATAGCCAGCGCTGCAACCGCAACTGATGTTTCACGAAGATTTGGGTGTGTTTGAAAAGCACTTCAGAAGCTTTGCGTGGCTTTGTGGTAGAGTGCTTGATTGACACGCCGAATGCTTGAGTTCAATTCCTGCTGGGACCCTAACATTAATCTTTTGCATTCGTCGGGTCGGCGCTGCCCACGTAAGGTTTTTCTTAGCGCTCGCACGTTAAAATTGTGCATGTGTGTTCTCGCTATTCTTGGGAAGTGTCTACCACCCGTGACACATACCCGCATACCAGCTGCACATGCCCGCCTCTGGTGAAAAGTGTTTGATGACGACCTACGCGAGGGGATTGTGACGTTATTCAATTGTTGACCAGCGTGTCCAATTTGTCACACTGTCTTGCCCTCCCATACTAATTTTGTTTCACCCCAAGTTAAGGGGGTGAAACACCCTGACCGAAGTGGCTAGATAGATAGATAGATAGATAGATAGATAGATAGATAGATAGATAGATAGATAGATAGATAGATAGATAGATAGATAGATAGATAGATGGATAGATAGATGGATAGATAGATGGATAGATAGATAGATAGATAGATAGATAGATAGATAGATAGATAGACAGACAGACAGACAGACAGACACGCAGATAGACGCTAGGTGTGCTTACTGTATGCGAAGAAATGCTTCGCAAGTAATAGCAAGTCTATGCAAAGCTTTCATTCTTCATTGTTTCCTGGTTGCGTCAGATAATTAGTAATTCAGTTCTGGGGTAATTGTGAGACAAAATAGAAAGCCTTTCCAAAGTTTCTGTATGTCGATACTTCCTGGTTTTGTCGAATTTTGAATATTTCAATCTCGGTGTCTTTGTGAGGCAAAATGGGAAGGAAGCCTATAAGCCATTGCAAAGTTTCATTTTTTTTTAATTTTACCAGGTTGTGTCAAATTTGAAACAATTTAATTTCGGAGTAATTGTGAGCCTATACTCTGCGAAGGCGCCGGAACGCAATCGAACCCGGCACCTCCCACATTGGAAGCAGACACTCATACCATTATGCTACTACCCCTGTGGTGGGAACTTCAGTGACAAATAATCTATGTCACTTTCATCAATATTGTGCTACTAAACTTCAGAAAATAAAGTTTTAAAAGCTCTGGGAACACTTTTGAGACATGAGCACGCCATTAAAATTAGGCTTTCGATTTTTTCTCAAACTGCGTGCGCCAAGGCTCGGAGACATAAATTCACCATTTAATATTGAATGGCCTGCATAATGTACACAACTTTTACACCGTCTTATCAAGCCGTGACAGAATAGCAGAGTCTGTAAGGTGGTAGGCTCTCAATCGAAAGGTCGTGGGTTTAAATCCTTGTACAAATAGTGCTGAAAAAAGAGAGTGAAAGTTTAATGAACTTCAGTGACAGATAAACTGGGTCAATTTCGTGTATGCTGCCAAACATCAGAAAGAAAACTGTTTAAAGAAAACTCTTTCGCAATGAGGCCGGCATCGGGATTTGAACCACTGCCCATCCGATTGTGAAACAAGCACTTTACCACTCGGCTACTGCCATTTTCTTTTTTCTTTATTTCCGGTAAACTTCACATACGGGTTGCTACGCTTAATATATTACAATTCACATCGAGCAATACAAAAAACTGGAAAATAACTAAGCCCGTCAAGCATTACTATAACACATCACGTTCTAGAATTCCTTCATGGTCAGTAGGGCTTCTACCCTTTCTACTCATAAGGGTACACATTCATCTGTTCTTACTACCTCGAGTAATCTTGAGATGCTTTCTTTAAAATACTCTCTTGCTGGTCTTCTGTCTGGGTCACAATGAAATCCAGCCATTCTAGAGCGCCATATACTGTGCAAGGCAGTCATCATAATAAAATCGAAAGGTAATCCATCCTCATTCTCTATATCCAAATACCTGATCCCATGAGGATCTAACGGGAACTCTTTTTTGATTGTCCTTTGTAATACGTCCCAAAAATAAACTCCTTCCCAACAGTGCAGAAAAACATGGTCAATAGTTTCCGGTTTCTTACAGATCAGACAGTGAGATCCACAAGGCATATAAAACCCACGCTCATCTAGGAAGGTTCTTACAGGAAGTGTTCCAGTGTGTAATTTGAAAAAGAACGTTTTCGCACTTGGAGCTGCTGGCATTTTTTTAACTCGTTTAAGTACATTCTGGCCCTTGCGTGCTGTATATAGCGCTCTGTACAATGGGATGGGGAGCATCGTGTCACATAAATCTTTGTACAGTTTTTTCTTTCCAACAGACCACAGGTAGTCAGTTGAAAACCGAACACACAAAAACCGCACGCTGGCCACAACTTCCTTCATGTATCCTTGCACAGCCCCTGTGGTAACATGAGTGCTCACAACAAACTCGGGCAACAGTCTACTTAGTCTTGTTTGACACACTGTTAGTAGGAAAGGATCTCTTGTCTCGCGAAAAAAGAAAAACCTATTTACTAACTGCTTGATAAACAGATGTCCTAGCCCAGGGCCTCCACACTTCACCCGTCTAAACAAATTCGTGCGACTGCACCTTTCCCAGTTAGAACCCCACAAAAATACTGCAAACACCCGATGTAATTTTTGCACATTGACCCGGGAACAGTACAGCACTTGCATCACATACCACAGCTTTGACACAAAAAACCAGTTGCATGCAGTAGCCCTAGCAAACATGGACAGATAGGTTGCATTCCACCTATTCGCTTTCTCTTTAATTTCTTTCGTTTGCTGTGTCCAATATTCATCAGTACTTTTGTATGACTCAAGCGGTACTCCGAGATATTTAACTGGCGTTCTAGTCCATTTAATTGCTGCAAAAAATTCTGGTGTTGAAGGCCAATATCCATGCCAGAAGCCGAGGCATTTACCCCAGTTTATGTGGCTTCCTGTAACTTCGGCGAAAGATTTAGAAACTCTGATTGATTCTTCAATACCTACATAGGAAGTGCTACAAATAGCAACATCATCAGCGTATGCGAGTAGCTTGACCTCTGAATATTGTACTCTAAACCCATTAATGATGTCATTCTGCAATATCGACCTACATAAAGTTTCAATATAGATGCAAAACAAAAGTGGACTAACAGGGCAACCTTGACGCACTGAGCGCTCAATTCTAATGGGGGGCCCAATGTCTTGTTAATAATTAGTCTCGTACTACCATTCCGGTATGCCATGGCTACTCCGTCAATAATTATCTTACCAACATTAATGTGCTCCAATACTGCAAACAAAAGAGCGTGGGCAACGCAATCAAACGCTTTCTCCAGATCCAGCTGGAGTATGGCCACACGAGCTTGACTGATGTCAACACATTCGAGCACGGATCGCATTTTATGAACATTTGTAGCTATTGACCGCCCTTTGATTCCACACGTTTGGTGTGGACCAACGATATCTTTTATAACTGACTGAAGTCTAGCTGCCAAAATTTTCATTAATATTTTGTAGTCTACATTTGTCAGTGCGATTGGCCTGTACGCTGTGACGTGTCTGAGCTTTTCAACCTCGTCTGTTTTCGGAATCAGAACGGTACGCGATTCACCAAAGGATGGTGGTAATTTCTTTTCCTGATATGCCTCATTAAATACGCCCGCAAGTATTGAAGACAATTCACTTTTAAAACATTTGTACCACTTGGCACAAAGACCATCTGGTCCTGGAGATTTCCCGGGATTTAACTTATCAATCGCCCGTTCAACTTCAGATGCAGATATAGATAATTCCAAAGCGTTTTTCACTTCCTTATTCACTTGCGGCATGCGTCCTAAATATTCGTCTTTAAATCTTTCTAGGTTTACCTGTCTACACGCAAAAAGGGTTTCAAAATGACTTGAAAATACGGATAAAATGCTGTCCGTATCAGTTACTTCGTGACCGTCCTTCTCTATTTTTTCGATATGATTCCGTCGAGCGTTCGTTTTCTCCACGCCTAACGCTCTTTTGGTCGGCGTCTCTCCAGCCGCTAATGCCTCAGCCCTAGCATGGACGAGAGCACCGCGGTAGCGTTCCTCGTCAAACAGAGCAAGTTTCTGCTTAATATTGCGTATGTCAATTTTATACTCTCCCGGTTGTTTGCACTCCAAGTCTATTAGTCTTTCCAAAGTCTTTCGGAGTTCTTTTTCTTTCTTTTTCCTTTCGTAACTCAATGCGCAAGAACGATCAATAGCTTTTATTTTTATTCGCTGCTTGAACTCTTCCCATTGTTCTGCAAGTTTAACTTCATCATCCATTTTTATTTCATTGATACAGTTCATTACCTGATCTAAGAAATACTCGTCAGTGATCAAAGTGGAATTCATCTTCCACAGCTCCCATGAGAAAGTTCCACCTTTTGTTTTCTCTCCCATATCACATTTAACTAAACAATGATCACTGAAGTGTATTGGGTAGACAGCATATGTCTTACAGTGGGCTAATAATTCAAGCGACACGTAAATGCGATCAAGACGCGCATGGCTATTCTCCTGAAAATGTGTGAAACGCACATCCCGCGTTCCCTAGCTGCCCACGTCTTCTAACTCGAATTCAGTAACTACGTCCGCTAGCGTCCTACTACTTTTATCGTAAATGGCGCATCCGTTTGCTCGATCTCGCCCATTGAGGACGCAGTTAAAATCACCCAGTAATACATATTTCCTTTCCAAAGTGAAGTGCTGCTTTAGGCTTGAAAAAAACATTGATCGCTCCTCGCAAATGGTTGGTGCATAAATACACACTATACGCCACTGACATTCATTGAATACAAAATCACAGGAAACCAATCTACCAGACGGGCAAGAAAAGGTATCTTGCACTACCAGACCCGGTACCTTCTTAATGAACAAAACACAGCCTGCAGAAGTGCCTATTGCTTGAGTTACAATTGCGTAGTAACGCGTCGTGAACCTCAGCACCATGCCCCGGGCCTCCTCCTCACCGTCTACTTTTGTTTCTTGTACAGCTAGTATATCCAAATCATGATCCACGAGCAGCCTGTAGACTTGGCTCTGTTTCCACTTGGCGGCAAGACCTCGAACATTTAACGTTGCCACTCTAAGTTTCGGTACAACAGCCATGTCTACATAGTTAAGAAGTTAGCCCGGGGCATGGTGCTTACCTTCGGCGTCTAGCATAGAGCTAGACATCTTCGGAGCCTCCAGGTGGACCCGTGCCACTGGAGGACAAAGGTGGCCAGTGATTGTCCGATATCGGGTTGGGACGCAGCCTTGTGCTGCTGCGTCTGAACGAAGTTGCCGCCTTCGCAGGTGGCCCCTCTTCTTGCTTTTCGCTGGACGCCTCACGCCGTCCTGCAGACTGCTCGCGGGGTCTTTTGCTTGGCGCCCCACCACTGATACTCTCGCACGACACTGGAAGTTCGGTTAATTCCACCGGCTCAGGCTCCTTCGATGGGGTGCTTGTGAAGCCTTCTTCGGTTTGGCCGGCTGGCTCTTGAGTAACCACCTCCCCAGATGCTATGTCTGCTTTGGCTGCTGGTTCATCACCACCAGTCGGTGTAACTGTACCTGTTGAAGCTTCTGGGTTCACCGCGTCACCCGCGCCTTTCGCCGCGTCTTCAGCCTCGGTCACGTCCATCACCAACTCTGCTGTGTCGTCACCTTCGGCTGATCCGATAGCCGATGCGTACGTGCGCATGCACGCATCTTCGCTGTGGCCGAACCGCCGACAACGCGAGCATCGGGGTACCTTACACTATCTTCTAACATGGCCGGTACCTTGGCAGCGCAGACACTGCATTGGCCGACCAGGTGCAACCACAAGTGCCAGTTCACCAGCCACCCTGATTTGATGCGGAAGATCTTCAACCTTCACGCCACTCTTGAGCTTAAGAAGCACAGTCCGTGTGGTTGAACCCTTGTCGCTGACACCTTGAACACGCCATTGCTCCCTTGTGACTTGTACGACCTTCCCAAAAGCCGCCAACGCCGTTCGCACGTCTTCTTCGTTGACGCCGTACAGCAGCCAATGAAGACGCAGCCGCACCTGCTGATCCTGGAGGTCTACGATGATGCAGCGTCGGCCCTTGACTTTCAACTCCTTCACATCCAGCAAGCGTTTCGTAGCGTCCGCGTTGTTCATGGTGACCGCCCAGACATGATTTATCTGGTAGGCCCCCAGTGCCAACACCTCCGGCAGCAGTCCTGTAGGTTCGAGCGCGTCTCGGAAATCTTCGACTCGATACGGTCTGCCGCGCACATCACCGTGTAAAAACACGGTGTTTTGCGCGACGCGTCCCTTGGGCAGTGGTGGCAAAATAATCTCATATCCTGCGTCTTGGTCTTCGGTCATCCTGTTACCGCGGCTAGTATGTGCCGCAAACGCCGCTCCTACGGAGCACATGATTCTTGCGTCCGACGCGCGTGAGAGCCGACGAAAGAATGACCACTCGGCTACTGCCACGGTTCGACAATATGGACTAAAAGTAGGTCTGTACATTACGCAGCCGCAGTTTTTTGTGTCCCTGCCTCGGGGCACACAATGTTTTATGGCGTCCGTAAAGACAGATACAAGTTTTCCGGAGCTTCTGAAATCGTCATTTTCTCTCAAAACAGCCCTTAGTATGATTTATCATCATTAGGCGCAACCTCCAAAAATCGAAAATTTCCAAAGGCCATTTTTTCTCAAAATCATACTGAATATGAATGACTTGAAACGCGTCAAAGTGTCATAAAATCGAAAGATAGCTCTCCGAATGCTATAAAGTCGTCATTTTGTCTCAAAAGGGCCCTAAAATGAATTATCAGCATTTGACACAACCTTGAAAAATCGAAAATTTCCAAAAGGTACAGTTTTTTCATTTTTTCTCAAAATCATGCCGAATAAAAATGATTTAAAACGCGTCAAAAAGTAACAAAATTGAAGTATAAAAGTTGTCCGAAGGCTTTAAAGTCGTCATTTTGTCTTAGAAGGGTCCTAAAAATCATTTATCACCATTCGACGCAACCTAGAAAAATCAAAAATTTCCAAAGGCGTCTTGCGATTTTTTCTCAAAATCAAGAAGAATTTAAATGACTTAAAACGTGACAGAACGTCGAAAAAGCGAAATATAGAAGCTCTCCGAAGGCTATAATGTCGTCATTTTGTCTCAAAAGGGCCCTAAAATGATTTATAAGCATTTGACGCAACCTCGAAAATTTGAAAATTTCTAAAGGCTATAGTCTTGCCATTTTTTAACAAAATCTTGCCGAATATAAATTATCTAAAACGCGTCAAAACGTCAAAAAATCTAAATATAGAAGCTCTCCGAAGGCTATAAAGTCGTCATTTTGTCTCAAAAGGGCCCTAAATTATTTAAAAGCATTCAACGCAACCTTGAAAAATCGAAAACTTTCAAATGCTATAGTCTCGCGATTTCTTCTCAAAATCACGAAGAATTTAAATGACTTGAAGCGCGACAGAACGCCGAAAAATCTAAATATAGGAGCTCTCCGAAGGCTATAAAGTCGTCATTTTGTCTCAAAAGGGTCCTAAAAAAGGTTAATTAGCATTTGACGCAACCTTGAAAAATCGAAAATTTCCAAAGGCTATAGTCTCGCGATTTGTTCTCAAATGCACGCAGAATTTAAACGATTTAAAACGCGACAAAACGTTGACAAAGCGAAAGATAGAAGCTCCCCGAGGGCTATAAAGTGGTCATTTTGTCCCAAAAGGGCCCTAAAAATGAATTATCAGCATATAACGCAACCTCGAAACGTTGAAATTAGACTTCTGATTTTTTCTCAAAGATCGTGTGCCAAGGCTTGGAGACATAAATTCACCATTTAATATTAAAGGATGGCCTGCATAATGTACACAACAACTTATACACTGCCTTGTCATACCGTGGCAGAATAGCCGAGTCGGTAAAATGGTAAGTTCTAAACCGAATGGTCGCTGGTTCAAATCCCGGTGCCAGTAGGGTTGAAAAAAAAAAGCAGGGCGATGTTGTGAAGGGCACTCTTGCGCCCAAGTGCGTTGTTTCTTTTTATGATTGACCTGCAGTATATCAAGCAGAGCAAGTTCCAATTTGTGTGTCCTGTGTCGAGGCGGTAGCCCAGTTCGTATGGTGTTCAGTTCGCAACCAAAAGGTCGATGGTTCGAATCACAGAGCGGCGAGTGCCGGAACAACATTACTACGAACCCCGAAATGCACGCAATGCCACATACTAGAAGGGAAATACGTATTGCCAATCTGCAGGTGGGGCTTACAGGGCTGAAAAAAAAAAATCGTTCAACAAATAATATACGCTTTCACTTTTCGTGAAAAAACGCATTTTTTTTTTTTTTTGCAAAAGTAGGGGCCACGAGCTACGGCGGCTCTGGACTTGCCGAAGGTCCAGGGTACCCAATAGCCGCCATGTAGCTCAAGCAACCCCCCCGAGCATGACAAGCCTCACCGTGCCGTAGCACAACTGCGAAGCGCTCGCGTTAACCCCGAGAAATCCCCAGGGCGAGGGGTGTACCACTGTGGATTGAGCCAGGTCCGGGTAACACATCCCTCTTGCCTTTGAATCCGGTGGCTTTCCGGCCGGTAACCGGTACGGCATTGAACCCGGCACCTCCCACATTGGAAGCAGACGCTCATACCATTATGCTACCTCTGTGGTGAGAACTACAGTGACAAACAATCTGAGTCAATTTCGTGTATGTGACCAAACATAAGAAAATAAAATTTTAAATTATTTTAAGAAAACTTCTTCACAATGAGGCCGGCATTGGGATTCGAACCACTGCCCATACGATTGTGACACAAGCATTTTACCACTCGGCTACTGCCGCGGTTGGATAACACGGATTGAAAGTAGGTCTGTATGTTACGCAGCCACAATTTTTGTGTCCCTGCCTCGGGGCACACAATGTTTTCTGACGTCCGTAAAGACAAATACAAGTTTGCCGGAGCTTCTGAAGTCGTCATTTTCTCTCAAAAATAGCCCTAAAATGATTTATCATCATTAGACGCAACCTCTGAAAATCGAAAATTTTCCAAATACTCTTGCCATTTTTTCTCAAAATCATGCTGAATATGAATGATTTAAAATGCGACAGAACCTAAAAAAATTGAAATATAGGAGCTCTCCGAGGGCTATAAAGTCGTCATTTTGTTTCAAAAGGGTCCTAAAAATGGTTCATCAGCATTTGATGCAACCTTAAACAATCGAAAATTTCCAAAGACTATAGTCTTGCCATTTCTTCTCGAAGTTATGCCGAATATAAATGGCTTAAAACATGCCAAAACTAAAAAAAACAAAAGATAGAAGCTCTCCAAAGGCTATAAAGTCGTCATTTTGTCTCAAAAGGGTACTAAAAATGATTTATCAGCATTTGACGCAACCTTAAAAAATGGTGTGCTCAGATTTGGGTGCACCTTAAAGAACCCCAGGTGGTCGAAATTTCCGGACCCCTTCACTACGGCGTCTCTCATAATCATATGGTTGTTTTGGGACGTTAAACTTCACATATCTATCAATCAGCCCTGAAAAATAGAAAATTTCCAAGATATAGTCTTGTGATTTTTTCTCAAAATCACGAAGAATTTAAATGATTTGAAACGCGACAGAACGTCAAAAAATCGAAATATAGAAGCTCTCTGAAGGCTCTAAAGTCGTCATTTTGTCTTAAAAGGGTCGTAAAAATGGTTTATCAGCACTTGACGCAACCTGAAAAAATTGAAATTTTTTCAAAGGCTATGAAAATGATGCCAAAAATGAGTTAATCAAAACGCGAGTGAACCTCGGAAAATCGAAAGATAGAAGCCTTTCGATAGCCATAGCTCGCCATTTTGTCGAAAAATGGCTATTAGAATGAATTATCAACATTCGATGCAACCTCGAAAAGTTGAAATTAGGCTTTCGATTTTTTCTCAAAGATCGTGCGCCAAGGCTCGGACACATAAATTCACCATTTAATATTGAAGAATGGCCTGCATAATGTACACAACAACTTTTACACCGTCTTATCATACCGTGGCAGAATAGCCGAGACGGTAAGGTGGTAAGCTCTGAACCGAAAGGCCGCTGGTTTGAATCCCGGTGCCAGTAGGGTTGAAAAAAAAAAAACAGGACGATGTGGTGAAGGGCGCTGATACGCCAAAGTGCGTTGTTTATTTTTATAATTGACCTCAATTTGACCCCAAATATGAATTATCAGCGTTCGACGCAAACTCGAAAATTTAAATTTTTGAAATGCTATATGCTTGTGATTTTCTCTCAAAATGATATTCAGTTATTCAGAGCGCGACTACTTTTCCGATTGTGAGACGAACACTTTAACACTCGGCTACTGCCACGGCGTGATAACACAGTTTTGAAGGTGGTCGGTCCTCTGTGCAGCTGTGATTTTTTTAAGTCCCTGCTTAGGTGAACACAATCTTTTCTTGCCTCCGTAAAGAAATGATTTGGAGGCATAAAACTTGTTTTCGATAAGGTGTACCAGAATAGTTATCTCGAAATGTCATAATTTTCAATGTTCTTATGTATTGCCCTTATTTGAATGAAATAGAGTCTTAGTGCTTTTCCGAAGAGAAAGGCTTTTGGAACTTTTGTTATTCTCCATTTTGTCAAGCATGGTCGTATTTTAATTGTATATAATGCTATCGCTTTTCCGATCGCAAAGGTAAATCCATAGTCTTTGTAAGTTCAGACGGTATGGTCGTATGCTAACTCTATCGACTCCGGGGGCTTTTCGGAACAGAAAGGTAAGTCAATAGCCTTTAGAAAACAGGTAATTTTCAATTTCAGGAGGTGTCATGGTATTCTAATTACATCGATTCTTAAGGCTTTTCAGATTAGAAAGGGGAGTCTATAGACTTACGAAAACTTGTCCTTTTCAATTTCGGAAGGTAATGTATTATTTTAATTATATCGATTCCTATAGGGATTTTCTGATCAGAAAGGAAAGAACTATAGCCTTTCAAAGTTTCGAATTTCAGAAGGTGTACTCGTATTTTGATTATATTGACTCTGATGGCTTTTGCGATCAGATAGGAAAGTCTGTAACCTTTTGAAGTCTCGTAAGCTTCAATTTAAAAGCTTGTATTCTACGAGTTTTCGAGGTTGCGTCGAATTTCGAATATTTCAATTTCGGGACCATTTTGAGAAAACGTAGCAAGCCTATATATAGCCTTTAAAATCTTCTCCTGGAGCCCTCATGTGGCCCACATCAAAACAAAACTCACCATGATCACCCACGTACTGAAGTTTCTTGCTGAAAAATAAAAAAAACGTGGGTGCATCGGTACGAGCGATGCTTCAACTCTATACTCTGTTCTGTTCCTCGGTTCCATGCGCTACAGCTTACCCGCGCTTTGCGGGATCCGAAGAACAAACTTGGGCGTCCTATAATCGATCCAAGCCAAAGCACTGCGAGTATGCCTCGGTCTTCCGAGATGCGCATCTACAACAGCGACAGTCATCATTGCGCGTGATTATCCAGTCAACACATACATACGCGTAGACGCTTTGAGAATGCACCTAACACATTTCGCTCAGATTCCATCACATCACCTCGCCTCACTTCGAATTTCTAGGCCCCACTCAGCGTTCAGCGCAACTGTACCTCAGCGTTGCGCAGTGCTTTCATTGCATTTCACGCATGCAGCGCGTCAGCCGTTACCATTGCGGTGCCTACACCCACTCAAAGCCCTTCTTACAATTCCTGGCATCCAGCCCTAAGACAGGCCACATTACTCTTCCAGCAAGAGAAGCACAACGAATGCATTCACATTTAGACGGACGGTTCTGTGTCTTCAGTAAGCTCAGCAGGGGCGGTGGTTATTTCCGCGAGGTTCATCACAATTATAAATTCATGACATCGCATTTGACGTCGTCGACAGCTGCGGAACTCGTCGCCACATACGCACGTGCTGCTCTGGAGTTTATAGTTGAAGGACCTTCGGAAACTTGGTCTATCTTCTCGGACTTAAAGGCAGCTTTTCGATGTCTCATTTCACCCTTTTGCCATGGACCTAATGGACAGTTAGTAGCTGAAACAAAAGCTTCTTCACCAAGCAATCGAGAAACAACACGGCATAGTGCATCACTGTATACCAGGTCATTGCGGTATATATGGCAATGACCACGCAGATGAGGCCGCTAGATTTGCACACGACGGTACCCAATACACAGCCATCCCGTTCTGAGGAGCCGACGCAGCTACAGGACTTCGTTCGCTTGCACGTGATCTCACACTGGTACAGTGGAACTCGACAGAATTCACAAACGCGCGCCTGCATAACTTTGGTTCTAATCTTCAGTTTCGTTTCCCTCAGCAATATCTCGAGTTGACGAGGCCCTTCTACGCCACCTGTGGCTTGAAGTGGCCTTCACGAACGCATACTCCTATCTTATTGGAATGGCTAGCTCCTCTACATGCACTTACTGCAGCTACGAAGAAACCATCGCCCACCTTCTATGTGAACTTGCGCACTTCAACGCGCCAAGGAAAGAACTTACTGAAGCTCTGGATAGACTAGATGATCGGCCTTTGTCGGAACAAAAGATTCTGGGTCATTGGCCGAGCCCATCCTCAGCCCAGAAGGCGTTGAAAGCTTTGCTATGCTTTTTGCGGGCAACTGGTCTCGGATACTTTAGTGTCTTATTCTCTTTGATTTTGCATTTACTCTTTCGCTATTTTTTGTATTTTTTCTCTCTGTCTCTCCGCAACATTTTTCTAGATTTTGTTCCCTTCACCCCTTTCCCCAGTACACGGTATCCAGCCGGTCTAAGAACTGGCTAACCTCCCTGTCCTTCCACTTAATCTTTCCTCCTCCTTGTATTTCACGAGTTCGAGAGGTGGCATCGCATTTTGAATAATTAAATTTTGGGACCATTTCGAGAAAAAGTGGGCAAGCCTAAAGCCTTTAAATAGCTTGTATTTTACGAGTTTTCGAGGTTTCGTCGCAATTTGAATAATTATATTTCCAAGCCTATTTCAGAAAAAAGTAGTGGGAGTATAGCCTTTGAAAAGCTGTTTCACGAGTTTTCGAGGTTGTGTCCCCTTTTGAATAATTATATTTCGAGACCTGTTCGAATATTGTTTGCCCTAACTAATTGCTAACTTGTTCTTTCTTTTTCGTTTTCTCCTCACTTGTACACAAGTCTTTTCCTGCTCGAAATAAATAAAGTAAGGAGTTTCTACGTCATCTCATGTTTTGTGACGGTTCACGTAAGTCGATGCATCCGCTGAGTAATGTGGAGGTGACGATACTTTCCGCATCGACCCAGTAAAAACATCCGCACTATGCTATGTCATCACTCTCACGTGATGAAACATCCTTTCCGATCTCGAAAGTGGGTGTTGGAAGTCGCCCTAGTTTCCACTAATTACTGTTAAAAAAATTGGCCCAAACCTACATGTTACACTGTAAATGTCGTCGAAAGACGATAGTCTTGCGTTTGGAGAGAGTGAATAAAACGTTTATTGATGTTCTGCGCAAGAAAATCGGTGAAAGGTATTTTGCAGGCGCTGCGTTACAGTGCCTCGAGCGTGTAACGGAGGTGAACAAGCACATCTAGGATGGATGGATGGATGGATGGATGCTATGAGCGTCCCCTTTATAACGGGGTGGCGACAAGTATGCCACCAGGCTCGACAAAAAAAAAAAGATCTTTTTTCTTTTTTTATGTTGGCCTAATGCCTCTACTTCGATAAATTCTATCTTAATGGAAAAAAAAGGTAAATTTTCAGCTTAAGTTCTCTGCCATTTACGGCACACTGTCCATATTTTATTTTTCCAATATTTATTTTTGTCCTTTCTCTCTAATTTTCTGCCACCAATACTCTAACCGTCTCTTACTTATTTCAATCGCGGGTGTGTTCAGCTTTCCATTGTTGTCCCTAAAACCCAAGGCTTCCTGTAGGCTCGTGCCCAAACGTACACCTGGGTGGATATCTCCACATTCAATCAGAACATGCTCCGCCGTTTCCTTATCTTTCCCGCAGCATGTGCATTGTTCTTCTTCTTTACTGAATCTTGCTTTATAACTACGCGTTCTAAGGCAACCCGATCTCGCTTCAAACAGTAAAGCGCTTCCCCTTGAATTATCGTAAAATGCCTCCCTCCTTATTTCATTTTTGCCCTTTCGGTAGTTACTCAAAGCCGGTTTTTTCTCCATAGCTGCCATCCAGTAAATCCTCTCCGCCTCCCTGACTTTTCCCTTAACGCTCTTTGTTGACATATGGCTCACAATACCAGCCGTATATTTACTAGTGAGTCTTCTAGTTCTTTTTCTCCACTGTGTGTCCACGCTCTTCCTATACAAATAACGGAACACCTTCTCTGCCCATCTACTCTCCTTCATATTTCTTAGCCTTTCTTCGAACCTTATTTTGCTCTGCGCTTCCCTCGCCTCAAAACCTGCCCACCCCATATCGACCTTTACAGCCTCGTTTGTCGTCTTCCCGTGAGCACCCAACGCGAGGCGTCCCACAGTCCTTTGATTTACATCCATTCCCGATTGAACCTCTGCCCTCATGCACACCACTGAGTTCCCAAAAGTAAGCCCTAGGCACGTTAGGCAAGAGCGCCATCTGGCAGTTATCTTCGAAAACGAAGGCGTGCGCGACCGTGGAGAAAGATGCGCGCCAGTCGCGGAGGTGATAAGGTGTAGAATGCGAAGTGACGGGCAGGTGCCACCACCATGCCGCCGTAGCAAAGCGTTGGAAACGCCTTCTTGAGCATCGCGTTGCACTGTCAGTGCAGCGCGTTAAACGCTACAGTTCTTAGAGTTACTTGTGTGTGCCTCTTCTAGTACAAAGGCAGATATACAAAACATAGACATGTTATGGCGCCTCAGATAAGAGCAATATTTGCTTTTTTCAATTGACAATCGCACAACTATGAACGCTAAACCTTGAACAATATTGGTGGGCGCTGCGGATGGGGTTGGCTGTTTAATACCGTCTGAGGTATCGTTAGGGCGGACAAACTGACAAATGTGCAGACAGACAGACAAAAAATTTTCCGTCGAAGGTCTTAATAAATGAATTTCACTCAACAAGTTTTGTTTGTTTTACTGTAATAGTCCAGCTCTATGACCTCTTTGTTGCTTGATAGAGTGCGTACACGAGGCCTCAAAGGGGTTTTTTCCTTAGATGTATGTAAATACCATAGAAAGAAGTAAATCCTAAGTAGTGTCACAGCCAACAGTAAGGAACCAGTCGCGCAGTGGTTTAAAAAAATACTGAAAAAGTCCTGAAGTGTTGTGTTGAGGAGGTGCTGAGATTGTTATGTGTATGAACAAGAGGACTCGATTAGTGCCATTCTAGTACCATAAGAGGGCATTCCGAGGGCGTCATATTGTCCTCATGGAGGCATACTGAGGACGTCCTGATGTTGTATTTGTGTTGTCTGGGTGTAAGTGGGAAAAGTTTCAGAACTATCAAAAATGGTGTTATTTTTTTAAATCGTCGTCAGAAGCTTTCCTTGCATGTTCTTTTGTAGAAGTTTGCGCGATATCTTTTATAGCTTTGGCAGTTTTAAATATACGCACGGTGAGAAAGTAGGCGTAATTTTCACCGCTCTGTCATAAGCTTTTTTAAAGACCTGGAAACTAGGCAAAAAAAAAGTGTTCTGAGTCAACTTTGAGATTTTTTATAAAAAAGAGCTTAACTACCCAGAAAATCAAAAAATACCTGAATGTAAGCACAAATATGCCTTTATTTAGCTAAACAAACTTGACACGCGTAGCTTTAATAGATTTTGTGTAACTCATCGCCAAATTCGAAAAAAAAAAGTAACAGAGCAGGTAAGCGCAGCACCCTGCCTGTTCGTCATTATTGATTTACTGTGCTTCAAGTTTTTTTTAGCAAAACCAATTGAGGATATGTTCTTTCCACGCATAAGGCAACAATATATAAAAAAATCTAAAGGAATTCAAGAGGTCGACCAGCCATGCTTTGTTTGATCTTAGGCGGAAGCATCCTATAGATAGTGTTATTTGATGTCAGCTCTAATAATTTTTGTGTTTTTTGTATGCCATCTTTGTTCGTGCCACAAGTTACTTTGGCAATTTACATCTATTTGTAGACAGAATCACATGCATACAATAGTTGAAAACTTTCATGTTTTGATGTTTTTTTTGCATAGTTTCGTCACAATTTGATGAATTTAGATTCAGAACAATCTTGAGCCAAACTCACAAGGCCTTTGAAAATGTTTCTATATTTCGAGACTTCAAGGTTGCATTCCATTTTAGCGAATTCGATTCCGGGACCATTTTGAGAAATAAACGACGTGTGTGACTACTATCGCGAGTACAAGAAAGTGGACGACACAATGCGTTGTACGTGTTACAGCCCGCTTTGTATGCGTTAAAGAGAAACAAACAACTAAGTACGTTACTCTGACAAAACAGAAACGCGTTACTACCCTAGATTATCTCCAAGAAATGTTAACGCGTTAACGTTACGAAAAAAAAGTAACGATGGTTACCTCTCCCGTTACTCCGTAAATTCCTGCAATCATAAGTTGGAATCGATGCTCCTTTGCTGCTCACTGACAATAGCAATTTTTAAAATCGTAAACTCACGTTTCACGCAAAACTTAACCCAGATGAGGATTACGCCCAAAATGCTCATATAACGAGATTTATAGAAAGTACCGGACCTTAGAAATGTTATGGAAGCTTAAAGGTGTCTTCAGAGTTATACGCCTGGCTTGCGACTTTGTTGCACACGGTGAAGCTATTTTTTCGCAATGGGACATTATGCACGATTCGAAATTCCATAATCTACAAAGAAATCATCACTGAAGTCTTGAAATTCACAGTAGTCGCGTCTTTTCCTCTAGCAGAGTTGCACACACCTTTTCCTTGCGCCGCTACGTTTAGCGCTGTCACGTGACGCAAACTGACGTCATATCAATTTCTCCGCGGCAAAGCCAGCTCAACTAACACGACGGCAAGCCTCTTTCGCTAACTTGTTTCCGTCCATTCCATCGTCATTGCTCTTTCAAGCAGTGAAGTAGCTCTGAATGACCATTCAAGACACCTTTGAAACAACCTATAGCATTTCAATGGCTTAATTCACATTCAAAGGTACACTAAAGGTAACTATTAAGTCAACGTTGAGTGTTGAAATAGCGGTTGAGAAACCTCGTAGTGTTACTTTTGTGCCAAGGAAGGGCTTATTTCGAAATAAAATCACATTTTAGTGGTCTGCATCGGGTTAGCGCATTTCAAATTACCCGCCTCACGAAGTGGAACGTCTCTCGTCACTGTTGCCGTGCGCACCGTAGCCCCGCTTTACTGCGCGGCCGCCGACACTAGCAGCAGCAAAACGACAGCAGCGGGAGCCGCAGCAACAACGGCATTCATCAATTTCCTGCCATTGGTGCCGAAATGGCACACGTGTTTTAGTTGAGCTGGATCCCGCTAGATGGCAAGACCTGTCCAGTTTAACCACGCGAAACTTGAATTTTTGAACCACTCGCGCTATTCCCCATTGTAACGTCCGGCGGTTCTTTATATGAATCAAACAAACGAACAAGAAGCGTTTTATTGCATCTCTTGATGCATTGAAGGTTTATTTTGTGCAGCTAGTTCAATTACTAGTGATTAAGTGTAGACAGTTTGCCTGACGTCATCAGGATCATTTTGACAATGCCCTACTGCGGCGCATGTATTCTTGTGCATTTTACCTTGATTTCTCGGTAAGTAGGGCATTGCTGTTGCTAACACTTTATTGACGAGACATTAAATCTTTCAAAAAAACATTTATTTCTTATATACTGGTGATTAATGTAGTACTACAATGCACACTTGTAACGAAAAAAAAATACTATGTTTGCTTTTCTAGATACAGCTTTGTTTCCTGTGGGCAACACTAGGCATGAGGCGGAAATGAGGCTTCATTGCATGACCCCTACGGGTCAGTGTGAAATTTTTGAAGGCACTCCTTTCCTGGCGTGAAAAAAAGATGTACATTGCACTTTCTGCACATTACTCTGGTAATACCCGCGCATTTCGGGTATTTGCAGCGGCCTTTTTTGTTTATGGAGAACGTTGGAAGGTGATCGACCGTGTCCAGCCTGGTCTCTTTGCATGGAACAAGAGCTGCTGGTCCACGCCATGTTTTTTGTTTGCAGTTCATTTTCCACTCTTGATGGGGCAAAAAGTCGCCTCCTCAAGGGTGTCTTAACCTTACATTATTGCCTCGGAACACACACAATATCCGCTTTGAAGGAGAGAAGGGTCACTTGCTCTTTGCGTGGATTTTCAGCGGCGTTGGCATCTCGGCAGTACAGCAGCCAGCAATTTACAATTGCTACATCCAATGGATAAAAAAATATCCTCCTGTACCATTTTTTTTTACGTAGTTAGATGCGGTAAAGGGCCACGAGCATGTCCATGAGGTACACGCCACCCATGGATTCATTGTAGACTGCTCCAATGGCAGGACGAGACACGTTCACTGTTGTCGGTGTCTTTTTGTCGAAGCGCTTGACGAGTTGTTCCGGCGGTGCAGAAGCAAATGAGGACAGCACGGACACGTGACTGTTGTCGAACCACTTGACAGCCCTCAAGTTCACTCCTTCAAATGTCGTTGCCATCGCAAGATAAGGGCCACGGCCTTTGTCCTTCAGTTCTTTGTCAGATGGAAGTTTGCATCCTTTCAAACGAGCCTCCCGAACTGTGCCGACAGAATTTATGCCAACTTTTTTCAGTACCACCTGCAAGTCCACACTACAAAACCAGTTGTCAAAGTACAGACTGTAGTTGGGGTCACGAGGTGCGACACTTCCCATTCGGAGAACGATATTGCCACTGGCGCCAATGTCAAGAAAACCTGGTTACGGAAGAATCTTGCCCATGTATACCTCAAAGTTATACACGTGTCCACATTCGTCACAGAGAAGGAAGAGTTTGTAACCCCACTTTTTGGGTTTGTTTGACAAGTATTGCTTCAGTGAGCTGAGGCCTTTGAAGGGGACTAGCTGCTCATCGACACTCATTTTTTGTGATTTCGGTAGTTCGCGGCATTTTGCGACCAGGTGATCTCGTAGGGGCCGTATTTTGTACAGCCTACGACGCTCTGGGTCATCTAGCTTTGTCTGGTGCCTCCCGGTTGTCGTTGAAATGAAGGGACTGTTTCAATTCCTCCCATCTGTCCCTGGTCATGGTGTCGGCAACTTGATCAATACAAAATTTTTCGGGCCAGTACATGCGTGTTTGAGGCAGTTTCATAATAGACATAGGTGAGCACTATACCCATAAACTGTTCCAAATCATTGACTGTCATAGATGCGACTTTGTTGGGGTTCCTCTGAGCACTGTAGAGTGACGACTGCTCACAGATGAAAGAGAAGGAGTCCATGTCGAAAAATCTTCCAAAATATTTGATGGGGGACTCGACCGGTGATGGACATGGAGGCACATCCTTCCACTCTGGCATGGCACGACCAATCGGGTCTTGCACAGCGCTCCATGCAGGATGATTTTTCGAAGGCTTCGTAATCCTTTCAAGTTCATCATTATCATCTCTGCTTGGTGTGTTAGATGTCTCACCTTGGCAATTTTCTGAGACACCTGCAAAAAATCAACGGAAACTGGATACGACATGAAACTAGAGCCAAGAAAAGCAAACAAAATTATACGATGCTTCTTGAATTATTTATATGGATTCGCATTCACTGAGAGCACAAAATAAAAGAAGTCAGTTTACTTTAAAAGCTAGAAAAGAGAGCGTCTCTAAGGTCCGATGCAAACTTTTCATGGGCAGCGTAAACAGAGCGACGCTTGTGGGCGTCTAACGTATACGTAACGGCGTTTTTCGTGAGTAGCGTTCACGGCTTCACAAGGACGCCGATACAATCAGAAGGGTAAGACTGGTATGACCAATGCACAATCAGGGTTATACGGGATATCTTCACGTCCAAAGGTGCAAAAACGCATTACTAACCAAGCATGCGAAGTCCCCCTTTTCCTATCGCATTCTTTCTCGAGACAGAACAGCATTTGAATCTTGAATGCCTGAATACTTCTGGCTGTTTCAATAAAAAGTACTTACATGCCCGGGCTGAACCACTATTTTCCGGTTCGTCGTCACTCGATTTGAGGTCCGAGTCATTGCTGCATTCGGGAGGCCCCTTTGTGCCTTTTTTTCCGTAAAATACGCCTGGGTCCATAATTAGTGAGTAGTGACAGGTCCTTGATTCCTGCACGATACCTGCTCTCAGCAAAGCCACCACATGATTTACTGAGCGAAATGAGAAACACAGCGTAGTGCCTGATGTTGCCTACAGGCAACAAACACAGGACGTGAAGCGACGCTGTGGGCACAAATTTGATTCCTGTTTATATAACTCGACATAATGCAAGATACAGCATTCTTCTGAATAACTGTGAAATGTTAAAGTGAAAAAAAAAGTGCGTACCACGAAATTGGCGCTTCCAGATTTAGGCCGCGTTCACACTGAGCGTTCCGGCCGCCGAAAGTGCTCCGAATCGGGTTCGGCGGCGGCGAGATCCGCTGAAAAGGCCCTCTCCGCGCTGATCGCTCTCGGATCGATTTTTCCGGCGTCTGCCGCCGAATCAGTCACCGCGGACCAATAGGAGCGCTAGTCAAGGAATTTCGAAAAATGGCGGCTAACTTGTTATGCCGCAGTGCACGTAACTGAATGTTGAAACCCACGGAAGTTTAACCTACTCTGTGCCTACTTCGCGTCCGTATTTCTTGGAAGAGGTGACCGAGCTTGCTGTTGGCGTGACCGAGCTTGTTGCGCTCTTGCAGAGCAAAACGAACCCACCAACGCTGCTGGCGTCGGTGGTTTTTCAGCTCTTCATGCACAACAAAACAGCCACATGCCAGCAAAGTAAGCAGTACTGTCTTTTCTTGCTTCTTGCGTACGCGAATCGTCGAAGTATACACCACCGGATAGCGTAGTAGCGTTTGCAAGCCGCGACAACAACCGGGTGACAGCGCATTCATCCTGCGTTCGCCCCGTAGTAGATGTCATATTCGGCGGCGCGGGGCGCGTCCAGTGCGAGCGACGCTGCGTTTCGGCGGCAGGGGAATTTCGGTCGCTGTAGAAAGCTGATGTTTCAGTGTGAACTAGGCATTATGCGATGTCATCGCACTCTCTGCAGCCATTCACGCGCCGAACTTCTTTCTCCTCCTCCTCGAATTTCAACTTGCTGCAGGAGGGACATCACACGATAATAGAACATGGTTGTTGGCAGTACTTTGCAAAACAATGAAGTGCCCCGAAACCGAAACTCTTCAAAAAAAAATTTCCTGTATGTTGCCAGTGGGCAACACTCGTCAATAAAGGGCTAATATCATTTTAGATACTGTCATACATTGAGCTTTCACTTTGACATAAATTGTTATTTGACTTCACTGTCCCTTTTATTAACTCTCTCGCCTTTAGCACACTAAATGGGCATTCGATTCACAAAAATTTTCACTTACTTCCCTTACACACATTTTGTCGTGTGTATGAGCCACTTGTGCTTGTGGGCCAAGAACTTGCAGACAGGCGTCCACAATTAGCGAAGGTCACCTTTTCCAAAAGAAATGAAGCGATGGTGGTCGTCGTACCGGATCTTGGATGCTGTAGAGATGCGATGGTTTGGAGGCTTGCGATGCGACGGCTTCTTTAGCGTGGCGTAGTGACTCGGCAACCAAAGTTTCCACATCCAACATAAAGGGCGGGATGTAGTCGAGACAGCTGCAAAGGGAGTGGGCTGTACAACAGAAAAAAGGCAGAGTATCCTGTCGTCTCGTGTTTCGCGGTGTTGTATGCGTAGGTGAGGAAGAGCAGTACTGTGCTCAGTGTCAACATAAATTGACATGTTCATTAGTGTCCTGTCGGTCCGCTCTACGAGGCCATTCGTCTGTGATTGACATGGGGTCGCATCGCGGAATTGGTTGGTTGGTTCCTCAACATGTTGGCGCAACCCACTCTGGGGGATAGGCCATGAATCGAGGGGTGCCTTGCTTATTAAACTGATTCACTTTTTTGAGAGAAAGGGTTGAAAATGAATTCATGAATCATTACAGGTAATACACAAAATGGTAAGATCTTGCAGGCAGACAGGCGCAGGATCTCGTCAACGACATCAGCAACGATCCGACGTCCCCCAGTAGCCAACCTCGCTTCACAAGTATGAATGCTCAAAACACAAGCAAAACACTTCTGCCAGACCTCATGAAAAATGTCATTTTATTTCAAGTGTCGTAAAAAAATGACAGAAGGGGACGTTTGTGCCTCCACCACACATGGCGCGTCGTACAGCAGCAACATGCTGGTCTGCGACCTGAATACTACAATAAGGTACAAACATCCTAAAAACTACCTATAGTACAAAGTACACGAAATAGATATCACACTGGCTCCGTCACAAGCAGCCCTCTCTACTTTCATCTAGCACGTGTACTCGCGAGAAAATGGTTATTAAATATTTCATAATATTTATACATGTACATCCGAGCGATTGCAAAAAGAGAAGAAAGATGCATTCGCAATACCCTTGTTCTGCTTGCAAAAACGATCCTTCAGTGGCAGTTTAGAATACAAAAAATACAGGTGGCCGGAAGGTAGAAATTTCTCATATGCACAAGTACAAGTCCCTTCAAAGATGTATACAGACACTGAGTCGTCGCGCAGTGTTGTATAGCTGCATTTGAAAGTTGCGCGACCAGCATCGTTACGGTTTGTCTTCAGCACTCGGCGCGCCCACTCAAAAATTTTGCTCGGCTTGAGGGACACTAAAGGGGGATTTTTCGTGTATCAGTGAATTATTATTTTGCAATACTGAGAACACCACTCTTACTGCAAGACCTTTCGTTACTGAGAATATGCGTGAAAAGCAAAAGTGGGTGGCAATGCTATCTTGATGTTCCAGCAACACATGCCATCACGGCAAAAGTTTAGATGGAGTCTAATAGTTCCGAACTGGCAAAGGTTAAGTGTATTGTTCCCTGAGGGTACCGTAGGCTTAACATACCAGGCTTCAGGACATTTCGTACAACCAACGCAACCAAAATAAAGAAAAAGACTAAAATGGGTGATATAATGCACTGAGGCTTAGGTGTCATATTCTGAAACGAAATCTTGAGCTTCATTTTCTCTTCTGTTAATAAACACAAGATGATAGAATTAACGGCATGTGAGCCCTCAGACTACAAATTATCCATCTAAAATTATTCAACCCTTAACTTCAGTGTCCCTTTAGGTCTCCTATTGAAATACACCAGTGACACTGGCCGATTCGATCAAATATACTTCCGTCTCATGTGATCCGCAGATCGTGTAAACTATTCAACCTGCAAACACTCTGATTGCTCATGGAAATACACATTGAGTGTGAAAGCACTTCTTGACACCCTTCAAATAGCTTCGTATTTTTCCCTTCTCTTTGACAATGCTAGAGGTGCCTATAGTTCAAAAAATGACATCATCTGCAATGGATGTTCAGGGATTTTTTTTCGTACACAAGTCTTCCTGGGAACTGGAAAGTTATACGATTGAACGTCTTATGCATAAAGTTACTTTGCTACAATGCGTATTATTAGGTGAACGAGCTAAGTGTAGATGAAGAAGCCGCCAAAGGCAACGTATTTGACTCGGTATAAATTCACAATCGCGGGAAACCTCTGAACAAAAACACCAAAGCAGGATTTCAAAACAAGTTCAGGCTTTCTAACCACATATTTCAGCAATCGTGAATCAAGCAAGCAGTGCCCTGAGTTGAACAAAAAAAAAATTTTGACGAGATTTGCGTATAAGTATTTAAATCACTAGTAAAAAGCTGATAAGAGCCCCCAAACCATAATAAAAAAATAACCCACTCATTAGAGAACAGTAGCAGCAGTATACCATATTGCCATGTGCCCTTATTTCCCTATATTTATGTGATCGGGTTCAACCCACAAAAACTGTTACCACTCACAAAAACCTACAAAAACTGTGTTGTCACAAACGCGTGACGATATAAACTTCTCTTAAGACAGACATCAAAATTTTTTCAATAGCTGACATTGCAAAACAGCTTAAAAAAGAAGAAAGACAAGCACGTGCACAGACAGTTTGTGGAAGTGCAGAGTGAAACATTTCTCAGCCTATTCAAATACCAACAGTAGTGAACACACATACAGCTGCATAAAGTGAATAGTGCAATGATGTAATGTTGAAAATGAAAACATGCAGCAGCTACTATCAAACAAGTTTATGACTTCTGTTTGTTCGCGTGGGGTAGTATGTTAAGGATTGAAAAGAAAAGAAAAACGAATAGATACAATAAATGGCTCAATGAATGGCAGTTGATAACGCAGACGCCCCTTCAAACATCTGTGACACCATAAATTATTAAGGAGTTGGGACATTTAGTGAAAGAAAGGTAGCACAGGAAGCTAACGCAACATACTTTCAAATCCTCATTGCAAAATGTATACTTATACCACCACATCAGGACAAAGAAATGTTTCTCACTTTTAGAGTTTACAAAGTCCCAACGATGTATGATGACCGAGTTAATGCCCAAGCAGATACTGAACAAGGTGCAATAGCAGGCCTTCAAATGACTGATAACAATGCTACCTTCTGTCATGTCAACAGAAAGTTTCATTACTGGATACGCAGCATCTGTAGCAGCATACATAACTTCACATTTTGCAAAGAAAGCGTGCGCAGAACTTCTGCTCTTGCGCAGTACACAAAACGCAGCATTCTTATGCGTGAAACACTGTGAACAACGTACGCTGTAGTAAAACTTTCTAATGACATCCGCCCCCCCCTCGCACCCCACCTACTCCTAGCTTTTCAAAATGAACAAATAATGGCACAAGACTCTCGGCACCTAATAACCCTGCATGGTCTTTCTAGCAGCTTGTAAAATATTAATACACCCAATCAAATCATGCTGGCCACAAAGGTGCAGTCCCAACACTGTGAGGCAGTATTATGCAGCAACTTCCAACACCAGCTCAACATCAACACACTTTCCCGGTGGGTTCTAGCCAAGTACGATAGGTGGTGCTTGCAAGGAAGATTCCACACTGTGTAGATCTCTTGAGCCAGACCTTGCGACTAACGAGAACTTAAGTCAGATTAGGCCAGAGAAGCATAGATGAAGACTTGTGAAATGCCAATAATAGGTCATTCAATAGATCACGTACAAATACAGAAAACTTTTATGGCAAACTCAAAATCGACACTAATAGATGGCCCTCATAAGCAGTGCCTTTAGCACTCCTTTGTAAATTGAATTAAGGTTTTTTAGTTATTTGCCATTTAATGCACCGAACGTACGCTGTGCCCATACATGTCTATTACAACGTTACGGACAAGGAATCGAACAGCGCCTACGCAACGCCTCAGGCACTAGCGACAAAACATTGGCTCTCTGAGCCCGGATGTAGCATAGCAGGAAGCCAAATTAATATCTACTGTCTAGTAACTGCTGTCGATATACTGCCTGATGGCCATCCTAAAGTACAAATGTCGCACAATCACTCAATCAAATTAAGAGAACGCATGAAGACTAGCGGAAATCGACATATTGTCACAATGCAGACGAGCGGCGTAGTTCCCAAGAATGTCGAGAATGTGACGCTTCGTCGCCTTCAAGACCAGTGTATACCATCACTTTTTTTGTCATAAATGACGAAATTGTTTTCGTTTATTCCACGAGAAGAAAATGTACGCTACAAAAGCCTTTACAAATGTACTATATTCCTTCCGAGATTCTCAAAACCCCGTCGCTCAACCAAGGTGTGTTCGAAACTGAACTTCAAGAAGCGGCGAAGCTCTGGGGCACTGGTACGAATCGGCCGCTACTCACGAGCGACGTGTTTGTTAAAAATTGTCACATACTCCTATTCCCTTGCCCTCCGAGATTCCTAAGACGCTACCCCAACCTAGCACGGGAAAGCATTTGCGATGCATTTCGGCACTTCCGCAGGCCGCGACGCTGGTCAGAACACACTACATAAACTCGTCGGGGCGGGCTACAACGTGCTAAAATGGCACGGACCCCGCCTTTTCACAGCTTTAGCTGAAACCCTGAGGACACGGCAATTCAGAGGAGAGGAGTAGGGGATTAAAAGAAGACGAACTGAAAACTTTCACTCAGTGCAATCCTGAGGCGAGAAAGCTTGAAGCTTGCCGGCGGCGTAAAAACTAAGCTGCTTCGAAGCAAAACGCGTGTGGACGTGCTAAGAGGAGCTCGCACTTAGGTTTAAAAAAAATTTATAAGGTAAACTGGCGTGGCTTCGTTATGAGGTAGCCGCTGCCATCTAAGGCACGCTTCAAGTGCCGACAGTATGGTCGGTGAGACGAGGAAAAAGGGAAAGGCTGTGCCGTGACTGTGGAAAGAAGGAGGTAGGGTCCTAAGGAGGGTGGTGGTGAACGATGTGCATCATTGTAATAACAATATTAATTATAACATAGGCTAATTGTGTATCGTCGGTCAGGCCAGCCCCGCGTCCTTGGCCATGCCATAAAAGATGGAGTTCTCGGCGGACAGCAGATTCGCCGGCGTGTCGAACTCGGCCACCCGACCTTGCTCCAGCACCAGGATTCTGCGCATGTCGATTAATTGGTTGATTGACCAACAGTTGAGGGAAGATGCGGCAGCTTGGTGATCTTAAAGTGCATGCATATAAATCGATTACAAAGTAATTTGGTTAACTATAGCATGGAAGTTAAACATGTTCAACAAATCAAGAAAGAAATGTTTGATACTATTGTATCATCATGATAATTATTAGGTTAATTTGTCCAATGCAAGTAAACTACACTGTATCATGACCTTAAATTGACTCATTAAGTACAACTATTAAGCACACTGATTGATATGTAAGTACAAGCACAAATTGACAGCAGGACAATTGAATTAGCCATGACACGGAAGTTTAACATGTTTGGCAAACAAAAGAACCGAATGTTGAACCGACACGTTAACTACACCATTGCATCATGATTTTAAATCAATTCACCAAGTGCAATGTCGAGCGCCTAACATAAGATAACACTGGCGACACTGCCCGAAAAGTATGGTACAGCCTCAATGTAACACGATAAGCATATGCGACCGATTCACGGGAGTGGTGAAATAACAAGATGCAACACTTATTCCTGAGCACTGTGCTAATAACAGTCAATGGGCACCACACATTTTCCTTGTCGAGACAGGCCAGTAGGGCCTGTCTCGACAGATCTATCCCAGAACTCGCATTTTGAAAGCTAATTTGATACATATTTTTTTTTTGGCAGACATAACACGCCGATGTGGCTGTGCGCGTAAGAGTCATAAAAAGTGCAAGACAGCACATATAAAACGTGATTTGAGAATAGTTGACCATCCCCCCTTCCCCTCCATTCGAAACAGGGACATTGCCGTGCACTCTTGTTATTAAAGTGCCCCGTAAAAAGAGTGCCACTTTGTCACTTTGATTAATCAACCACTTACAAATTGGATAATTCGACTTTTTCTTTTTGGCAGTACTAGCTTGCATTTCAGACTTCCAATATAGAAATGGCAAATCGTCATCACGGTCAAGCATGTGATATCTTATCAATGGAATTCTAAATAAAAGCAGGAATATGAAGATTACGAATTAATCATCATGACTTAATCATTACTAATGAGTTACATCAGCATGTTTCGTATATGTGGGACTCAAAAAACTTCATACCCCCCAAAAAGAGACAATTCTGCGGTTTCACATCTCAAAACTGTAATATGAGAAGGAGGCAATCCATAGTGGGTTACTACAAATTTTGACTACTTAGGGTTCTTTGGTGTGCGTTTACACCAATTAAGAAAAAGAAAGCACATGAGAGAAGGGTGTCTTTGTGTCAACAAACAATATTTGTCATCCGCTTGCATGAAAACTCATTTCATTTCTTGAAAACTTGGCGCTCGCCACTTTCCCATCAAGAACGGCAGTCACGCTGATAGCATGCGCGCGATTCGTCATCCGGGACAACTGGGCGTGCGGTGCTGATGAAAAGAGGGGCATGCAAGGTAACCGCTGGCATTGTGTATGTGGAATCTGCAATAAATCATGAGGGATGTCGCAGCGGTGGGTTCCAGAAATTTCGACAACCCGAGGCTTCTTCGAAGAGGCTCTGCAGCACTTTTTTTCCTCCCCTTGAGTTAAAACCGAACCGCCACGCTATTGGCGCGTGATGCTTCACAAATCTCGCGCTGCGAAAATTTCTAGAGTCTGCCGATTACGAGCGGACTCACAGGTATTTCTCTTGTGCTTCAAGCTTCCTTCTCTCTACACAGGGAGGGGAAGACAGGGGCTAGAAAGCTCATCTCTTCATCAGCGCACGTCAAGACCTCGAGCACGTTCTTTTCTTTTTTTATTTTTCAAGCGCGCAGCTTGATTTCAGTGTTACATCATGCGAAACTCCAACACTTCCACTACGACTTTTCAAAATCACCCGAAATCCCAACACTTTCGCTACAACTTTTTAAAATAACAAATAATTTTTATCAGTTCCTCGAGATTCGTTGTATCGAGATTACACTGTAACAAGAGCATGTGTGGGTCTGAGGTGGCAATCTGTCGACCACTGTGGACATGGATATATGGCACAGAAATGTGAATATGTGCCATCCCTTGCAGAGGCCAGCAGTTAGGTATCTCAACCACCATAACTTAAAATGCACCCTGTGGTTAGTTATCAAACCTGGGGTCCCCAGGCTCAGCGGCACGACACCTTATCCTGCCAAAACCACCACAACGGGTCAATGAAGCGACGCCACACCAACCTGTCGTAGTCCATGATGGTGTTGAGCCGGTGCGCAATGGTGAGGATGGTGGAGCCGGCAAACTCGCGTCGGATCGTCTGCTGGATGAGCGAGTCCGTCTCCATGTCTACGGCGGCCGTCGCCTCGTCCAGCACGAGCACCTTGGACTTTCGCAGCAGCGCTCGTGCCAGGCACAGCAACTGACGCTGGCCCACACTGCGCCATTGTGGAAGCGTCTTTAGCGAGCAACGTAGGTTCCCCGGTAAAGTTGTATTCACGCGATGCACGTGACAGCAAGCAGATTGGTCATGTGACGCACGATGCGTTTGGGATCACTCCGCTGTCCCCATTAACACGAAAGAGGAGGATTTCAATATTTCTTGGCAAAGAACCCAACTGTGATTTCAGTCTCATTTCATTAATCACTTCGTGAAGGCTGAAGGGGCTGCAGCAAGGAAAGGGTGACTTGTGGTCACGTGATACGCAAGCAGGTCTGAATAGCAATTTGACTGCTTGTGCAAATACAGCATTAAAGCACATGCAGAAATTTCTTTCCCAGAATACGAAAGCAAGGTGACAGAACTGAAACAGGCATGGCGAACGTGAACGTCAGAATTACCGCATTTTTTTCGGACTCTAATACCCATTCTTTGCCTAAGAAAATGGCTCTGACAAAATATCGCAAACCGACACAGTACCAGAACAACATCTGTGCTTGTGTTGGCAGCGGCTTCTCGTGAGAGCCAGCATCACTGCCGCTCCTTGCGAATCGGCAACGGCAGCTAACACGTATAAAGTGGCTGGTAGGAACAAAGACTTATTGCATGTTATCTGTATCTTTGCATGAAGCCTATCACTGGTGACGTAGCGGCCTTTTAACGTCTGGGATACACAACAATTCAGTTTTGCAGATGAGACTGACTAGCTGTGGTTCACACGGCTATACAACTGTCCATTAGCGAGAACAATGGGCCAGAAAATGTGAAAAAACTTACAATATGGGAATGTAAACACTGTAAGGTTTCACTAAATTCTGCGATACACTCAAACCTCGATATAACGAACCCGGATATAACGGTTACAGTCGAACCTCGCTACTACGAAACTCACGGGGCGCGAATAATGTTTCGTTGAAGCGAAAATTTCGTTGTAGTAAAATCGAAAAGATATAGCTGATCTGAGCTAGCAAAACAAAGGAACGTTTATTCTTAAGATTAAAAAGGTGTCCGCTGCTTACTATTCTTTCCCAGCAGCATCACGACATGATTCTCACCCATGCATAGCGAGGCCATGGTGAAAAGCACGCTGAAACAACGCCTAAAACCGCCTTCGTGAACAAACCAAACAGTTGCATTAACACGTTAACACCAGCAGCTGTCCGCTGTCAAAAAGTATTCGACAACGCCGAGATGGAGGCAGGGTATCGTGGAGCGGTGACTTTTGCATTATTCTACGCCATTCTTATCATCCATCATTCTCGGCTAGCTGATTTTGTTGATAATGCGGACGAACAGCCGCTCTGATAGGTTACCACACTGGCCAAGTGCCAACATAATGATAAACATCGGAATCGGAAAAGGCATCGTGGGCCTACAGCATTTTTGCCTCCATCGAAAAATGCAGTCGCCGCAGCCGGGATTTGATCCTGCGACCTGCAGGTCGGCAGTAGAGTACCTTAGCTACTGGACCACCGCAACAGGGCAAACACCTGACTTAAGTGCTTTGCATTTAAAACTTTAGAAATGGACAGGCTGTTGAAACTGTGGATGAAGAACCAACCTGAGGTTCTCGCCGCCCTCCTGCACCTCGTGTTCAAGTCCCCGGTCGAGACCCGAGACGAAGTTCTTCAGGTGCGAGAGCTCCAGGGCTGCCCAGATGTCCTCGTCGCTCTTGGACTTGAACGGGTCCAGGTTGGTGCGCACCGTGCCGGAGAACAACACCGGATCCTGCGGCAGCAAAAAGGAAGACATTCCTCAGAAAAGTAGCAGTTCAAACTTCACTATTGAACCATTCTTCTACGTAGAATAATTTCTTATTTGAAATACATGTCCCCAGATGAGACACATTTGAATCGCACACAAGGAGCATAAGGTGACAAAGAGTTCATTAAAATCTGTCTAAGGTATTCCAAAGACAGTCCAGAGTAGATGATACAGGTTATGTTAAAAGCTAGCAAGTTTCAGAGAACTTGAAGGACTTGGAATGATGAGAGATAGTTAAACAGAGAATGTCAATAGAGCCAACATTTCAACAATATCTTCATCAGGGCAGCAACCTTGGGTTCTTGCCGTGACGATGTGTGTTCATTTGTTGAAATGTTCCCTGCCACAACATTACCAGCTGAATAATTTTTCCAAGCCTCCATAGTTCCCAGGACTTCAATCTTAAGGGGGCCCTGCAGCACTTTTTGAGCATGGTCAGAAAATGCTGCCGATTGGTAGTACAGTCAAACCAGTTATAACGAGGTTGAAGGCGGAGTCGTAATTACTTTGTTATGACCATTAGTTCGTTAAAGCCAATACCCATTTCTACCAGCAATTAGCCAGCAAGAGAGAATGTACACACCAACGAATATCACAGCAGCTTGCCGCGCAGAGAAAAACGATCGTCAGAAGGCAAAAAATATCAAAATAACAATGAACAAAGCACTTTATTTCCACCGAATTCAGCAAACCAGCCGGCAGATCACTTCAAAGAAAAATAGTTCTTAATATTAATGATTTTGCCGACTTTCCCTCATGCAGATGACTGCTTTTTCAGCTGCAGCAGCTATTTCGAGTCTGTCCTCGCCAGTCATCGTAAGCACCAAAGAAGGAGCAGAGCAGGTCTGTCGCATCCAGCGCTTGCGCTGGTGTCGGGTTCGCCAACATTAGGCTCCGGGGTGTCGACACATTCGTCACTGTTTCCACGCACACAATTTCCGCATCTGACAACTTTCGGTTGTCCCTGCGTCAGCATCGGCACCAATGTACACGCAGAAAGTGTTGCAGTCAGGCACAATGTCGTCGTCAAGAAGAGCATCCTACAAGGTCTGGGCCTGGTCGCCCTGCAGCACCGAACGACATCGCCGAAATCTTCAGCCACTTTTTTTTTCTTGACGCCAGACTCAACGGCTTTCAACAATGCCGCCTTCTGCTCGATTGTTTATTTTTGCGATTACGTTTGTTGCTGCCATTGTCCATCTCGTGCCTAGCGGCAGAAACTGATAGAGGTGGTGTTGCTCCTCCACGGCGAACGTCAAGGACGATCGCCACGATCTCTGTCACCCCGGCGCGGAACTGAAGAGGTGAAGGTCAGATGCGTGGGGAGCGGGTCGAGTTCTACAGGAGAGGGGAGGCCGGGTGACGAGCACGATCGCGGAGTTGCTGCGCGGGCAAGTCCATTAGTTCCTGAGGAAAGGGGAGGCAGGGAGACTCGCTCCCGCAGGCGTCTTGGCAGACCGCAGGCGGCTTCCGGGGAGCGCAAGGCGGGAGTTTTTAATTACTGCAGCCGTGATGAGACGTAAACCGTCCCGCACTCTAAGATATTGATTTGACGTATACCAAAATGATCAGTAAATGCTCATTGCAGACGAAGAATGGTTCGTTATATCTATTGTGAAGAAATTTTTGCTTCGTTAAAATGAGGTTTTAAATACATTGGCATCTATGGAAATTTCAAGTGGAATTACAATTGCTTCGTTAAATCTATTAGTTTGTTATATCTCACTTCGTTACAACGAGGTTTTACTGTACAGGCTCCCGAGAACAGGCGAGCCAAGTATCATAGTGCAGCACGTGGCCTGGAATTCCAAATAAATTCTTAAAGCCATCTAAAACGGCTTCCTCTTCTTTTGATAAATGATGGAAGAAGCTCAAACAAAAATCACTATTCACCGCCTGTTGTATCAGCCATTGGCCGATTTGAACATGGCGCGCTCTGTCGTTACAAGGATTGCCGAGGGAGGTCGTGACTTGTCTATGCGTGTGCTTGCCATCGCACTGAAAAACAGCATATCCGAAAAAAAAAAAAAAAAGAGAGGGAGAAAAAAAAACTGCCCAAGGTCACGATGCTTGCAAGACGTTTTTCTTCTCCCCGTGTCATTCCACCTGCTTAGCTTTCAGTGCTTTCGTCGAGACGAGAGAAGAGGAAAGGTAATTGCAATGCGCAATAAATTTTCTATCTTCACTCATACTGGAAGGATTCTGAAAATTTTTGCAGCGATGAATTTGTGAGACAATAGGCTCTTTTCGAGAGTCAATTTCACATATGCTTCAAAAACAGGTGCAGGGCAATTTTAAAAGACTTGAAAAGAATTATTTGGTCTATGTGGCAAATCAGTGAGTCTTGACAAGATGGACTTGTCCGAGACTTGGAAACTGATTAGGATAAATGCTCAATATGAATATGGCTCTCTGTTTCGATTTAAGAACAAATCAGTACATGAATGACCCGGGTGCTCAAAAGTGGGAATGATGTAGGTGTATTGGCGAGCGCGCAGATGATGCTTCCACGTTAAAGAGATCCTCGGTGCAAATACTCGAGAGCACACACTATCACCTTCGCAGCCAGTCACCCGAGACAATGATCAAGACTGGCACCTGCTACTCACAGATAGGTAGTTTAGATGTGAGGCAAGCATCCATCGTGACATGTCGTCCCCTTCTTTAAACCGAAGCCCTTTTTAGACCAAAAAGAGATCGATTATCACCATAATAGACTGTAGTCGGCAAACACCTCCTAATCGAGACTACCTTGTGTCAACGAGAGTAGCCACGAAGTGGACTTGCCTGTGGTATGATGGTCAGCTTGGAGCGGAGGTCGTGCAGGCCGATCTTGGTGACGTCGACGCCGTCGATCAGGATGGTGCCCTGGGCAGGCTCGATGATGCGGAAGAGGGACAGCATCAGCGAACTCTTGCCTGCGCCGGTCCGGCCCACGATGCCAACCTGTAGTAGAGAGCAAGTGATAGGAAGACACTTTGTTTCATAAACTTCGAGGTGGCCAAGTGGCATGGCACTACTCCCTTCCTGGCACTGCCGGGAAACATGCCTCTTGCTGAAAGTCAACCTTAGGTCTTGAAACTTCAGTGTTCTGAATAGGAAGTTTGTGCACACAAGGAAGCCCTTTTTCATGCTGTCTAAAAGACATCACAATAGTAACGACAATTATATTAAATCAATTGTAGAGAAGCTGCCAAATATAAATAAAGGATAGCATAGAACCTTTGGAGACTAAATTTTTTCAGCATTAATTGTCCTGTTAGCTAGGTTTGTGGTGTTAGGCGCATCTGTTGTATTTGTCAGTATATATGCTTTGTGTCCTGACACATGACTTTAGTTCGTGCCGTTCGCGCCGCCATCCTCGCCTTCTTTTTTTGATTGCACATTTTTTAGTGACGAACTACGCATTTAGCATTTCACCAGGTATGCCAAGAAAGTGTTGTTCTCTGTACATGATGTGCGGTCAAAATAACTTGAAAAATGTCTCAAATGAAAAGCCACCTTTTCGCCAGGAGCAACAGAGACTGTGATGTCTTTGATGATGAGGTCCAGGCCCTCACGGTAGCGTGTTGCATAGTCCTGGAACTGAACTTCACCATCCTTGGGCCACTCAGCAGCAGGCTTGTGATCCGGAACTTCCCATGCCGCCTGAAAAACAACAATGTATGGATTCGAGTAGACTGGCACCCCCAAATCAACCATCATTGCCCGTGAATTTTCAACCAGAAAAAATTAGGCACATGTAGACAGGCCCTAAAGTAATACGAGCACTAAAATGAAAGAAATGCTAAATAAATACGGACACGAATGTGGGCAGATGCCAAACTTATACAGACACATATATGACAGATGATGAATACGGACAGGTGTGGAGAGATGCTGCACTAATACGGACACAGACACGAACAGATGCTAAACGAATGGGGACACAAGTATGGACAGATGATAAATAGGGACACAGACGTAGACAGGTAGCAAACTAATACAGACACAAACATGGACACATGTTAAGCTGACGTGGACACCAATATGGACAGATGCGGACTATGGACGCAAACATGGACAGTAACATAGACGCACTGACACTAAACTATACCAACACAAGTACTAACAGATGCTATAATGAACACAAACACAAACATATGCTAAACTAATATTTATTAATTTAACTTATTTACTAAGTACTTGCTATGCCAAGAGGACATACAGCAGAGAAGGTACATTACACATAAATAAGCACATAATACATTCATAAAGCCTGAAAACAAGAAACGTCATTTGAATAAATACAGACAGTTTAAGGTGGCAGGATGTTCCAGTCTTGTATAGTACAAACAAAAAACATGGACACAAACATAGATTGACACTAACTTTTATGAACACATACAGAGAGGTGTTAATCCATAAGGACACAAACATAGAAAGATGCCAAACTAATATCGTATTTACTTGCATAATAGGCCAACCCCCATTTTGGCTGCGAGAAATTAGATTCTTTTTTTTTTTTTTTTCGGCGCATAAAAGACTCATCGCAAATTTGGTCGTGATCAGTAGTTGTGCGCTGTATTTGCATGGTCATAATTCGACGTCCTCTTATGTTAACTGGTGCGAGGGCAAAGAAAAGAAAAAAAGACTGCGGCTGCACTGCGCCAGCTGCATGGGCTCGCCGAGTAAGAAAGAAGGGCGGTTGCCTGGGCTTCGGGGTAACCTTTGGATCGGCGCCGATGTAGCATCCGCTGCGCGCGCTCCGCATGGAACGTGCGATCGAGTAGTCATCAACTGCGCTTTGCGTTTCCTGCTACAAAAAAGCGTCATCGTTTTTGTGTTGACTACCTCGTGGGTAAATCTAAAAGCTTTTCGGCTTTTCGACTTGACCTTTCACCTTTGCTGCCACTACGTTTGCTTGCACAAGCTTGGTGGATTTTTGTCCCAGCTGATTTTCCGGCCGCGAACTTATACATCGTATCATGCGCGCTACTCTTGGATCAGTGCTTGAGTGCGATCTTTTCAATGCCCAATCTTGACGTCTTGTAAAATGTTCAATTGTGAACGGAATCAACATATCTCTTAGTGGTAGCTCTATATTTGAAAGAAAGGGGGCATGATTGGTGCTTGTAACGCTCGAATTGTAGTTTGTGATTCGATCGCAATGTCCTTGAACATTGCATGCAAGCCTGTGAAATCGAACGAATGGTCGGTACTGCTCAGCACGCGAAATTCGGTCTTGATAATGCGCATAATCTAGGTGGCGCCCGGGACGTATTCGACAAACTTCCGTGATGGCACTTTATTTTTGCAGTTTTTTTTCGTTCATTTTGCCGGCAATGAGGGTCTTTCAATGCTAATTTTTGGAAATTTCAATGCTTGTAAGCACCCCCCATCGCATGCCTCGACTCTTGGACACGCGAGACTGCATGTTCGAGACGTTCTGCGCCAGTGTAGAGCGGATATTTGTAGACTTCGGCGATCCACGTTATCAGCGGTCAATGCTGCAGTCAGAAATAAAATATTTTAAATTTTACCCCTTGTAATATGTGCACCGCGAACTCGGTGCCGAATTTTCAGGAAAAAAGAAAGAAGTGCTCCTATTTTGCGGGTAAATACGGTGCACCATAAAATCTGCAGCAAGCCACCCTCTTTCTTAGTCCCGAACCAAAATTCATGATGGTGGCGGAAGAGCCTCTAAGAAGAATGCACACCTGTGTTTCTCTCAAAACGCTTTTAATGAATATGTGTGAATTCACTGTTTCTACTGGACCGGGGGAATCCTCGCATGAGATTTTACATGTTATGAGAAGGTGGTAAAGATGCTCTTGGGAATTTGTGACAACTGAACTGAACGTAAGCCCGAGGCTCTACACTGTAAAAGCAACAAGAAATCATGCACATACTTAAAGATCCTCAGAACTTGGGTTTCTGGGAGCCACTGCCGCTGTACTATTCTGCAGTGGAGAACAAGTTGACAAAGTCACGGGAGGGGGAGAGGCTTGTTTGATTACCGGAGCATATTTCAAGTCTCCCAAAAAGGTGAAGGCTATGCTTGCTCAGGTAGGGGTGCTTGCTTGAGGAGCTTACAGTGGATATATACACAAACAGGCACTAGACTAGTACGAACATGAACATAGACTCTAAATGTGGGCACAGTAGTGCCCATCTGCATCCGTATCGTACTTCGTCGAAAATGTTTTTGCGCTTACTGCCTGTGCAATACAATAAGGGTTGTGAGCATGTCAGTCAATTTTTCGACAATTTTTCGAGTTGGAGAAAAGAAAGGTTGCAAGTTGAACACAATGGCACTGACCTCAGTGGGCGACCGGGTGTACTCCATGATCCGCTCGACGGCCACGATGTTGGTCTCGAATTCGCAGCTCATGCGCACCATCCAGTTCATGGTGGCCGTAATCTGGGTGAGCGAAACGCATCCCAACATCAGACAACCTGGTCACATGTAAGCTCATACACACAGCAGAGATGTCCTTCGGCCACCGGGAAAAGTGCTAGCTCTAGGTTTGTGTGAATATCTGAAACATTCATTTCCAACAGAGTTAACACAAATGAACTCATTGACTAACTGATTAATCAATACTGCAGATCCCCTTTTCAGACTCTGGCACGTGGTTGATCAGTGCTGGACCACCTTTAAAGAAAAAAAAAAAAAAGCTAAAATTGTGCTCAATGATTGAAATGTGACAATTTACTACAAACTTTCATTTCCACTCGCTCCTTCATTTGTGTCATACAGGCGTGAACACTTACACCAGAGCCAACATCATGGAAAGATTCCTGGTGACATGACAAGCTTATCTTGAGCAATTTCATGTACCAATTGTTGTGCTAAATGTTTTGTTGTCCATAGTTCAATCCATGTGCTTTGTACGAAGCGTAATAAAATAGATAATAAGGTAAAATAACGTAAATGTAAGGTATGAGAGTATTCATGGCGCCTCCTTATGGTTTAATCGAATCCCATATGGGTGCAAGTATGCCTGGGTGAAGAGTTACAATCCAGAATTTTAATTCCTAGAAAAGTGCAAAAGCAATAAAAAACTGTTTTACAATGTTATCAGGGCAAGGCAAATGAAAACATATGCAGGTGACCCCAAGAGAAGTTACGTGCAGCCTGTGAACAGTTAATGACCAGACATGTGTGTCGAGTAAATTTTAGGTTCAAAGCGAATTCTAAATGACTAGCCACTTGGTCAAATCATTTCAAATTCAGTTAGAATAGTATATATCGTATATTATAAAAAAAAACAAATTTGTCCTCACCCAACTAATCGGCACAATATTTTTTGAGAAATCGGAGGAAACTCGAGCTCGGTGATCAATGATGAATCAATGTGAGGGTAATATGATCTTTTAATCAAGTGAGGCTTCACGGCAGTGCAGATTTCCTCCGAATAGGTGTAATAACAGTATAGCGTGGCTCCAAAACAGTGAAACCATCTTAACAGGGATTACATGCTGATTATACATGTCTAGTATCAGTTATAATAAAGTAAGTAAAAAATAGTCTCTCAATACATAGTGTTAGGAATAAACCTTTGTAACAATTTTTGAATATAACAAACATTATTTTTCGGGTAAGGCGTAACTTTGTTATAATAAGGTACGAGCGTATTTCATAATATTGAACAATTTAAGATCACGCTGAAGCGAATTGGAATGCTGTAGTATTTGTTCAAACATTCAAAGTGCTCGAAACTAGCACAGACCCAGTAACGACCTTTACCGACCATGCAAACCATACGCACAGGAAGAGAGAGAACTCACCGAAAGCGCATAGGAGAGCGACAGACCGACGGCTCCTCCGTCCAGGTGATCGCTGCCGAAGACGGCGAACAGGGCCGCGAAAAGGACAATCAGGTTGCCACAGAACTCGAGACGCACAGCCAGCCACCTGGGCACGAACGACAAAACGAGAGAAGGTAAGGCACAAGCTCAGACAGCGATCTTTGCCAAGCACATACTTATACGTTATATGACATAGTTACACCCAATTGCAAAGAGAGACGATTCTGTCAGCTATCCATTTCAATTATGCATGTGATAATCATAGCCATAATAATTTGCATCGAAGCTGAACAGAATTCTCATGTCTAAACCACATCTCAAGTGCAAGTGTTTTCGTACTCCCGTGTGGCAAAATAAACCAAGCTTTCAAACGACTTCAACGTGGTGGCTGAGAATCAGGTGTGGGCACAAACAGGGTTGAGTTCCACACAGCATGGTCTTATCTTACAAAGCAAGAAAAGGTAGCTGTTGCTGATGGTTCGTGATAACTAGAACAGTATACAGATAAGCACTATGCTAGCGAAATTTCGATGACACGGTGACTGCCTCAGAAGAGGTTTAGAATCCATGGCTCACCGATACTAAACAGTCGCCAACATACAGTAGACTAACGATGATTTAAAATCTAATGTTTCCTAAACCTGCTTAAATTGAACAAACCTCCAATTCACAGTAGGTTACTATGTTTTCAATGCATTTAATCACTTCTTAATTCAAACTGACAACCCTGATATATCAGCTGCCTTGTTCCTCCCAGCTTAATATTTGCATTCAATTATTTTTTAAAAAGCCAGAAGTAATGCCAATTGTCTGCCTGAACTTGTCAAAGTGATAAAAATGAGCAGAGAGAAACAACCCAAAAATAACATCAACTGTTTGCTTGAACTTGTAAAAGTGATAACAACGAGCAGAAAAAAAAAAAAAAAACAACACAGAGAGAATGCACATGCTCATCTGTCATCTCTGCTTTTCCTCATATTTTTGTCAGAGTCATATACGGCACTATGCTAGCGAAATTTCAAGTGACACGGTGACTGCCTCAGAAGAGGTTTAGAATCCATGGCTCACCGATACTAAACAGTCGCCAACATACAGTAGACTAACGATGATTTAAAATCTAATGTTTCCTAACCCTGCTTAAATTCAACAAACCTCCAATTCACAGTAGGTTACTATGTTTTCAATGCATTTAATCACTTCTTCATTCAAACTGACAACCCTGATATATCAGCTGCCTTGTTCCTCCCAGCTTAATATTTGCATTCAATTATTTTTTAAAAATCCAGAAGTAATGCCAATTGTCTGTCTGAACTTGTCAAAGTGATAAAAATGAGCAGAGAGAAACAACCCAAAAATAACACCAACTGTTTGCTTGAATTTGTAAAAGTGATAAGAACGTGCAGAAAAAAAAAAACACAGAGAGAACGCACAAGCTCATCTGTCATCTCTGCTTTTCCCGATATTTTTGTCAAAGTTATATACGGCAAACCTACGATAGTATCTGATAATGGCAATGGAATGGTGGCTTCTCTTTGTGATTAAAATTTTCGAGAGTCTACAACATGAGGCAATGTCGTCCTCGGCTGAATATTGACCGCAGAAGAAGACCTGAGAAACGCTTGCCTGTTGGAGATGGTGGATGGGTAGTAGCACATCTGGTTGTGGTCGACGCGCTGGTTGGACTCGTGCACAAAGCGCTCCTGGGCACCGTAGGCGCGGATCGTGCTCACGCCCGACAGGGTCTCCGAGAAGTGCGTGTAGATGGGCGACCGCGTCACCGACTCGAGCCGCTTCAGCTGCCGGGACGTGGCCACGTAGAATGCCTGGCAACAGCCAAGGATGACAACGGCACGAGGGCAGTTGAGTGTTAATTGAATGAACAGCCTTTTATGAACTTATTGAGAAAGTTCTGTATGTCTACACTGCTAGCTCGCTAGCACCGAATTTCCAAGGCTCTACATGGTGCATTTCTATACACCGGATGATGCATGCACAGGGCGGTAGTCACTGTCGTACAATCCCACCTCAATATAACGAACCCGTATACAGTCAAATCTCGTTACAGCGAACCTAAGATTAATGATTTTTTTCACATTAACAACCTTTTCCAAAATTCCCCCTCCAAATGTCCACTGGTTTAATGTAAAAATATCTCACTACTACGAATTTAGGAACATGGACAGTTTCAAAATAACATCGAATTTTCTCCCCCTCATATCTCCACAACACTCAAAAATAACGAATAGCGATTTTAAAAATTTACTCGCAGCTGTAAAAATAATGCCCAGCTTCGTGCCTGCCACTGTAATCATCACCATCATCAGAACACTCGCGCATTTCTCTATATGCTTGCTCTATTCAAATGGGCGACAGCTCTATCGTCACATTCATCGCCCTGGTACTTGTATTTTGCGTCAGGCTTCGCGTCGTTACCTTTGTTTGCGTTGGGCAGCTTTACCTGCGTGCTTGTTACATGGCTGTTTTTTATCGGTTTGGTTAGTGGTTGAACTTTCAAGATGAGCTACGGAAGCAGCACGAAAGGAATGCTACGACAGTGGAAAATGCGACGCGCGTGACCTATGGGATGAAGTTGCCGATTGAACACTATGCACAGTGCGACGACGACGCGAGCATGTGAGCTTTGCTGACGACCGATAAGATTAGTACCATTTGTCGTGATAAGAAACTGCGAAGAGAGCAAAGACAACGTTGAAATGGCAAACGCGAACCAATACGAAGAATCGTTATTTAACGCCGATGTTTCATAGTGCGCAAGAAGGATGCGCACGCTTACGAGTATGTCTTTCAGCATTCGAGCTGCCCACATCAGAATAGATCACACTCTTCTTCTAAAAAACGTATTTTGTGTTTGTTTGTTTTTTCATGCTTATATTAGAGATTAATGTGGAAGGGAATGTATACACAGCACCGTCAAGCAACTTGCGTGATTGCGTTTACGAATTTTGCGCAAATTTTTAATACTTTCAATGCGACTTTCCAAAATAACGAATGATTTTTTGCGGACCCTTGAAATTTGTGGTATCGATATTTCGCTGTACAGTCCACCCTGCTATAACGAAACTGACGGAACGTGGAAAAAGTTTGATGTACATAAAAACATTTGACGTACATAAATAAAAAAACAGTATAGCTGTCCTGAGCAAGCAAAGCAAAGGCACTTTTATTTCCAAAATTTAAAGAAATGTCAGCTGCTTGCTTTCCTTTTCTAACAAAATTGTGACGCGATTCTAACGCATGCATAGTAACGCCATACTGAAAAGCACGCTGAAACAACAGCCACAATGGCTTTCGTTAACGACCCTAACAGTTGCACCAACAACGCCGAGGTGCAGGCGTGGTATCGTGGCGCAACGAATTATGCCTTATTTTTTGCTATTCTTATTATCTACTCGTCGCAGCTGGCTGATTTTGTTGATAACGCGGACAAACATCATCTCTGACCCGTGACTACACTGATCAAGCACGAAAACAACCAGAAGCATTGGCATGGGAATAGGCATCGTGTAGAAAAAAGCAGTGTGTAAAAAATTCCATGAACTGAGCGACCGAGCTTCAGCTCCAGATTGCCTGCGGCTTCTCAAGCAAGCCAGTGGCAAAAGCAGGGCAGCCTCATTGCCATTGCTACCGAGCAATGGCAGCCATCTATGTTTAGTAAACAGCGGCGGTTTCTGGCGGTGCCAACGCTAGTTTTAGACTTTGTAGATGTATCTCTATGTTCTGAAAATTCATCAAAATGTTCAAGATTCTGTTTGCTGCACGGCATTAAATACTCGAGCCTAGAATTGCATCGTAAAATTTCGTTGAAGCAGAACAGCAGAAGTGTTTGCTGTGGTGAGAATATTTATGCATTGACTCTTATCAACCACAGACAGGGAACCCAGACTTTTTCATAGTAGCGAAAATTTCGTTGAAACAGCATTCACTTAAAACACGCTTTGACAGTATAATGAAATATATGTTATAACGAAGTAAAGCGAAGAATAGTCTTGCAATAGACATAGTGTTAGGAATATACCTTTATAACAAATTTTCAAATACAATGAGCTGATATTTGTGTAAGATCCAAGTATGTGAGAATGAGGTACGAGTGTAGTTGCTTGACATCGATGACACATGGTGCATGCATTTCTCTGCTAGCGGCACATGTGTATATGAGCCTGGTATAATTTTCATGTACTTAGTTGCATGTGTGATGCCTAAGCTTGCACAGTGGACACATCTCGTATTCCCCTCTCACCACATAGTAAACGTTAAATGGTGGAAGCATCATTGTAACATGATTAAGTGGCGCAATGGTGGCATTTTTAGTATGCGACACCTGATGGCATGCATGTACATGACTTATCTCGCACATCATTGGCTAATGCATGCAGCTCACTAGAAAGCATTCAGTCTTCTACACAAAATTCTAGCATCTTCTAACGTTCGGCTTCCGCACATGCTATACAGCAAGCCACTGCCACTGTTATCTGTTATGCAAATGAGTTGGGATAACATCAGCATTCTAATGCTTGTATCACCCAATGACATTGAGAGATGTGCAGTGCCCAAGCTGCTCCAAAGGCTCTGTTGCTGGTTCGCTAAGCCTAAAGTTCAACGCACAACTGAATTTTGAGCGATGGTCTTAGTGGTACAAGAACAACTGAATTGCTACGCGGCACTTGATAAAGAAAAAAAAAAAGAAAGCGGTACTCACCTGTATGAGGTAGTAGAGAACAAACACGGGAACCGCGACAGCCAAGAAGATGGGCGTCGTCATAGTGATGATGATCAGCGTGGAGACCACTTGCAGGAAGCACATGAGCCATGACCGCACTGTCATCGGGATCGCTAGGTCCATCGTGTCAACATCCTGCACGATGGATGCGCGGTGGTCACAACACAGTGTTTCACACACAGTCCAAACTCCTGAAAGTTAATTTGCATATGGCATTAAAATACAGTCAACCTCCACGCCCGCAATTCCAGGCATGCCCGATTTCCTGCACTTGTCTGTGGCACCATCAAGTTGCCCATAGAGTCAATGCATTAATAAGTCTGAAATTTCGTATGCTTATTGCCTTTGCCATCTCATTTTCCAGACTTTTTACCGCTAAACACAGACTCGAAGTCACTGTCAATTTCACCATTTTGGTCCTTTTCATACCCTCAAACCTACCATACTTAAATTGCAGGTGTGACAAGCAACACTGCGTTGAGGCTGTTGTGCCCAGAAACCTATCAAAATCGCAATTGCCGCAATGTAGCACACGCAAATCCGCTGCGAGCCGTAGCTTAGTGAAACCTGTGGTGAAACCTCACTGTGTTGTTCTTGTGTTGTTCTATCAGCTCTGCGATAGATTGTGTGCTTCTGCACGCTACCTCCTGCGTTGGCGTTTCCCGATCTTTCGCATCCACTGAGTTTTTAGCCATTTGGTGCTGCGCTTTTCATCAAGTGAATTCACCGAGACAGCCGTCTTCCCAAGAGTGGACACTGTGTGTGATGAACTTCTGTCCGCTGAACCTTGCCTTCGGTGATCTGCGCGCTCCCAGCGTTTCGATTACAGCTGGGATAACCTTTGAGGACTTTGCCGACATTAAAAAAACCTCAAACTGTGTGCGGAACTGACCGATGACAAAATCATTCGTCACGTTTCCGAGGATTCTGACGACTCCAACACACAGATCAAAGAGGCAAAAGGCAGCGCCTATACAGCCAATGAGCTCGGAGTTCACACGAGCACTGATGATACTGTCACAGGTGTACAGCAAGTGCGTGATTTTGGCTGAAATTGAGGCAGACATCATCACGAACAAGCTGAATGTCCTGCAAAATAAGCGACATTTTTGGGCCGAAATGTTGACCAATGAGGTAGAGCTTGCTACGTTGCATTTCTTTCTTTTTTAATAAACATCTCTTTTAAGACCCACCTAAACGGTGCACCTGCTAGACTGCAATGAAAATCTGTACTCCTGTCATGACTCTCTGTCATGAAAAATGCCTGTAAAAAAGGTGCGCTTTCACGTGCACTCAATTTTCCGGACTGCCAGATTTTCTAGACATTTTCTTGGTGCCTTGAGGGTCCGGGAAATTGGACGTTGACTGTATCTTCATTATATGCAATACTTGTTACAGTGCAGTCCACTTATAACGATACCACATATAACGATATATCGGTTATAACGATGGGTCGACTTAACAGTCTCATTTTATGCATTGGGGCTATGGGGAAAAAAAACCATATATAACGATATGTTATCCACCGCATATCGGATACAACGATGAAAAGTTTGCCGTGGACGGCATGTTTCATTCAGAATAATCATAACATTTAGATTGATAAGTTCCTCTGAAACGAACTATGCCGAGACAAGACGAAAAGTTAGCGTAGGCGAGTACGTATCTGCCGCCACTGCAGCACAGCGCCGGCAGCGCGTCCCGGCCGTTCAAAACGCTGAGGAAAGCATCGCGAGTTGGCGCGACGCGCTACAGATGGCGCCAGCTGTGTCACGTTTTGCGCCTCGCCGCGCGTCGACCGCGGAGAGGCTGAGAGAATTTAAAAAAAAAAATGCGAACAGCAAAGCGCCGCGCTCCGCGGCTCCCCGCCTTCTACAACGGCAAGCCGGCAAGCTACTCGTAGCTTGCCGAACGAAAGCGGGAAAGAGAGAGAAAATAAAAAAAGCGAAAAGCAAAGCGGCGCGGCGGCATCGGGGCGGGGCCTCGTTGGCATTCCGGCTGTGTACCTCTGGCTGTGCTTTCTTCCTCCCATCCCGCCGTCGGTCAGTCTCTCTTCCTCAGCGAACCCGTGATGCGTTCTTCGGAGTAAGAAATAAAGTCTTGTTCTTGACATCCTACTATCTACAATATTTATTAATTGGTGAAAATAGCGAAATGAAGCCTGGAGCTACAAAAGGTACGTCCGGCGACGATTTTTTGGCGGCAGTCCAGATATAACGATCACCGGTTATAACGATCATATTTTTAGGTTTTCTCGATATCGTTATAAGTGGACTACACTGTATTAGCATACGACCATTACACATCACTGTTGAGGAAAGCTAGGTGGGCAGATGAAATGAGGAAGTTTGCGGGTACAAAGTGACAGCAGCAAGCACAGGACCGAGTTGACCGGCGGAACATGGGAGAGGCATTGTCCTGCAATGGGCGTAATCAGGCTGATGATGATGATGATGATGACTGTTAAGGAATGTTTGTGCTCAGTGACGAGGTTCTCAGTGACGAGGTGCTCAGTGGCCATCAGCATTTAAAAAATTGCCCCCAGAGACGTTCCTCATGCTCACAAATAGGGAATTCAATGATTTCACAAGGAGACTGCACGAAATAAGCAGCGTCAAATGAAAGACTTAGTGGTGTGGAGGGAAAACTCATTCCAAAGTATCTTCTACAAAGCAACTATGTTGGTGCCATTACAAAGTTTTTTTAACCAATTTGCTGAAACACTTCTGTAGCAACAGCCTCTGCTAAAAACTGCACAGCCCTTGATAGGTTAAAATGAATTTTTCATCCTGCACAAGCCAGTTTTTACATGGCAAGCTTCTTGAAATTTCATTAAGCTAACATGACCAAATTACAAAGGAAGAAAGCCACGATCTCATGCATTCAGCTGACAATCTGAAATTTTGACGATTTTCTTGTCTAATAATGAATGTACAACCACAAACTTCACAGAGATAGGAATGGAGCACAAGGGGCCTTAACGACCTTTGACTCACCTTGGAGAAGCGGTTAACGATGCGTCCTAGCGGAGTGGTATCGAAGAAGGACATGGGCGACCTCAGGATGTTGTGCAGCAGGCCATTGTGCAGGAGCATGGCGCCCTTCAGGCTGCCCAGTGACAGCGCCAGAGAGCCAAGGAGGATCGTCACACCTTCACGTGCACAATGCATGCAATGGCAGACAATCAGGTTGAGTGTGCAGTCATGAACGATATAAGAGGGAACACAGAAATTACGTTTTAAGGGGGGAGGTGGCATTGAAAAAAACCTTTTTTGTTTGTTGACCTACCCCAATGAAATTTGGCATGCATACTCATAAGTGTCTAGAATAGGGAAATATGCAGTTTCATCATGACAGCTTCAGTAGTTCTCAAGTTACATAATGCTACACGATCCAATTACATGGTCTGCTCGTGGAAAGCCTAGCGCTGCAACAAAACATGCCAGGAAGCTGCGAATGGTGTTGATCTTTACTCAAAAGAAAGCTACAGGGTATGGCACTCTCAGAATTTTTTAATAAGTTCTCTTTTTTTTTTAAAGATCATCATGGCTGCCGACACACATTGTCAGAAACAATGGCACGGACAAATCATCGTCTAGAAAAATAACAGAGCCACAAAACAGAAATTGAAGATTGCTGTACCCACAAGCAGTGTTCAGGGATTCAGTAAAAAAAAAAAAAAGAAACAAAATCAGTCCAGTCATTCTCGTGCTACTCTTTCCACGAGCAATGCACAATGTCCAAAACACACTTGTGAGAAAAAGCCTGTCGAAGTTTTCGACAGGCTTTTTTCAATGAACTTTTTTGTTTCTTGTTGGATATTGATGAAAATTGGCACAGACACTAAGAATAATCTCACAGTGCTTCCATAAAAATTTTGAAGCGATACCACAAATACTTTACGAGAAACAAATTATTTCTTCATTGAATCATGTGGAGGGGCTAAACATAATGTAAAAAAAAAACAGTATTGAGAAAGCTGCGTGTAAAGTTTCAACTTTTCTTTACGTCTCTAAGACACCTAAAAATTTTGATCTCAGGTTTGTCTTGTGATATTTGACTTCTTTTCATGATTTACTCCTTTTCATGATTTACAAAGAACAAGTATGGATTTCAAACCAAGTTCTTTGTATGAAGGAGTGGTGTGGTAGGTATGACAGAAAAGATTGTAATTGAATAAAACCATATACTGAAATTATTACACATACTTTTTTTGTGCTGAAGTTGTAATTAGTGTAATTAAGTACTTGATTACAAATATTCACTGAACTTTTTTTTATTTGGAGAGAGGTTTATTGCATCAGAAAAATGGATCACACCATGACGGCCTATGCCTTCTTTCTAAATAACAAAGTTATGGGCAGAAAACTGGTGGCACGGGAATTTCTAGCAGTATAATTGACACGAAACGGAAATATAAAATTCATGCCCCTGATTCACACATGCTCTTTCGCCGCTCTAGCCGTGAAACGCATCATCATACAGCCGGTCGCGGAAACTCTAATCTACAGCAATTCATTAACCTCGAAACAATCATAGACGTTCGAGGCGATATCAAGCACGGCTCCAAGCACGTCTGAATCGCATCACAAAAGTTTACTGACAGCACTCCATATGACCGTGGGGTGCGCAGCCGCGTGGACAGTGCAGCCGGCGCGTAATGCACTTGCCGGCGGCGTTCGATGACGATGCGCGAAATGTGTAACTACGAAGACAAAAAATCGGCGTGCGCTGTGCTTGGTATCGCATTTTCGTGTGACAATGCGCGGAACTGCTAGCCGCTGTTCCGAGCAATCCTTGGCAGTGAAGGGGGGGGGGGGGGGGGGGGGGGTGACGAGCTTGACTGTCTTGTCCGCTGCCGATGCGTAAAATGCCCGTACGAGATTCAGAGGAGCTAGCGAGTGATGTGGTACATTCCTTGCGAAGAAGCACGTCGCCAAGAGTACGCTTGCGCGTCGTTCCTGCCCGCAGTCTCACTGTCAGCGGAGTTAGGCCTAAAGCCGACTCCGATGACACGCCGCACTCGTAGGCCACCGCGCGCCCGCTCGTAGTAATCTGATTGTGCATTCGGTGCGGCCGCTCGTAGTAATCAGATCGTGCCGCCGCTTACAGCTTCGTTGCTTGCGAAGAAGCATGTTGCCACGAATGCGCTAGCGCATCGTTCCTGCCCGCAGTCTCGCTGTCGGCGGAGTTAGGGCTAAAGACGACTCCGATGGCGTGCGGCGCTCGTAGACCGCGCTCCCGCTCGTAGTAACCTGATCGCGCATCCGCTTACTGCTCGTAACTAAAGCGTAGTTATATCTTAAATGATTATCAAGCCGTGAACACGTCACGAAGTGGCGATTTTCGAGAGCCATGTTCTCGCGACGCACAAGCAGCAGACGACGATCTCCCGGAGCGAGCATCGGGCCAATGGCGAGGCAAGCTGAGGCAACATGGCGGCTACGGCCAATCAAGGGCCTCAAAACGACCTTCAAAAATTTGCTTTTTGCTCGCTTGTTGTTAAAGGGAGGAGCCAGCTGAGGCGAGAAAGTTAAACACGGAGAAATGCTCTTTCCGATGAGCCCAAGAAGCCGGCTCCCGGCCCAAGCATTGCGAAGCTATAATTTTTTGAAAATCGCTGTTTTCTCGCCATTTCCAGAAAAAGTTTTGCTACCTAGGTGAGTGAAACGAATTTTCCGAAGCACTTCTGCGCGGTTTTCAGTGTAGATATTTTGGAACTAGATAGAAAAAGGGTTCCAGAAACTGAAAACTTGAGTTTAAAAAAATCAATTTTTTTGCCATTTTTCGCGATCCCAAAGCCGCGTCCCCCCTTAAAAGTCATACCAGCAGGACACAGTTGGCAAGCGCAGAAGCGTTCGTACCTAACACTAAATGCTCATGCAGACAAGTCTGGCCCACAATTAAGCACATCACAATCATGCCGGTGCGTCACAAGTACAAAAAAATTTTTAAATTAAACTGCTGCTTATACGAAAAAACTGTCTCTAACCGATCTCTCCCCCTCGGCGACTCACCCTGTGCCAGGCCGAGTGCACCGTAGATGCCGAGGCGCAGGTCTCGCTTGTCGAGGTCCTGCGATCCGTCAGGCATTGGAGGGTCGTTGCTCCACGCGGTGAGCCACAGGTTGGAGCCGATGGAGAAGGCTTGCGAGCCCACGTTCATCAATACGATTGGCACCATCCAGGCCACGCCGATGGCGCCGAAGTAGGCGAAGTACACCCGCCACTTCACCTGCATCACCGTGCACACACACATTAGAGGGAAAGTGTGGTCAAACGTGAAATGCATGCACTTAGAGCTAAGCAAGAAAAAAGACTTGACAACAAGAACAGGCAGACAACATGCTACCACTTGCATTTATACACCACTGCAACCATGTCATATTTGATATCGAAAGAGCTAAATTATCAGAGGTTTGGGTTTTGTGCCCACAACGTTAGAAGACACAATCCGCCAGGTCTACAAAGGAACCCAAACCAGTTTACAGCAGAATTCAAGCAGGACGTGGAGCTTTAGATGCAGTGAAATATCGCTAAAACATTTTTCGTAGAATAGAGAAAATAAAACACATTATGTGAAAATCTTATAAACCAAATAAAATGGTCAAGAGTAATGCTGTCCACAGGCAAAAAGAAGAAAGTATTAGCCTGAAAATATCTTATGCAGATTCGTATGAGTGAGAATCGATTGTATGTGAAAATCCTTTCGGTTACTTGTATTGACATCTACTGGCTGATCTTGTGAGTGGTGCTCGGCAGATGAACTCAAAAGCCAAGCGCTGGAAAGAAACATGTTATGGCAGAGCTATACCATTGTAACAGAACGAACGTGAGACAATCGGCTCACCCTGCCAGTCTCGGCCGCTTCCGCCTGAACCAGTTTCGTGCCGGCCTCTTCCACAGAGGCAGATTTCTCCCCCTGCCCGGCGCGCAAGGTTGACTGCGAGCGTGAGAGTGAGCGGCCCGACATCGATTCGGTGCCGGCGCTCGAGCGGCGAGGGCCGACGCCCGGCACCGCAGCCTGCGGGACCGAGCTAGGTCCGTTGGAGCCTTGGCTCTGCGTCTCAGACAGTTGGCGGGACAGGCTCCGCAGGAACTCCTTGCGCTCTGCCTCCGACAAGTCCGACGTCGACTTGTGCTCCGACAGCTGCCTGCAATGTCATGAGGTGTTTTGATCACCTTAGTGAAACCTAATGTCACACAAAAGGAAAAAAATACAGGAGTTGTTCCTTTACTGAAAAAATTGGGGGCACATGAAGCTTAACGTGTGCGTGTCTGAGGTGATACTTTTCTTTTTATTTTATTTCAATGCTCCCTTCAAAATCCTTCCTTCCTGCATGCTGGGAATTGAAACTCACTCCATCCACACGCTTAGCAGTGCAAAGTTTCAAGTTGCTACAGGTAACGACGACCGTCATCTGTGAAACAACGAAACCTGGCTACCGTATTTACTCGATTCTACCGCGCCCTCGATTGTAACGCGCACCCGATTTCCACCGCGAAAAAAAAAAAAAAAAAGTAAGACATCGATTGCAACGCGCACCCATTTTTCTCGCTGGCCCGCACGATCACACCACTCGAAAAAACAACTCCTTTCGGGAGCGTCTTCCATTTAAATATGAGGTACGGGCGAAGCTTGTGCCCATCTGATGTGTAACAGAGCATTGCCGTCACTGTAGTTTTACCGTGGACTGATGTCAGCACGCGAACTTGCTTTGCCTCCTTCTTCTCGACGGTTGTGGTGCCAGGCATGTCGAAGTAAAGAGGCGTCTGATCGGCAAGCCCGATTTGCCCAAGCATGTAGCTGTTGTTGCGCCGCAAGTTTAGGACGAACCTCTGAAAACTGTCAAGTTTTTTATCGTACTCCTCCGCAAAACTTTTCGCATATGCATGTTCCCCTTCGGAGGAAAAAGCCTTTCTTCTTCATAAAGTTATTTAGGCAGCAGCTGCTCGCTTTAAGCTGGCTCCGCATTAGACCTTTTTCTAAGACTAATTGCATAGCCCGCACTTGGAGCAGTTCTGTCGTCACGGGCTGTGTCGCTCGCTGCTCAAGACATACTCGCCGAGCAGCTCTTTAATTTGCAGAAACCGACCCTGCTGTGGTCCACTGAAGCCTTTGCGTGAAGCTTTGCTGTCGACAATCTTCTGCTTTTGTTTCCGCCGGTCCCGCACGCACGTTTCGGGAACTCCGAACGACCGCGATGCGGCCCGATTTCCGTCCGTTTCTGCACACGCCATGACTTTCCTTTTAAAAGCGGCATCGTGGTGCACTCGAGTTTTTGGAGTCGGCCCTTCCACGCCGTCGATGCTAATGCACTACTAGATGACGGACTCCTCAGCACACGTACGAAGTGCCGCACATGGGAAACACATACCCAGAAATGGCCGACGCGCCATGCCGGCGCACGTAGGGGGCGGCCATTTTGGATTTGCCGATGGCAATAGATTGACCGCAATTTTTTTTGTTCGTACTCGATTCTAACGCGCATGCGATTTATGAACTCGCTTAACCGGAAAAAAGGTGCGCGTTAGATTCGAGTAATTACGGTATGTGAAATTCTCAAACCTCGATATAGCGAACCCGGATATAACTAAACATTGGTTATAACAAAGTAACAGAAGAATAGCTTTGCAATAGATGTAGTGTAAGAAATATACCTTTATAACGAAATTTAGGACATAACAAACTTTAATTTCGGGTACGATATAACTTTGTTATTATGAGGTATGAGTGTACTAGTGATCTTGATAAAAGACCAGACTTTCATGTCAGAAACTGCTGATCGCTGACAAGCTCTCGATCTGGAGAGCAGCCATTATTGTAAAACGGCGCATACAAACATGCACGTGACAGACACCTTCAAGGGCTGCACTTTTTATTACACAAGCCGACACTGGAGTTTGCGGCATCCGAAATCTGCGAGTTATAAAAACTTTCCGGTAAAATAAGTAACAGCTAGGCTTGTGCAAATAGTGAATTTTCGGTTCGAAGCGAATTCGAAGCAAATAGTGATTTTGATCGAATAATTTAAAACCGAATTCGAATGGTATGAATGACATATAAAAAAAGGGAATACTTATCATGACCTAACTAACCTGCACAATATTTCTTTTGAATTGAAATAGGGGCTCTATGCAAATACCCTTTTTTTTTAGTTCAAAGAAAGTCAAAGCAACCTTGAGTAGTAGTTTCGATAGGATACGAGTGTTAACCTGTAAGACACTTAACGTTTCAAAATTTATTGTGCTTGGATCATATAAGCCATCATAACAAGCTTAATAAAATGAAGAATTGATCTGAGGGTAACATGTTCCTTTAAAGGGGCCCTGAAACACTTTTTCAAGTAGCCATGGAGCCAGTAAACATGCTTGTTGCCTCACAAATTTACTGCCGCAAGGTTTCTAGAATCAGTCCAGTACGAACGGAGTTCCAAAATTTGTTGCATGCTGCAATTGCATTCTATCTTCTCGTCCCAACGGAATAGCTGGAAGCTAAGCAGGGACGAATGGCACGGCGAAAGAAAAAAACTTGACACGCATCTCCCGACCTTGAGCATCTGTTTTTTTTTTTTTTTTGAATACATGTCCTTTCAGTGCGATCGCGCACGAACTCGTGGACAAGCGCCGGTCCCGGTAATGACGAGCGCGCCATGCTTAAATCAGCCAATGGTGACCAGAGTCGTATATTCCTTCTTGGCTGTGACAAGTGATTTTTGAGCCTGTAGTGTCATTTGCTGAAGAAAGAAAGCAATTTTCAGCTTTGAAAATTTATTGTGAATTACAGGCCACGTGCTGCGCTACAATTTTCGCCTTGCGTGTTCTCGGGAGCCTCGACTACCGATCCGCAGCGTTATCTGACCATGTTCAATAAATATTGCAGGGCCCCTTTAAATTTGAAAGAGGGCATCACGACAAAGAAAATTTTTCCTTGGTAGATGCTTTCACTGCTTAGCACCCCTACATTGCAGTGAAACCCCCATTACAAGCGGTGATACGCGGATTAATATACACCTATTTGTTCATTGCGAATACTTCGAAAATATTCTATAATTTAAATTCAAATAGAAGTGAATTCGAATACTCAACTATTCGTTTGAATATTTAAAGCATTCGAATATTCGCACAAGCCTAGTAACAGTGGGCAGCAGACACACCTGGTGATCTCCGGAGAGGCAACGTGCAGCAAGAGGTCCTCAACAATGTTCGGGTCTTCGTTGAAGAGCTTGTCCTCCTGGCTCTCCTCCCGGAGAAAGTGCAGCAGGAGCTCTGCCAGGGCCCCCTTGCGCTCCAAGAGCTCCTGGTAGGTGCCCTGCTCCTCGACGCGGCCGTCCCGTAGCACGATCACCCGGTCCACTTGCGGCAAATACGAGATGCCGTGCGTCACCAGCAGGCGCGTCTGCGGGGGCAACAAGAAAGGTTAGAAATGAAACTAAATGACTCCGGCAACTCTAACGGAGCCCTTAAAACGTTTATTTTGAAATTATGTATGCAGTTCAGATACCCATAGAGTAAATCATTTGTGCAATAAATAAAGCGAAGCTTGAGCTCTGAGAAACTGCGCTGGGCGCAAACAAAATTTATTTTCACTATGAATGCAATGGCATTGTTGACACACATTTTTCATGCTCTTCCTTATCTTCTGCTTCACTCATGGAACACTTGTGACCATTTGTCTGGATTAAAAAGCTCAGACAGCAGAGAGCAAGAGAGGATGAAAGAAAACAAATTAAAGAAAAACGAGGAAGGCTGCCCAGCTCTACTGTGTCTGCCGTGCTCGACACTACTGTAGTGCAAAGCTGCCAAAGTTACTTTTTAATGTATAAAAGAAGTTACAGGTTGTTAATGATCACTCTCCTCCCAAACAGTGTTCTTTCTTCTGAACTTCTCAGCCACATGCAGAAAAATAACGACACAATTCGAAGCTCTCAGCTTCATATTGCCTCGATGAACAATTTTTCAGGGCTAATATTCTCTATCGCTAGTGCAATAAATGGCCGAGACTACGCTAGCTTCCCATCCTCACCTTGTCTTTGAGCACGCCCTTGGGGCCAATGACCTGGTCGAAGATGTGCTTGCCCACGTGCGAGTCGACGGCGCTCAGCGGGTCATCCAGCAGGTAGATGTCGGCGTCGTTGTACACGGCACGAGCCAGGCTGATGCGTTGCTTTTGGCCACCACTCAGGTTGATGCCCTAAAAAATAAGCCCCCATGAATGTTAGTCTGTTGATTGGGTTTAACATCCCAAAACAACTCTTACTATGAGAAATGCCACAGTGCATAGGCCACAGATAACTCGACTCCTTAAGACTGTTTAAGTTACATCGACATGGTGCACTACACGTTCCTCTAGCATTTCCCCTGCCTTGAAATATGACTAACACAACTGTGATTGAACCAACACCTTTTAGGACAGCAATCAAGCACTATAACCAATGATCTACTGCAGCAGCCCTCGTTGCAATAAAACAAGACTAATCTAAATCCAAAAGATGAACCCACGTCATTTGCTCTATTAGCTGTTGTCTGCCTAACTGTTATATGAAAAATGATGGACGATCTTCCCGAAGGGAACCCTGATGGGATGCGAAGCAGCAGCGGTGCGCACAGTGTTGACCTCGTTGAAACAGGTGTCGAAGCGAGTGCTGAAAGAACAATCTGAAGCAAAACTTGATGTAGCATTTACTAGAGTAAACGTTTGCTCAAGAAGCAAAAACAAGCAAGTTGTTGTGGCTTTCATGTAAGTTTCATTCCAGATAAAGACTGTTCCCTCGATGTGCGCTCGAACGTTGCAAGCGCTGGAGAGGCTGAAGCGAAAGAGATGACACGCGATGAGCTGCAACAGGCTAGGAAGAGAGTGACATCAACATGCATACACTGCGAGGGGACATGTGACCTACTTGGCACCGCCCCAACACCTGCGACCCGAAGAGCGCAGCCCGAACGGAAGGACAGCGTTACACAGGCTAGTCAATGAGCTGCTTCGCATCTAAAATAAACACGAACCTGAATTGTCCTGCTAAACCCCTTCAAGTGCACAGTAAGACCTCATGCCTTTGCTCTTGTTTTGTATCATTTCCCATTACCAATGCTTGGAATGTTATCAGACAAAACTGCTCAACGTTTCAGTGTGTTTGGATAGTACATTTTCTCAAATAGTAAGATTTTCCTCGCGATTATTTTTCTAAACATAAAAACGAGGTTCTACTGTACAGCTTGAAGTGTTGCCGATACTTTGCCGCAAACGAGCCCACCTTCTCGCCAATTTCGGTGAGGTCTCCACCTGGCAGGATGTTGAGGTCCGACTGCAGGGCGCACTGTTCGAGAGTGCGCTTGTAACGGTCACGCTCCATCTTCCGCTGGAAGATGATGTTGTCACGTACTGTGGCGTTCTGGATCCATGCCTGCTGAGCCACGTATGCAACCGAGCCCTGGATAATAGCACAGAGAGGGAAAGGAAAAGAAGAAAGAATGGGAGCCGACTCTTCTAAATCTGCCTAACGAAAGTTTTAATGCCCCAACACCACCACTGGCTGGCCAGCTATCTTAAATCTCGTAGGTCACCGTCCTTGAGAAAATTGTGATGATAGTTGAAATTCGTTACGAGTTATGCTATCACAAAATAATTGGCGTAATGAGCGAATCTGAGATCCCCTTGAATGTTCACATAGAAACCAGTGTACTGAAAACCTTATTTTAACTAGGCAAAGTTTCTCTATTATGGGCAATAATGAACAAATTTTATTCTCTAATGATATTTTGAGCCAAAATCACGACATTGTGCAACGCTACAAGAGCATTGAGCATTTCAAAACTCCTGGAGACGTACTTCAGCAACGCACACAAAGCTGGATGGCACAATGCACACACTGCTAGACCAGTAAAACCATTCCTACCATACTTTCACTGCACATGGCATGCAGTCAATCCACACAGCGTACATGTATGTTATTTGCAGTGAATGCCTCCTGCTGCTGTAACAAAACAATGCTTATAATGAGCAAATCACAATGACCCTTCAGTTTCATTACGGTGAGGTTTAGCAATACATAAATACACTTGCAACTTGGGGTCTACGCAGACCAGTTTGAGATCCGCTGGTCTTCAGTCGAATACAACTTAAGTCCAGAAAGACCCCACAGAGAAGAATGAAGTGCGACAGCCATTTGGCTTTATGACTCAAGAAATGGTCCCACTAATAAATTTGGCAAAATAACTACCAATATGGATAGGATAGTTAAAATAGCGGAGGAGTTTTACAGAGATCTGTACAGTAGCCGGGACAACCACAATTTTAATACTATAAGAACTAGCAGTAACCCAGATGACACCCCACCAGTAATGATAGAAGAAGTCAGAAAATCGTTGGAGAGCATGCAAAGAGGCAAAGCTGCTGGTGAGGATCAGGTAACATCAGATCTGCTGAAAGATGGAGGACAGATTGTGTAAGAAAAACTAGCCACCCTGTTTACGAGGTGTCTCCTGACAGGAAGAGTACCAGAGTCTTGGAAGAACGCTAACATTTGGAAGAACGCTAACATCATCTTAATACATAAGAAAGGAGATGACAAGGACTTGAAGAATTACAGGCCGATTAGCTTGCTCTCTGTAGTATACAAGCTATTTACAAAGGTAATTACCAACAGAGTAAAGAAAACATTAGAATTCAATCAATCAAAAGAACAAGCAGGATTTTGAACAGGCTACTTAACAATCGACCACATTCATACTATCAATCAGGTAATAGAGAAATGCTCAGAATATAACCAACCACTATACATAGCCTTCATAGATTATGAGAAGGCGTTTGATTCAGTAGAAATATCAGCCGTCATGCAGACACTGCGGAATCAGGGCGTCGATGAAGTATATATAAACATCCTAGAAGAAATCTATAGGGGATCAACTGCTACCATAGTGCTTCATAAAGAAAGCAACAGAATACCAATCAAGAAGGGTGTAAGGCAGGGGGGCACAATCTCCCCAATGCTATTTACCGCGTGCTTACAGGAGGTTTTCAGAAGCCTAGAATGGGAACAGTTAGGGATAAGAGTTAATGGAGAGTACCTTAGTAACCTGCGCTTCGCCGATGACTTTGCATTGCTGAGTAACTCGGGGGGACGAATTGCAACTCATGATTACGGAATTAGACAAGGAGAGCAGAAAGGTGGGTCTTAAAATTAATCTGCAGAAAACGAAAGTAATGTACAACAACCACGGCAAAGAGCAGCGCTTCGAGATAGGTAATAGTGCACTTGAAGTTGTAAAAGACTATGTCTACTTAGGGCAGGTAATAATCGCGGAGCCGAACCACGAGATTGAAGTAACTAGAAGAATAAGAATGGGGTGGAGCACATTTGGCAAGCACTCTCAAATTATGACAGGTAGATTGCCACTATCCCTCAAGAGGAAGGTATATAACAGCTGTATCTTGCCGGTACTTAGCTACGGAGCAGAAACCTGGAGACTTACAAAGAGGGTTGAGCTTAAATTTAGGACGACCCAACGAGCAATGGAAAGAAAAATGGTAGATGTAACCTTAAAAGACAAGAAGAGAGCAGAGTGGATTAGGGAACAAACCAGGATTAAGGATATCGTAGCTGAAATCAAGAAGAAGAAATGGACATGGGCCGGGCATGTAACGCGTAGACAGGATAACCGCTGGTCGTTAAGGGTAACTAACTGGATTCCCAGAGAAGGCAAGCGGGTTAGGGGGAGACAGAAGGTTAGGTGGGCAGATGAGATTAAGAAGTTTGCGGGTATAAATTGGCAGCAGCAAGCACAGGACCGGGTTAACTGGCAGAACATGGGAGAGGCCTTTGTCCTGCAGGGGATGTAGTCTGGCTGATGATGATGATGAATAAATTTGGCAATGTTCTCTAAAGGCGTAGTCACTGGCAGTCCTGCTCACGTTGTATGTCTGGAGTACGTGCCCATTGGTGCAGGCTTGTATCACCCGCCCCTAAGGAGGAAATACTGCATACTTCTCGAGTTGCATCCGACTATTGAGTACCAATGCATCTCAGCCTTGCAGCAGAAAAAATGTATGACACACACACATACACACCTGGACGTTCACAGAGCCTTCGATGCGTTCCATGTCGCCAAGCAGAGCCGAAAGCAAGGACGACTTGCCCGACCCTACCTGCCCTACGATGGCAACCAGTGCGCCCTTGGGAACCTGGACTTCCAGGTCCCGTAACACAGGCTCCTCGTCCTTGGTCCATGCAAACGAGCCATTGCGCACTCGAATCGGAATGGATGCTGTGGAGAAAATTAATGACAAGTGAACAATTGCACCCCTGTAAGGATGCCCCAAATTAAAATAAAAAAATGTAAGATATAAATGTTAGAACATAAATTTTGACGACAGAGCTGTTTATGATTTTTGCTCTGTTTGACGTGACCTGAAAACTAAGCGGCACATACTATGTGACAACTCTCTCCGCCACTGTGTGCTCTTTTTGTCCTCTTCTTTAAAAGGCTAAGGCTTGGGTGAGTTGGTTCACATACATAGTATAAAATCACTGTTAAAACAACAGAAACGATTGACTGTCTTGTCTCTGTTTCTTGCCTGACGTTTTTCGCGCAGTGTTTTTTACTATGTTCTGTTCTTTATATAATAGGGTAAATATATATATCAAAATATATTTTTTACAATGTACTCTGCTTTATATAATAGAATATTAGCTTGATTTTTGCTACATATATTTGAGAAATGAGGAAGCTATAGTACACTTTTGGGTATCTCTAAGTAAATAAGTAAACTTGACAGATCATAAGGCCTCTAGCCAACACACTGACTGAGGATGACATGTTGACGGTGCAATGAAGGCACATATTTCAATACATGTGCTTTCTGAAAAAACAAACAAAAGAGAACAGAACCGATAAATGTAAAACGGGGAAAGAGCGAAAGAGAGGAACATGTTAATTAAGATCATGCTAATTATTATACTATCACTTAAAACCATGCTAATTAAGTACAGCCCTATTAGAAGCTTGATAATTATTAGTAAGCTAATTAAAACCTTACAAATATTCTAGGTCGGCCGCAAGCTCCGCTGCTGGTTCAGCTTTGCACCACAAGTGCAAGCTATCCACACTTTTTTTTTTTTACAGACTTAATATGTCACACTACGAATCTCCTTTTACAACATTTAACGCAAGCTTGGAAAGAAATAGAGGGTGTGATTAATAAAATAATTGTATCGATTTCAGCCAGGTCCATGAAAAATAAACCAGAACACTGGCACACTTCAGAGAAATTTCATGCTATCCTGCTCTCTCAAAATTTACAACCATGTCCTACAATTCTTTGGAGATCTACTTTCCTACCAAGCTTTTGTTCTTTAAGCCTTGACCGTACCAAAGTCAGTACCAACACACTGAACACTGGAATTATTTTCCTGCATCAGCGACTTCTACACAGAAACTGTTTTTATGACTAATTAGCTAAAATTTACGACTAGAACTTCAACTGTCTTTTTCTTTATGTCACCACTTCCTTCAGTAATGGCCTCAGTGCTTGCGGGTATGTATAAATAATTAAATAAGTAGATGGCAGAACTGACTAAAGATAGCGTGAGTTTTCTACTGCTAGTGAAGCTAAGTGGCATTGATAACACAGGGACAAGAACTTGCTGCTGCTTCAACTTCGGGGATGTGGCTCAACCTAACTGTCCCCATTAAAAATGCATCCTCTATGCATCTATACTACAATGAGAAGCAGAATAACATTCTAGGCAAGGACTGAGCAATGGCTAGACCAGCTTACCATCGTCCTTTTCGTGGGAGACATATTCCTCAAGCTCCTCGTGTCCCAAGTATTTGTTCATCCGTTTCACTGACACGCTTGCCTGCGAGGCAAATCAACAAAAGATCACAAATACACAAGCAAAAGAGCGCATCCTTCCAGCTAAAGAATACATTTTCAGAATGCACTTTGCATGCACCGATAACATGAATGGACGGATGATGGAATAAACTCGCCCGTTGCTATATTTCAGTGTACTTAAATATGCTTTGGGAAGGTTATAAATATCTGCCTGTATTTTAAAGACTGCATTGATGGCAAACAAAAACACCGTGGCCAAGCCGAAAACAATGATGAGAATTCTGCTATTTTGCAAAATGAGGGGATGTTTCAGCATAGTTGATGTAAATCCTCAATAATTTGAAAAGTACAAAAAGCTATACTTTGCACTTTTTAGATAAATTCTCATGAAGCCATGAATATTTATTTCGATGAGAATTTTTTTTCTGTATGAACACTAACATTAATCAGTGACCGGCCTTACCAATTATTGATGCAACTAAAACATCACTCGCTCGTTGCCACATGCAAATGATTTGCAATATAGGCTTTCCTATATGAAAAAATTGTCATTCTGCAGATTTCTATAAAAACCACATTATGCAACAGCGTATATTTTACAAACAATCAAATTTACAATTCTTTCTTGCTTTTCATCACCTCTAATCCTACAATTTCTACGTTTTCACATTTCCAACTATTTAACAAAAACAAAAACTGACCCATATTCTTTCTTTCTGTTGTCCACTTCTTTGATATTGTAAGTATAGTTTCATTATTTTATAGAAGACACTGATGTAAGAATAACTGAGTATAAGACAACTTTATGACTCCAGCGTACCAACATGAGGCTGAAATCGAGGCTCTCATGGGGCTGAAATCAACATCGTGCGGCAGAACATCATGGGGCTGAAATAAAGGCTCTGACGGACACGCATCTCGCAGGAAAGAATTGTTGAACAAAAAGATGAAGACGCCCCTTCGCGGTGGTTTAGTGGCTAAAGTGCTTGGCTGTTGACCCGTAGGACATGAGAATGAATCCAGGCTGCGGCGGCTACATTTCTGATAGAGGCGGAAATGCTGTAGGCCCGTGTGCTCAGATTTGGGTGCACGTTAAAGAACCCCAGGTGGTAGAAATTTCCACCCTCTACTACGTCCACTACTACGCCCTCCACTATGTCGTCTTTCATAATCATAAGGTGGTTTTGGGACGTTAAACCCCACATATAAATCAAATAAAAAAGATGAGGACGCCAACTATAAGTGGCCCTTGCTTTAGATCACAAGGTGTTCTCGTCTTTTTATTCAATGCAAATTAGGGTTCAGAAAATGAGATTCTGGTAACCAGCTTATAAAAGATTGCTCATATAAAGGACAAGAACATGTCTCTTTAATATGGGTTCAACTGCAATAAGAGATGCAGCCTTGTATAAGTTTCCCATTTTTTTGTTCTGTATGTAAAACTTCTAAGCTATAGCTTTCGCACTGTAAGAGTTTTAAAATACAAAAATCTTCGAAAATTAGGCATTATTTAATACTTTTGTTTTTGTTGGCACGTTATTGCACTCACCTGTACGAGCATGGATATTAACATCGGCAGCATGGACAGCGGGAAACGGAGAATGTGGAACAGCGTGAGCGACACGAACGCCCGCTGTGGATCCAGCACGTTTTTGTCGCTGATGAGCACGTATGTCATGAACGACATCAGCGACACCTGGCCGTAAGCGTGTGTGAAAGAAAAAAAAAGAATTTAAATATAGATAAAATTGAAGCATTGGTGGCGTGTATGGAACGACATCTACATTATGCTGATCAATAATAAAAGATGCTGCATAGGAAACGACACAGTCTACAAGGCTTGAAATAGTGTGATCATAATGGGCTATAACTTAGTTTAACATTACACAGCAGAAGGTTTTATTGTTATAATAAGCGTAGCAGGAATTGCTGAACATAACTGCATACATGCAGTGTCGCTATAAAGTGTAAAGAAACCTTCAAAAAGCCAATAAAGTTTTAATCCTGTTACCGTGATGTTGAAGTCAGAAAAACTTTTTAAAAGAGATGTTGATGGAAAAATAATAATGAAGAAATGCACTATCATTATTAACGATCCGGAATGAATTGATGTCCAACGCTAGCCAACAGTGGTATAAAAAATTCAGCAAGTTAATGAAACAAGCAAAATAAAACAGCTTAAACTGGTCACCCATTAGCACTGGCCTTGTAGGAGTAAATATGGTAAGCCTCAAATGAAGTGGTAGCTTCACACTAATTCACACGATATATAATTCTCCTCCTCTTGTAAACACTTAGAATATGAACAAAGAAGAAGCAGTGATGACACTAAGCTTAAAGCTTGCTTTTTTTTAGTTTTCACAAGTGCACATTTTTAAATGAGGCAAGACTAGGAAATCCCGCCAGCGAATGGTTGGATGGCATTCGTATTTATCAGATCACAGCCACATAGTAACATCAAGCAGACAGACGTTCATGTAGTGGTATTTAGTGACCAGGAGTGGCTGGCGACACAATGATAAACAATACATTTAAACCTCGATTTAATGGACCTGGATATAACAAAATATTGGTTATAACAAAGTAAATAAAAAATAGCCTCGTAACAGTATTAGAAATAACCTTTATAATGAATTTTTTGATATAATGAGCTTATTTTCGTTTATGCAACCGCTATAATGAGGTTTGACTGTAGAGACAACCGCAACGACAATTATAGTTTGAAAGGTTTAATCCTGGTGATGGGGCACAGCATTGCTGGGACGACTCACCAGGAAAGGGGCGCAGGTCCAGAGGAAGGACATGACGCCTGACAGGTAAGCCATGCGGCGCAGGTTGCGCACCTCGCGCTCCCGGATGTGCTGCACCTGATCTTGGAACGAGGACTCCCAGGCGTACAGCTTGAGAACCTTCATGCCACCCAGAATCTCGTTCATCAGCTTGATGCGCTCGTCCTTGTGTTTCATCTGGCGCGTCTGTAAACACAGAAAAATGCCAGGAACGTTTGGCAAGAAAACTTTGTGGGAATTGAGGCTGGCCCGCTGCCTTTGCGCGGGCTTTCCCGCCTTTCTGCCATTCTCATGTCCCGACATGTCTGCCCTCCTTTGCCGTCAGCCGCGCTGGGAAGGGCGGAGTGACGTTTAACTCCCTCACCCGGTAGCGGATGTTGACTGTGGCGCCGCGCGCGGGGACTCGCAAGAGGTTTTTCGCGCGCTGCGTCGGGAGCGGGGAGTACAGTCCGGGACTTCAACCGGTGAGCCACGCATTCTTTTCTGTCCGTCGAGTCCCGTCGCTCGGGGCTCGTCGGACTTCGCTGACGGCGCCTCGCGCCCGATGCGAACGCTTACCTTTTGTTGCCCCGCTGCGTACTCCCGGCCGAAGGGCAGTACGGTGTCCTAGTGCGTGGCCTAGCTACGCCGACCCGTCTCCCTTCGAAGCCAATGCGAGCGCCTTTGCCCTCGCTCGAGCAACCGGGCCCCTTTGTCCCGGTGTCTCCGTGGATTACCTTTACCGCGGAGACGTGCTCGTGGCACCCTGTGTAGTACTTTGTGCCCGTGGCGTGGATAAGCCTACTTGCTTTCCCGCCGCGCCTTTTTTGCAACGGGCTGTACTGCGTCTGGTGTTGCCACAATAAAGTGTTGCGACTTGAGCAGTATCGTGTTTCCCGCCACGGCGACGGTTAACGCGTGCCCAGCGGCTCGCTGAGACCGGACCCACGCTGGTGGCCGTACTCCTTCGGGATACGTGTACACCACAACTTTCACATCCAGTTCCTTCCTAATTTTGTTGCGACCAGGAGGACAGAGATCTGCCAGAGTTAAGCCGCTGCATAGCCTCACAGGACAGAAAATCCGGTCAGATGGCTTACACTAAGCTAAGCACTTGGTATGACTCTCTCGCATGTATCGCTGTGTAGCGCTCGAGTCTGATCTCCCTTCTCTAACCTCGTTTTTCAATCTTTTACACCATTTAGGATCATGCTCCGAGATTGTTGCCAGTGCTTCAATAGTTTATGTTGCCCATTTATCAATAGAGACAGTCATCCACTGCACAGTAATGACTGCAGTCTACTGTTCAGTAATGAATAATGTCCATCGCTCAGTAAAAACAGTGGTCCATTTCTCAGGAAAGGCCGGTGTCTACTGTCCAGCAAGGCATGTTGTCCACTGCTCACTGAAGGCTGCTATTATTGAGTAAACACTGATATTCAGTGCCCAGAAAAGACCATTGTTAACACCCAGTAAAGACTGCTCTCCACTGTGCAGTAAAGACGGTTGTCTACTGTTCGGTAATGAATATTGCCCATTGCTCAGTAAGAACTGCTGTCCATTGCCGAGCAAAAACATTGGTTCATTTCTCGGAAAAGACCGGAGTCCACTGTCCAGCAAAGCATGTTGTCCACTGCTAAGTGATGGCTTTTAATGCCAAGTGAAGACTGATGTTCAGTTCCCACAAAAGAGTGTTGTTCTTTAACCCCTAGTAAAGACTGCTGTTCACTGCGCAGTAAAAGCTTGTCCATTTCTCAGTTGAGACTTGTCTATTCCTCCATAACAAATGCTGTCGTTCACGGCCTATTGCTCATGAACCGTTGTCCAGTGTACTATGCAGTGTTGGCATTTCTTGAAACGATGAGGCTCAGCTGAAGCATGCCACGATGACGTACCTGGAGTTTCTTGGAGTAGGCAGCCAGGAATCCGTTGATGGGCACCATGAGCACCATGATGCCGACACCTGAAAGCACGGCGACTCCCAGCAGCTGCCAGAGGAAGTAGAGCGCCAGCGCAATCTGGTAGGGTGCTGACCACAGCATGTTGAGGAACACCATGAGCTCCATGAAGCGCTGGGCGTCGTTCGACATGAGGTTCACGATCTCGCCCGTCGTCGACTCCTTCTTGGCCGCATTGGACAGCACCAGGCTCTGCAGAGTGAAAAAAAAACACAGCAAAAAGGCAATTAAATCAATGATTGATTTGTGGGGTTTAACGTCCCAAAACCACGATATGATTATGAGAGACGCCGTAGTGGAGGGCTCCAGAAATTTCGACCACCTGGGGTTCTTTAACGTGCACCCAAATCTGAGCACACGGGCCTACAACATTTCCGCCTCCATCGGAAATGCAGCCGCCGCAGCCGGGATTCGAACCCGCACCCTGCGGGTCAGCAGCCGAGTACCTTAGCCACTAGACCACCGCGGCGGGGCGCAATTAAATTAATAAAACACGACAGGGTACATTGGCAAAAGTCTCCGACGACAAAGAGCTCAAGCCCAATCATGATGTTAAGAAAAAAATTGTAGCGCAAAAGAAATAAAAACAACAAAGCACAGGACTGGCAACAACTTTGCTACCAATAAATCAAAAGAATCCATTGGTACAGAGGCACTTACCAGTTATTATTGTTCTTCATTAGGAAAATATCAACACGAAATGCACCATAGATAGCAAGGTAGATAGAAAGTAGCCCTGGTAGCTTCACTAGCTTCGTATTTTACCGACGATAATGAGTGTTCAAGTCTACTAAATTATTTTCTGCAGTTTTCTTTTTCTAGAAAGTCCACTAGATCAAAAGTTCTAAACATCAATAGCACTCAGTATTAAATGTAAGGTGGGGACAACAAAACAATGTCCTCGAAAAATAGCACATGTACAGCTAAAGTTAAAATGCTAAATGCAGGCGACAGTGCTTTATTAATGGTGCAGTGATAAAATTTTATTCCTAACACTGTGTGTGCAGCAATACTGTTCTACAATTACTTCGTTATACCGAGGTTGAAGTGTACTTCAGCATGCAATGGCGAAACAAGGCGTTCACTATGGCCTACACTATATGGCTGCGCACCTTGCGGTAGATGGCCGAGATGAGGCAGGTGCGGATGTGCATGCCGACGATGTACATACGGTGGAAGTACCGCGACAACATCAGTGACTGGAGCGATGCCGTGGCGAATATGAGCACTGCGTAGAACACCCCTTTCCATGCTGGCTCGCCTGAGCCCACAAAGCCAATCATCGCTCTGTGGAGGGAGACAGAGGCACAGGATGAAGTGGCTGTTTACATCAAAAGTTTTGTTTTCCTTTCAGAAAAAAAAAAGCAGCATAAAGAAAAATCCGTTGTTACTTTCAATGGCCGAGAAAGCTAGTGTCATGTGCAGTTTTCCTTCGTTGTGTTTTTGAAACAGACGCTAATGTGGAACATTAAAGTAGCACCTGGTTGATCCATTCTCGTTTCATGCAGTTTTGCTTGCCAGTGTTTACGGTATGGCTATGAAGCATAACTGTGCAATATTTCAGTAAATTTAGACTTAACATTTTTTTTTCGTGTTGTTTTAAAAATGTTTAAACAGAGACCTACTGCAATCAGTTCAGGCTGGCAAATTATCTTTTAAATACTCCACTTCTTTAAATTTTGTGATCACCATTTTATTATCGCAAGACAATGGAGGCCAAAGCTTCCCGTAAACCTTTATGCAGGAGCAAAAACATTTAAATTCAAAATGCAAGTGGGCTAATGAATCTGTTTTTGATTCAAGTGCACTACCCTTAGCTGCGAAGCCAACCCACAACCTCACTCACCGAAGCAGTTGGGGCGATACGAACTGCAATGTGTCGTGGACCAACTTGAGGATGCTTCCGAGAAAGAAGCTCGGACCAAACGTCTGAATCAGAGCCTTGACAATGCTGAGCTTAATGCGCCGCTCGCCGCCCGGTGGCAATGAGGCCGAGCTGCCGGTCTTCTTCCGAGAGTTTGGGTCCGAGAACTTCACCTCGCCGCCGTCGTGGTTGGCGTTGTTGTGGTGGAAACTGGCCGCTACATCGCCCCCTGCTGGTGCTCCAGCGGCTGTGTTCCTGCCAAAGAGATAGAGATATTTACTGCATTTACACAACCGGGTATGCAGACAACACAATTTAACTGCAAGCTCAGAGTTACGACAGAAAGAGCAATCCAAAACAGGAACAAATCATTACAATAACCATAGAGACCACTGTTCAAATCTTCAGCAGAGCAGATTATTACACTACAGCAGAACATGATCGATATCTTCCCACTTCATACAATTTTCCACTGCTAACATTTGTGAATATATCTTCATATAGCAACACTGCAATGTTATCGTGACCTTCTGATTACAGTTTCGATTCCAGATTATTCTGATGTGCTGATTTACTCAGTACCTCTCCCAGATTGCATTTTTCCTGCATGGTATGTTCTTACCCACGTTTTCTTTAAAATCATATGAACGAGGTTCTACTGTAGAAATCGTTTCATTTTACGATGCAGACGGCTTACGATGCAAGCTGCTGGAGTTCCTACATAACCTCACTGGAAGTGATAGCTCACTAGTACAACCTTGACATTTCTTTTTAAAATGCGCACATGAAAGACAGGCACACCAAGCAGGCCAGCACATCCGAGAATCTAAGCGAGTGACTGTCGCATTTGCCCCGTTTAAATTGATACTAGAGGTTAATGTCCAGTCCATAGTCTTTAGATGAAGCCAAACTGCCGACCGATTTTTCCAGACATGGCTGATCAGTCACACATCTTCGCGACAGTGCAACCAGCTCCACGCAATCCACGTTGTATGGGGACCAATGCCTGCTGTATGTCGAACCATGCCTTGCACAATTTTTAAAACTAATTAGCAAGTGCGACATTGAAACCACAGAGACCGTGATACAATCAAGTTGTTGCCAATCAAGAGTACCTTCACTTTCAAATTAAGGTTCCTTCAAAGGGTTTTCTTGGCTTGAGACCAAATTGAAACTTGAGTCACAAACTTCTGGCATGGCCGTGTTGTTCCAACTGCCACCAGAAAGCTGTTATGATAGACGCTTCTGCATACCCACCCATTGACATGGAGATATGGAGTGGAATTATGCCCGAGGGTAAGCTAAAGGCAGTGTACTTGAAATAATATTTATTGGTGTTTAACATCCCAAAACCACATTATAATATTGAGGAATGCCGCACTGGAAGATGGCAGAAATTTAGAACGGCTGGAGTTCTTTTATCATCATCACCATCATCAGCCTGACTACGCCTACTGCAGGACAAACGCCTCTTCCATGTTGCGAAAGTGAACACGGTCCTGTGCCTGCTGCTGCCACTTTATACCCACAAGCTTCCTAATATAATCTGCCCACCTAACTTTCTGTCCCCGTTTCACCCGCTTGCCTTCTCTTGGAATTCAGTCTGTGACCCTTAATCACCAGCAGTTATCTTGCCTTCGCACTATGTGCCCATGACCATTTCTTCTTTTTGATTTCGACTATGTCCTTAGCATCCCTTTGTTACCCGATACACTCCTGCTCAATTTTTATCCCTTGGGGTTACACCTATCACTTTCCTTTCCATGGCTCGCTGCAAATTCTGGTGTGTAGCCAAGAGGTGGCACACCGAGCCCATGGCCACCGAAAAGTTTTTTGCTATGGCAGAGAGAGCGAAAAATGAAGGGGATGCTCTCCCCAAAATCAAGAAGGTGCCCTTGCCTAAAAACATTTCTGGCTTCACCCTTGGAGTCGTCCTCAATTCAAATTGAACCCTCTTTGTAATCCTCCAGGTTTATGTTTTGTAGGTAGGTATCGGTAAGATCCAGCTGTTATATACCTTCCTTTGAAGGGTAGTGGCAATCGACCAGTCATCATTTGAGAATGCTTGCCGAATGTGCTCCGCTCCATTCATATTCTCCTAGTTACTTCAATCTCGTGGTTCGGCTCCGAAGTTACTATCTGGTTTAAGTAGGCGTACTCTTTTACAATTTCAAGTGCACTGCTACCTATCTCGAAGCGCTGTACTGTTACAAGGTTGTTGCACATTACTTTGTTTTTTTTTGCAGATTAATTTGAAGACCTACCTTTCTGCTCTGGGGTTCTTTACATGCGCCTAAATCCAAGTACACGGGCCTCTAGCATTATGACCGCCATTATTAAGAGTGTCGCCACCATGGTCGAGACTTGATTCCGCAATCGTCTGGTTAGCAGATGAGCATCACAAGCACTAGACCACTGTGGCGGGTAATGGTTAGAGCACCAGGTTTCCAAGAGAATCGGGTTACAAAACATATACACAATGCCTTTATTCTTTGCAGTCGATAGCCCAAGAGGGCTTGCTTCTTTAAAGATTTAATAAATATGCAACAGTGCCAAGTGAGTGCACACACCCACCTGTCCCTTTGAAACTGTGCGGCTGCAACCTGCTTAAGCCAGTGGCGGTCAAAATCCGGCACCACTTGGTCGGTGCGGTCCTTGAAGTTGAGCGCCCACAGGTCAGAGGTCTCGAGGGGTCGCCGCCAGCCCCTGTAGGCCAGCGGGTCAAACCAGGAGAAGAGGAGCTGGGAGAGGAACGAGGCAGCGGCCTCCGGGCTCTCCTTCTGCAAGTGCACAGGGGCCGGGACCAGCTTTGCTTGAGCAAAAGTCGTAAGAGGGGAAGACGGGCAATCATCCTTATAAAGGTTTTTTATTTCTCAATTCATTTTGACAAGATTTGGAGAGTTAACATATATTTGAGGTCTGATTTCAAGTACTAATTTTGTTTTCAATATAATCAGTAGTTTCCAAGACAAAACATTTCATATGCCGTTTTGGGGGCAAGGTTTTTCTCAACTGAGAAAAGTAAATCAGCATATCCCTATAATCTGGATGTTCTAAATAAACTTGAGTCAAAGATATGACATGCTGAACATTGGAGAATGAGCCAATTTCAGGCTGGGAGTTTACTCACGAATTTTCAACATGCCATAACTTTTCCTCCGATGGGTCCAGCATATCGATTTTTATTGACTGCACACAGTTCCGATTCCATATTATTGTGATGTGCTGATTTACTTTGTAACTCTCTCAGCTTAGAAAAAACATGCTCCCCAAGAGGCACATCAAATGTCCTTTATTTTAAAACTACACGTTATACTAAAAAAACAGTGGCATATATGAAATTGGAAAGAAAATGTACATAAGCTCACAACATTTCATCAAAACCTACCAGGAAATTGAAAAAAAGTTACAGCTATGCCGCAAAGGCAAAGCAATGAACGCGATTGAAACAAACTAGAACGTCACGCGAAGAATGGCAAGCAGATCCGAAATGTGCCCTACGTTTCTCATGTACAAATGACGCACGAAACGTCCTCACAGATACAGATGAATGCGAATAGGCATCTCAGTTGTAACTTTGCTGCGTCTTAAGAGCGCGCCCTTTTCGCAAACAGAGACTGTGCAACGAGTGCCGTGACCTTTGTCCACCCAGTAACTACAACAGAATCATTCAGGTGAAAGCCCAAGGCGTACGATTGTCTCCACGCAAAATAAGCGAGCGCACGCATGAGCGTCCCCTCTTCGCATGGCAAAGTATGCGTGGGAGATGAGAGCGCGTGCCACCGTGCCGTGACGATCTGGCGACGCGCACTCATTGCACCATCCCACTGGTAATGCTGAAAACACGATAGTCCCTTCAAAATGTCCAGTGCCAGCGGTAAGTGGTAGATAAAAATAGCTTGCAGTTTAAAAGTTCAGGGAGGTGCTCCTTTGTGGCTCAGCGGCTAACACCTCGCACTCGCAATTCAGGGGTCGGACGTTCCATTTCGCGCGCCGGAGTCTTTTTTCAGAATTGTTTTTTTTTTTTTTGCGTTTTCATATATACAAATGCGTATACATATACGGTGAATGACGGCGATGCCGATGGCAAACTCTAGCCGAGAGTGTCCATATGATTGCTATCGCAATAAAATAAACTAAGGTTTACACGCACCAATACCACAAGATCATGAGGTATAGTGTAGTGGGGAACTACACATTTGTTTAGAGCCCCTGAGGGTTCTTTAACATGTGCCTATATCAAAGTACACAAGCCTTTTTGCATTTCTTCACTATCAAAGTGCGATTGCTAGGTTACTATAGCACGGAGCTGATTCAATGCTTTTTTTGTGATCTGGACAGCCACTAGGTCTCCATGGCAGGTAGTACATTAACAAATATAACTTACCATGTCTACGACGTTTATGGCATTTGGATGTCTACCATGCTGCGACATTTACATGATTACCCCATTGGTGACATTTACATGTCTATTACGCATATGATATTTATATGTCTGTCATGTCCGACATTTACATGTGTCAATGAAGGAAGCCAGGCATTGGACCGAGCATAGTTATTAAAAACTACACATTTTTTATTTCACGGGCTCAAAACTTGGGATAAGTGCTACTTTACGAGCTTATTCATTTCATATCCATTTCTGCTATCCCATCTAGCTTTTATTTCATTCAAGCTTCCTTTAACTACTTCTGCCAACTAGAGTATCAATGGTGTCTGCTTCACTCACGCAATGCCATAACATCAATTAGAAAGAAAGAAGAGTCACAAGACTTCAACGGCGAGCTTCCCAAGTGTCAGCTTCGAACTTTCGCAATTAAAAGTTTCCAGGAATAAAGATTCAGTAAACATACACCTTTCTCTATTTTTTTTTAGTATTATTTTTGGAGAGAAGAGAAGAAGCGCCCTACCAGCCTTAAAAAAGCAGTGCACACAAGTCGATCTTTGACCGTTCTAAGTGCACGAGAAATATTCCGGAGGCAAACAGGCCCTCAACAAAGATCACTGATGAAAAAATAAATTTAAAAGTTATGCGAGATTTAATACAACTCGGATCAAAACTGAAACTAATGCATTACTGTGAATAATCAAAGCACAGAAATCAGCCCTGTAGTAAAGCCAGCCAAAGAATAGATGCCCACATCAATTCTCAATGTCTTAAATCGTATAGCAATACATGCATGGATGCTGAATACCCTTCCCTTCCCTCTTCCCCCCACCCCTATAGAGACCATCTTTGGAAGATGCACAACTTGGAGCTTGTCAAGTTGGCCATGGGTTACTTCAAAAACAAGTCAAATTCTTAAACAAATACTCCAGCAGCAAGAAAACAGATGTTAAGTAACATGTTGCTGTTATGTACCCCATATGTTGTTAAGTACCATGAGGCGGCTGCTGATTCCCAGTGCCACATTGAGTAGCAGTATCTGAATGCTAGTGAGATCCAAGAGTTATAAGCTTACATATGAATTTTTACAGCCTTAAGAATACCATCTATCATGCGAACAGGCAAACTCACTTTGTTATACCTTCCACTTTGGCTAATGCTGATTTTTGTTAAACTGGATGACTCAGCAAAAACAGCTACAGCTTCATTACCTTTGTACTAATTCAACATCTCTTATGATGACGTATGTAATGTAAATGCCTTAAATTGTCTTTTAAACAAAGTGTCAGAAGAACAGAGAATACATGAAAACAACTGCTCTGCAGATGTCCTCTCAGGACAATGCAAGAACACTTTTGCTAATAGTGTGTTCACACTAAGGAATCACTTTCCATGTTAAAATCCTTACCTTAGCCTGGAAAGCAACAAAATAAAATACATTTACCCAGAAGCAGAAACATTTAACATGTGAACAGGGTTAAAACAGGCTTCATTAAGTAAAATAGCCCAAGCATGATATGGGACAAATGCCATCACATGCAAACATAAGCTTGATTTCCAAAATAATGTGGCTCAGCATCATCCAATAATTTTTGTTGTATCAACCTCTTGTGAAAAGCCTTTTATTGAAATTATACAATGGCATGAACAAATACTATTACTCTTCATCAATACACAAGCTCAATGATGTGGTAAAAATTAGGCAACAATCCCACTCATTCTCTAGGACTAAATGATTGTTAGGATTGGCTAAGTATTACATTAAATGGCAGACAGCAGTTCCAAACCATCAGTATGTTCAGAAATAGGTTATGTTGGGGTAGTGGGTATAAATCCACCACAAATACTGCGGCAAAAACACAGAAGAAGAGACAAAAGCACATGAGAAGGCATGAACAAGGACAAAGTCAGAACAAGAACAATGGAAGGCATTCTGCTAATCAAAGCGAAAAAAACTTGCCTCCTCGGGTGGCAGCACGTGCTGCCTGTAGATGGGCTTGGAGTCAGCAAAGCAGTTTAGCAGGAACTGAATTATCACCAGCGGGTAGTAGGCCATGTAGGCCCCGAAATATAGTGGCTCTCCTGGCCTCTCCTGCAAGTGACATAAGACGGAGTGATTGAATGAAGTCAAATGACTGTAATGTTCACTTGTTCCTTGATCATTACAGAGCATTTGTTCCCAATGAAAATGGCAACTGAGCAAAGCTTGTCAAAATAGTTTGAGCCTGTAAATGTTCGCGAGCGCATGTGTGTGCATATGGATGTCCTAACGAACTTTACATCGTCTGCTTCAAAGAACTTTTGCACAAGCAGAAATTCCACTGTGAATAAAGATTAAGGATCTGCACTGATCGACAAACATGTTGCTGGTTTGAGTTTAGCGAGTGGCCTGCAACTTCTTGCCCCAACTACACCTACCAGATGGCATTTCGTTGGACTCTCAACTATGTCAACAACGATAGGTTAGTACAGTCTGCTCCATAGATAGCAGGCCACACTGTGCGAAAGCTCGACATTCTTCCATACCTTCACATTTGTGACCGACAGTACACTGCGTTGCATATAAACAATATATTACGTGTGTATCGTGCAATTTGATGTGAAACACAAAGTCACACTTGTCGACAGTAACATGGCTCACTTACAATCGGGAAACGGAAGTTTTGCTCAAAGCATGAAGTACTGGTAGTGATAGCAAGGTTCCATAATTGGTAGCTATAAGCAATTCGGGCATTGGCAGCGACAGTTGAGTGAAGGACAGTAAAAGACAGTCTCTGTCTGTAACTGTCCTTCATCGAACCGTCACTGCCAATCCTTAATTCACTTGTACCTGCCCATTCGGGAACCTTGCTTCCACTACCAGTGCTTTATGCCGATAGCACTGATAAAGTGCTTGAACTCTGCCAACAGTGAATGTGGCTTTGGCATAACACGCGTGGCAGCAGTGAAAACTGATGAACTGGAAATTGGAAGTTTTGGTTCATGATGGGTCTTCGTCGGAGACCACGAGCTTACGTCTTTGGCATAGTCTGGTGCATCTTCGTCGGGCGGTGCTAAGGCACGCTTGATGTGTGACCGGTACGCCACTACACCGAAGAACATGAGCAGGAACCAAAATAAAAAGAGCACCACGGAGCTCTGATAGCCTCGCTTCCGGCCCGCAAGGAGAAGCAGGCCAGCCAGCAACTGCACATAAAAATCAATCAATCAATCACAGTTCATTTCATATGCTTCAGAAACAGACAGAAGAGCGGCATCAATGGCTATAAAATGAAAGCCGAGACACAAATGGCAAAACATGGACAAACGTGGCCATCTAGCGTCAAGAAACAAAGCTATGACGAGTATCGTCAATGGTTCCGTGCAAGACCTATGTTCGTTAACGATGAGTGTAGCCTTCAACATTCATTTCGGTTCGAAATCTCCCAACATTTAGTTAATCTCATCAATGTGAGGGTAAGAGTCAAACAAATGTAATCGTATTTAGCACGAAGCTACTCGCACCAAGGGATAGCAACCAAGCAAAACTCACGAATGTCGCCAGCTTGATGAAAGGCGTGTAGAAGTAGACGGACGGCAGGGCGATGCCTTCCGAGAGGGCTGCGTGGCCGGCATAGCTGAACTCGACCAGCGATATCACAAACAGCATGAAGGTTATGGTCTGCGCAAACAAGAGGAGAAAGAAACAAAAAGGCAAAGGGCACATTCAGCATGATGCACAGAACTGGCACTACGCTTTTGCAACAAGCTTGTAGTACTGTGGTGCAGTAGGCGTTACTTGTTCCGCTGATTTGTACATGTTAGTGTGGACAACTTGTCTTTGGCCGTTCTGTTGAATATACTCAAACCACAGTAACATAGACACACCTGCCATGAAAATACTTAATATAACAGAAAATTTCTTATAAAGGTATATAAAGAACATTGTATACATGATAAGACTATTCTTCTCTTTTCGTTATAACCGATCATTCGTTATGCCTATGTTCATTATACCAAGGTGTGAGTATAGTGGTTTAACAAGGGCAAGATACATTGAGGTGTCCGTGAATTGAACCTCTTGTGTAATAATTGTGTATTAATATAACCTCATTTTGTAGTGTACGGCCCGCACATGATCACTTAGATGACGGCACTACAATGTTCAACGAGTAATTTATTGTGTATCTTTCTGTGATTCATCTTGAGAGCAATCTACTTTTTTGTGTGCGTTTTTGCCCATGAATCCCACTGCCCTCTGCAATGCCTTGGCACTTGAGAGTACGTGAAATACATATATCGATTATAAATGAACAGTAGAAAACAGGGTCTTGCCAGTGCTTACTAGCTTAGCCAGGTTGAGCGCGGTCCATGGGATAAGCCGATTGCTGCTCTTGAGCAACAGGAACGTCTCGACGGGAGCTGTGAGCCAGAGGAACCCGCATGGCACCCACACCAGCACCGTGTCCTGGACGCAGATGCTCAGGTCGGGGTCTGTCGTGTTCCATGTCTGGTTGTAGTCCTGAGAAGACGAGACAGAACAAGCCATTCAGGCCAGATATATCACGCCCCTCTTACTCCGAGTCTAAAAGAGGTCCTTTAAATGTTCCCACGAAGATGAGCCACAATATACAAGCCTGTATTTTAAGGTACACTGCCACTTTTTAAAATTATATTTTTACTTTAAAAGAGAAATTGACATCCTAAAAGACAGAACTAAGAACTGTTGTGAACAAAAAATTATGTCTGCACCTAAATCTCTTCAGAACTTATCGAATTTTTTGTGAATGCCCCCAAACTGAAAATGACGTGTTTCGAAAAACTTTATTCACATTATTTTCAAAACATAATTTTCAGTTGTTCTTCACAGTGTAAAAGCTTGTGTACATTTTCAACGAATTGATCATTTTTTAACAAAACCTTCCACGTTTCTTGACGAGATGTTACAAGGCACAATGAAATAAAGAATAATATAGAGCTAAGTCAGTTGGTAGGCATTCACGTTAACACGACTGGGCGTGCAAGCATGGACAAAGGAGGGATTTCAAGCAACTACAAATGCATAGTTTGTGATGTCTTGACTTCTCTTGCATACTCGTTTGCCAGCCCAGGTTCTTTAATATGAACCACGATAACTTAAACTGAAAAATAAGTTTTGATCCTATAAGGCTGCGGCAGACATACAACCTCCTGAAATGAAAACTTTGGTTATTAGGCTATATTATATTTATTATGATCACAGCACAAATATTTAGGGTCACTACACAGCTTTATGTCAAGGGACAAAGTAATCAGTTTTGAGTGAAACTCGCAGAATATTTCTAAGAAGGTGGCAACACACCTTATCATAGACACAGCAGTGCTGCAATATTTGTGGTAATAATATAAAAAAATACTTGAATTCTAAGTTGCAATGCAAAGGCTACATTCCAGAGCTATGATAGAGAGCTGAGAAATAAGTAGAACACCTAATTTTAAATAATAGAATACCTATAAACAGCAAAATACTTAAAATACCAGTGACGTCACATCTCAGTGCACCTTCAGCCCCAAAACTACATATAAAATTCAATGGAAGACAGAGAAGTATATGGAGAGACGAGGTTGGTGATTGCTAATTAAATGGCAACCCTGCATTGGAAAAAAAAGATGAGTCAAGCTACAAGTTTATCACGATTTTAGTAAAGAAAAACAGGAAAAACATACACATTTATGCACACATATGCAAGTTTAAAGAAATAACAAACAAGAGAAGGAGACAGCACCAAAAAATACGAGATCAAGTTAGCTTTAACAGGGCAAGGTAACTTAGCGATCATTGTGACAGGCCTTCATCCTGATCTAAAGGTAAGATAAGACTAATGATGATGATGACATACTATTCAGATACTCACTGCTACTACAGAAATGTCTGTGCCAGTGTCAGAATGCACAGGCTTAAGATTTCAGCACCAAGCCAGTAAGCTGCTTGAAAACTATGCTTCATGAAGACTCAAAGAGTGCACAGAGTTTATTAGGGTAAATGCAATAAAGATTGGCCATACTGGTACCGCTTGGCACAGCCGTCAACAAGCTGACCAAGCGAATTGGCTAAGGGCAGTTTAAACGTCATGCCGCCGCTTGTCAGCGCCCTGAAAAAGTATCTCTGTAATCTTTCGGCCTGCCCAACAGCCCATCCACTCTACTCATAAACAAGAGCATCTCAAAGTTAGCTTATCTAAAGTAATACATCAAATGCGTAATATGATACAAAAGACAATACAACTGATATATTGAGTGAGCTATTGTTTGCCTGATAAATGCTGCGTTATCACACCTTCCTATGCTTCCGTTAGAGATGTCACATTTAGTATCCAATTATGTTATGCACAAGATAAACGTTTCAGCACGCATAGGCACAGCACCAATATAGTATATTCTAAAGGTTTTTTGGTTATACATACATCCAGAAAATTCCTGAACTTTAACAACATGTTTTCTCAGAAAGTAATTTTAATAGACCATTGTCCAGAAAGTCATCACTTCGTTATCTCTTCATGGCTCATGTTAGCGTGACTGCACTCTGCAATAACGCTGCTAGGCTCTGCAAAACTAATTGAAACACGTGGAAGTGAGGAACTGCAAACCCAGCAAGCACATGACGGAACGAGAAGGGTCAATGAACATTCGCGACACGCAGCGTTGTAAGAAACAGCTGCCCATAAGCTTATGCAACATGCTCACACCCATTTCTAATGCATTTCCAAAGGTACACTCCAAAAACATTGGGACACGAAAGAGAAAAACAATTAGGTTAGGTTAGGTTGAACACTTTTAAAGAGACACGCATCGAGGAGCAATTGAATTTTACATGGCTGCCTCTTATAAGTGGATCACCACGTAAGCGTTCTCTTATGAACCCCTGTTTTAATGTAGGGCACACTGGTATGCCGCTTACATCTATGTCTCTTATAAAGGGGTCCATATGTATTAGTAAACTACACTTTCACAATATCCAAAACATCACTCCTACCATGAGACAACGTTTGGTAAGCGATAAAATGCGTGAAAAGGGAATGCAGGTAGAGACGCCAATTTCAAATTTTCACACCACATGCCACGACATCATGAATTTAGACGGCGTCTACTTTCTCTTATGCTGTTCATAATCGATATAAATGAAATACCATGTCCTCCGAGAAGGCCAGAGACTAGCTATACCAAAATCAAGAAGTAAATTTTGTCAGAGCACAATCTGCATGACATCACATGCGGAGATCTCAGCGTGAAATTTAAGAGAGTAACCAAGACCTTCATTTGCTCTAGTATGAATGAACATATGCTTAAATTAATGACATTAGACTTCTCAGTGTATAATGAATCAGATTAAGTCCATTCCTTGTATCACATTAAAGTCCATTTAAGGATGTATCCACAGATTGTGTCTGTGCAACTGCAACTTCCCCGCAGCAACTGAAATAAGGCGTGTTTATTTTCAAGCGTGCGTGCTTTCCGACTGGGTACGTCTCACACATCATCTGCGAACAAAACATTACACATTTATACAGATGAAATTCATTCAAAACTCTGCACTTGTAGTTTTGTGTACTGACTGTTTTACATTGTTTTGCATGTGTACAAGATGTCTGCGGTTATCTACTCGCAAACTGAGCACTATTTGCTTGCGAGAATCGACAAGGCGAGGCCCCATGCAAACACCGTTCACTGTGTCAAGATTGCATTGTGCTCCTCACGCGAGCTGCGGCTCTCTATAGTCAACGAGCAGCGGCCTGTCACCTACGCACTTAGGGAGATAAGGACCTTTAAATGCACTTGAGAGTTTGAGAGATTTATCCTCGAAAGTCGGACGGCAGTCTGAGCTCTTTCCTCTTGGAATGAAGAGCTGCTACCCTGTAACCGTGTTGACATTTAGAAGATAAGCAAGCGAAAGTGTTCTTTCTGGAAACACACTTCACGGCTTGCATCCGGGATTCTCCACACTGGCGGGAAATCTGCAATGACGCTATCAGTCAAGAAAAATCTAAAAGCAATACCTCAGGAGCTCCTTATCGAAATACGTTGAGATTGAGAAATCATGCTGCTTATCATTCGCTGCATAAATTCAGACGAGATGTTCTACATCTAGAAAAAGTAGGTCCATACATGACAAGCAACTGCAGACCTTTTTTTTTTTCTGTATGCCTGTCTTTTGACTGCCTGTTTTTTTGTTTTGTTTTTTACGATCACCTGCCTTTATACATTACTGTATCAACTAGCTTGAATACAGAAAACTAGTTTGGTTTTTTTAAATACATTTCAAACAGGTGCAGATGTCTTTTTTATAATTTTTAAACAACCTTTATTAAAAGTTAAAATGAAAGGTTTAGCTGATATCCTTAATTTAAAATTCATTAAGTTATTAGTTTATTCATTTTACCCATTCATTTATTTTTTCCAACCATTAATTGATTCATTTATTTACGTTACAGCAGCTTACGACAAAACAGAATCCCACTTACTTGAAAAAACAAAAAGAAAAAAATCGAGTTAGAAGCTTATGCCTCGTAGTAATAGAATACAATCATGCCCATTATTCTGGATAAAAGCACCTGTAGAGTTTTTCCTTCCACGTATTCTTCAACACTATCCCCCAGAAGGCTTATAGAGACGGTGTGAAGGTTGCAAGGGTTGTACCCAAAAAAAAAACTGCCAGTCACCTCATTTACCAGCTCCTAACGTTGAAACTGTAAGCACGTTTCCCAGTTCCATTTAAGAGTATGGAAAGTCTTTCGTTTTTTCACATAAAAGGGACGTGTGTAAAGTACAAGGGAATCTTTGATAATTCTTTTATAGCTCAAAAGAACATTAATTTGAAACTATTTTGCCAAATAAGGGAAGGAAACTGTAGAAAATCAGCGGGATATTTTCTAAAGCTCTTGTTGTCCACTGATGCTATTAAGGCACATCAGTGCACGAAACCGAATGTCATCAAAGGCCTGTGTTTGTGGGTTTATAGTTTCACTTATAAGCAAGCGCATTGAGGTGAGATCTTGACACAAATGAGGCAAGATGTTGACAGACGGAAAGAAGGAACTACGTGACAAGCGTAAAAGAAGGCCTGCTCTTGAGATGGAAGTACGAAACTATGAACCTAGATCGAAACTGGGCCTGCTGTTGAGCTGAAAAAAACAGAGCTATGGATTGGCATCAATAGAGGCTCTAGGTTAAGATAATGTATAGTTGTGGAACAAAGAGTTATGGGTATAACCAAGGACATAGGCTGAGTGGGATGTACAGAGGAAGGGGGACTGGGACATTGAAACTCCGCTCCCCCAATCATCTAAGGATGGGGCCAAGCCTGCCCAACATATTAAAACAATTGGGCCTGTTCCATCATTACTCCTAAAGTTCAAGGATATGGCCTGTTCCATCAATACTTTAAAGTTCAGGGATATAGCCACCATGTAGGTCTTTGAAAACAATGGTAACCAGGGATGCCTGTTATTTGCATTTTAACTGCTGTTTACTTGCCTACTTTATGTGGGGGAAGAGAGGGTAAAGCATGCGATAGTTTTTGTAAATTTGCATTTTTAGCAATGATTTCCTTTGTCCTCCCTGAATGCAAGGGAGAGGGGGGCCCTTAAATTGAATCCCACACAAGCCTATGTCAGTAGAGACAAGAACTTGACAGCATTGACGTGAACCTTCAAGAAAAATGGACCAAAATTATTGAAAGTCTTTTATGCTCAATTTCTCGAGTTTTTTTTATTTTGCAATAAAATTGTACCATTTTTACAATTCAATGAAGTTCCTTTCTTTCATTAATCGTGCAAAAAAAAGATTATGAATGTGGCTTCACAGCATAAAAATAAAATGAAAAATTTCTAACGAAAAGAATGCAAAGGCACAATGTGCCAATGTGGACAAGAACGACAATCTAGTGTGGAGATACACAAGTATGACAAGTGCAGCCTTCGTCGCTTCCATGCGGGACTGATATTTGTAGTAACAAGTATAGTCGTCATTGGTCATTTTGTTAGAAAATCTTTTGACTAAACTCCTCATACTCAACTATATTCGTCAATGGTAAAGAAAGCGTTCAAGAAAAATGGGGGTAGCTGACATTCTAGTCAACAAAATGTTTATAGCCGGAATAATTTGTGAAATGCGTAGGGCAGATAGCCAGCGGTGTCTGCCGAGTTTCACAAGGGCTACCTACGAATCACATAAACACTTGACTAAGGATGACAGAAGATATAGATAGGTTAAATACAAGCACGTAATGTAAACAAAAGATTAAGACACGGACAATCTTTGTCTAAGACGCGCTTATATTTTAGGTAATCATGAATCACCAACATGCCCGATCGGCTATTTTGACAATTTAGATAATGCTCGAAAGAACGCCGAAGTACACGGGCATAAAATTCAAACAGCCGACGCAGGACTGGGATTAATCCGAGATCGTAGTGAGAGGCTTTTGTTCTGCTATGGTCATGAAAATGAACTGACAAGGCAAGATGGTTGAATTGAGCCCGGAATGGCAATTTCCTCTCTGTTGGGCAGTGTGCCCCGCAACTGTTACGTGGCTGTCTTACCGCCGCGCATTGTTTTCGAAAAGTACTGATGCAACGAGGTTCCAATGTCACTGTTCAGCAACTAGGAAGATTTCGAATTGCATACGTCATTGCCATTAACACAGCAGCTGCGAATCAGTAAATGAATATTTTTTTCTTTTCAATTTCAAGTACCTCATGAATCTCTTAAATCTACTGTACAGCCCTGTCTGTATATACATACATTTTTATTTATGTTAAACATTTTGATTTTATTGATGATGAACGCTACCTGCAGCGAGGTATGCCTACCGTACAAAAAAAAATACGTGAAACGAGAATCGAGAACCAGTGGCTCACTGTGATTGAATGTTGCTGCATTAAGAGAGAATAAAGTTGACTTGAAATGATAGGCGATTCATTCGGCAAATGGAAACAAGCCGTCAGGTGATGGCGCAGGGTGATCAGCTCCACATAAAGTATCAACCACTGAACTATGCAACCACTGAACTATGGAGTTCGATTCGTGGGAATGACAGTCCCCTCAGAGACCAGTTGGCACACAAATGCAACTTCTTTCATCGGCATGATGAGTCAGAGACGACCTCCTGTTTGAGACTTAACCCATCAGCAGTAACGTTTTGTTTAATTTAGGGGAAGAGCTTGAACCGAATCCAACATGCGCGACCACTGCCAACAGGCTTTAAAATGAGCTACAGTAAACACTCATGTACTAAATGAACGTCTACAAAGCATGCATCTTTCTTATGACAGCTAATGTCCCGAAGTGCTGCATGATAATTTAAAACATTTATTTACACAATGCAAACCTATCGGCATGGTCTCGCAAGCGTCAAATTTATTTCATTCTTTTAGCCTCTGGTATCATTGGAGGGTAGGGAAAAAGCACCAAACATGAAATATGTCCAGGTATCTTTTTAACAATAACTACGCCACCAAAATGGCCACAAGCAAATTACAAAACAAAAATGCAAGCCATAGATGGGGTTCAAGGCGAAAAAAACATGAAACAGCTCCGACAAGCATGCGCATGAGCCAGAAAAACGCACCGCCGAAAATTCTCATTAAATGCGAAGCTACCCGAGTTATAGGACCTTAGTATAGCGAGTAAATCAAAATGACTCGGATGTCAGTAAACTGCGTAAAAGCGGTCGCAGCTGCTCACGACCACATATAAAAACATTGCAAGGACGGAACAGATGAAGCGAACAAAAAAATAAAACGAAAGAAATCAAACAAGCAGGCCTACCACCGCTTCCTTGTTGCACGGTACATCGCAGCTGCGAAAACGGTGGGATATTTGTCATCCTACCACGTGCACCACCCGGAATCATATCCACAACCCACATCCTAGCATGCATTACAGCACTCATCAGGATGCTTGCGCTGTGCTCTGAGATTGGAGAACCGAGCAATAAATGCGCCAGAATCTTTGATTCCGTGCATGCAGCGTGATAAGCGAAATGAACAACTCTAAGACTTTTATCACTAAACCATGACGCATCTGCCGGGACGTGCGAATTTATTATTGATACACGGTGACACATACGCCAAAGGAGGGGTGGGGGAAAAAGAAAACACCTGCTGCAATACGGTTACGCCTCTTCACAATTTATTGAATTTTTTTTTCGTGGCTACAAGGGCGAGGTGACAATTCGGGATCCGGCCGACTCTTTGCCGACGCATCGCCGTCACTCCAGTAGTTCGATCACGAGTGCAAGGCGAAGCCCCCGATTCACGAGATACAGGTGGAAGCTGTAGCTCCCTAGACGAGCCGCAAAACTACGGACAGCACCGACGAAACGAACACGAGACGTAGCTGCCCGCCGTCTTCTCAGGTGTCTCATTGTGCCATCCGACACATACAGAGGAAGGGGGGGCGTACGAAGACTTCGCGTAACGACGCAAAACAAGCCGCAGCATGTTCACGGTCGTGTGTCAACATGAGAAGCTCAGGTCGGCGGCGGGCGGCTCGCACGCTCAACACGTGCAAGGGCGATCTATGTGTACGCTAATTACGTAAAACATAGCAAGCCGAGAGACGGCAAGGTAGCGGCGCTCTTTCACCCAATAAAACGGGCAGCAGTCGGTTGTTTAACCCATTCAAATTAACCCGTGAACGTCAATGTCAGAGTTGTTTTTCCTCATTTCCGGTAGCGAAATAAAGGTCTCGTTCTGTCTTTCCTCCATATGAATCAGCCTTCAGGCGAACCAGCGATTGAGTGCCGGTTTTTCTACGAGCGCATCGCGGTGTGCCGACTGCGGAACACTGTTGCGTCGTTCGAAGCGATAAACGTCGCTTTGTGACCTAACGTTCTGATCCGAACGCCTTTCACGAAGCAATCTGATGCGTTCTAAGCAGGCAAATCGCGTTTCAGGCAGCCGAAAAATGCGAAAAAATGTACTTACCCAAAACCGAGAGCCGCAGAACGCATCCATGGGACTCATGCCTGCCCATGCGACGCCTGGCGACTGGAAATAGAGTCAGCGGGAAACGAAAACACAAATTGTCAATGCCAGCACGCCGAATGGGAGCTCGCGCCGCACGCGATTACCGCTAAGCAATGTGCGACTTTCGGAAGCGCTACACTTCCATACGCCGCGGCAGTCGCTGAAGCGCCAGATGTCGTCATCCTTTGTCGTGTACGATAAGGGAGCAGCCGGCTTCGAGTGCGTGACGTCAGGAGTGCCCGCGCTCGTTCAACTCGTTGCGTCAGGCCGCGCGCCGTTCGTGGCGATAACCCCCCCTGAGTCGGGGCTGTTAGCGTCCGGTTGATGACTACATGGAGGTTAGGTTTCGACAATGCATCACACGTCGTGAAACACTTATCTTAAAGAAAGGGTGGGTGGATGCGACTTTGTCAGTGACTAATGCAGATATCTTTGACGGCAGGGTGGGTGGGTAAGACTTTGTCATTGACTAATGCTGATTACGCTAGCTATTCACTGCAAACGAGTGAACAGGAAATAACGGGTTGTTGCTCGCGATTGCATGTGATGATGACGCAAAGTGCAACTAAAACTTACAGGGTAGCTGCCCGATTTACAGCTGTGGAACTACTTCAATTCGTTCAGACTACATACACCGTGCTTTTAATTGCGAATCATTTCTTAGCGACCTTGGGCAAGTTTGAAAGTATCTATCTATCTATCTATCTATCTATCTATCTATCTATCTATCTATCTATCTATCTATCTATCTATCTATCTATCTATCTATCTATCTATCTATCTATCTATCTATCTATCTATCTATCTGGCCGCCTACAACATTTAGCTCTCCCAGCCGTTTGGATGATGGGATCTATACCAAAATTGGTATGGCGTACCATGGCTGTGTGACGAGCCTAACCGACCGATCATAACATAAAAATCATGACATGAGTATCAGGATTTACATGTCATGGTCCTGCTGCTCTTGCGGTGGTTTCGTTTACATGACATATTGCAAAACTGGTATGACATCACTGCATGGTGACTGTAGTGACAGGCCCTCACGTGGAAATCATGACATGCATGTCATGTAAGAACATGACTACATGCCACGCTCATGATGCGCTCGCTGTCGTTTCGCTAGCTTCACGTATACCAAATTTGGTATTACGTGACGTTAATGGGACGTGTAAACATGATAATCATGACATCTGTGTCGTGTAAGAACATGACTACATGCCACGCTCATGATGTGCTCGCGGCCGTTTCGCTAGCTTCACATATACCAAATTTGGTATTACGTGACGTAAATGGATCGCGAACGTATATGACTGGTGCAAACATGATGATCATGACATGCGTGTCATGTTAAAACATGACTACATGCCACGCTCATCATGCTCTCGCGATAGTTTTGCTAGCTTCACATATACCAAATTTGGTATTACGTGACGTTAATGGGACGCGCGAACATGATAATCATGACCTGTGTGTCATGTAAGAACATGACTACATGCCACGCTCTCGATGGGCTCGCGGCCGTTTCGCTAGCTTCACATATACCAAATTTGGTATTACGTGACGTAAATGGATCACGAACGTATATGACTAGTGCAAACATGATGATCATGACATGCGTGTCATGTAAAAAACATGACTACATGCCACGCTCATCATGCGTTCGCTGTAGTTTCGCTAGCTTCGCATATACCAAATTTCGTATTACGTGACTTGAATGGATGATGAAGGTATGTGACTGGTGCAAACATGATAATCATAAGATTCGTGACAAGTAAGAACATGACTGCATACCACGCTCATGATGCACTCGCGGCCATTTCGCTAGCTTCACATATACCAAATGTGGTATTACGCCACGTAAATATACGATGGAGGTAAATGACATGTCCAAACAAGATAATGATGACAGTGCGTGTCATGTAAACATGACTACATGCTGCGCTCATAGTGTGCTCGCGGCGTTTCGCTTGCTTCACATATACCAAATTTGGTATTGCGTGGCCGTGAATAGACGAGTAACACAAATGCCAGGCGCAAACAAGATAATCATGACATGGAAGTCATGGAAGTCATGGAAGGCATAATTTACGCTCGCCTCGTAACGCTCTGATGATTTTAATGTGACATATGAAACCTTGCTCATTTGTGCTTCGCATATCATCGATTCCCACTGTTGGTGGGATCTGCCAATTCTTTAGGGCTAAGCATCCCGTCGTAATCGTTTGTAGCCACCTCTCGTTAGTTTTTTAATCAGCCGTAGAGGGCGGTGCTTTTACATATAACGAAATGCATATACGCTGAAAAATGCAATGATACGATACTAGAGGACGTTACTTGTAGTAACATAAATAATGAAAATCACAGCATATCGATGGAGTGAATGATGATGAATGGGGCGAACCGTCCGCCATTCCGTCCGTGCTTCCGGTTGTCCGTTCGTTCTTGCTTCCGTTCATCCGTGCGTCCGTCCTTTCGCGCATTCGTCCATGCGTCCGTCCTCTCGTGCGTCTGTGCGTCTATGCGTCCATCCGTCCGTCCATCCTCTCGTGCATCCATCCGTGCGTTCATCTGTGCGTCCGTCCCTGCGTTTGTCTATGCGTCCGTCCGTCCATTTGTGCATCCGTCCATGCATCCGTACGTCTATCTGTTCGTGCATCCGTCCCTCCTCTCGTGCGTCCGTCCCTGCATTCATCCATGCGTCCATCCGTGCATCAAACAGCAGACAGACGACGTATGAACACGGCCAGCAAATTATTCACAGTTTGCCGATAACAAGTATGATACGCGCAAGGCGGCGGCGGATCGCACTCAAAGACGGATCCCCGGTCTCTGAGCGCGCGAGAAAATAGGAATGACGTCACATGAAGACGTCGATGATTGCGTGTTCGTTGTCGGCGCCATACGCTAGGGGGCGCCTGTAATAAAGTAAGAGCCGTTTTGGCACGCGCGTGTGTTCAGAGGGTCGGCGGATAAACAAGGCTGCAAAGCAGCGTGTGCGCAAGGCGGCGGCGGCTCGCGTTCGAAGAAAGAACCCTGATGTGTGAGCGCGCGAGGCAGAAGCGTGCCGTGAAGCTGCGCGGCGGCGCCGACAAGGTCCCAGCGTGCGAGAACGGGGGCCGAAGTGGCGCGGCAGCGCCGTGCGGACCCAGCTTTGATCCACTCTCCATCATTCACCCCGTGGATATGCTGACATTTATTGTTTGATAAGATGGGCCATAACATGAAAAGAGCTTCGTGGTCTCCACTCAGCAGGCATTTATGTTGCCAGATAGATTTAGCGAAGCATATACTCAAATTGACATATGAATTAGTAGGCAGTTGTCCGCGGGTAACCGTCTGCCCTCTTCTAAGGTCGTTGTGAAATAGCACGGGGGTGGCAGTGCCTTCAACTGTGAAAAAAGAAAACGGGTGGGGGGGGGGGGGGAATCACGGCGTTATGTGCTTTGTTTCTGACACAGGGTGCGCAAGAAATAATGCAAGTGCGATCAATCCTTACTTCGATTTGCAATCTCCCAGTTTGTTTTCAAACAACGTAGGTTAAATAAAATGCGTGGCTCAACAGATGAATAAAAACTGCAATAGTCAGACATGTTTCACCCATAACGCTAGTCAATATCCTAAAGAAAGTTTCGTAGGTAATGTGATTCTCTCTCGAAGTTGTAGATTAATAAGACACACAACTCTAATGCACGTAGATTCTGCGCAGCAACTCTGAAGATGAAATTTGACTGTGACGGGGCTCACTGTTTTCCCATAATTGTGTCGGTTGAGTACGATGTACACGAAATTGTTAAACAATTTTCTAAACACACTCGTCGTCAGAGAACACTTATTCGTGGTGAACGTGTTGACGGCGTAATTTTTATCAAGAGGGTCTCATTAAGTGTGATGCCCACGGGACGGCTTCATGCTCTCCCATAGTTAAGTACCCAGTGCTATAAATCATCAACCAGCTTTTTATGTACACACAATTTCTAACATTCGGCGTTTTTGACGAATGTTACAATGTCTTTGTCGACACGGCCTCATCAAGTGTGAGGCCACTGGTACGGCTTTATGCTCTCCCATAGTAGAGTACGAAGTACCCCAAGTCTTTACCACTTTTTCCAAACATTGCTATCCCATAGTTCCCTACTAAGTACTCGAAATGGTCAAACACGTTTTGCAAAATACACAGTGCGGTAGCCCCATGCAGCCCTATAGGTTCATAATCATCAGCCTGACTACGCCCAGTGCAGCGCAAAGGCCTCTCCCGTGTTCCGCCAATCTACCTGGTCCTGCGCTTTCTGCTGCCACGTTATACTTGCAAAGTTCTAGTCTCATCTGTCCACCTAATTTTCTGCCTTCCTCTCATGCGCTTGCCTTCTCTGAGAATCTTGTCAGTTACCCTCAATGACCAGCGTTACCCTCAATTACCCTCAATGACCTACCTACGCACTACGTGTCCGGCCTATGTCCATTTTTTTCTTGGTTTCAACCATGATATCCTTGACCCCAGTTTGTTTCCTGACACACTCTGCTCTCTTTTGTCTCTTAAGGTTACACATATCATTTGCCTTTCCATCAGCCGCTGTGTCAAGTTGATCCCTCTTTGTTAGCTGCCAAGTTCCTGCTCCGTAGGTAAGTACCGATAAGAGGCAGCTCTTGCATACCTTCCTCTCGAGGGATAATACAAGACTGTCATTCACGATTTGAGAATGCTTGCCGATTGTGCTCCACCCCGTCGTTATTATTTCTGGTTATTTCACTGGCATGGTTTAGTTCCACGGTTATTACCTGTCCTAAGTAGACATATTCACTTACAACTTCCAGTGTCTCGCCACCTCTATCAAAGTGCTGTTCTCTGTCGAGACTCTGCACATTACTTCACTTTCCTGCATATTAATTTACAGACCTACTCTTTTGCTCTCCGTGTCCATTTCAGTAATCATGAGCCGCCCGAGTTACTCACCACTGCAATATGTCACCAGTGAACCGCAGGTTACTAAGATGCGATTCATTAGCTCTTAGACCTAACTCTTCCCAATTTAAATCCCCGAAAACCTCCTGTAAGCACGCGGTGAATAGAATTGAAGAGATCATCTCAGTCTGCCTTAAACACCCTATTTATTGAGATCTCGTCACTTTCTTTATGAAGGACTACGACGGCAGTGGATTCACTGTATATTTCTTCCAGTATGTTTACATAGGCTTCGTAGATGCCCTGAGTCTGCAGTATCAGCAAGACTGTTGATATCTCGAACAAATCAAATGAATTCTTGTAAATGACTTCTCCATTGAAGTCGCTTGACAGCCCGGGGCAGTTGTACTCACTTGAACTGCTGTTGCAAGTACGCGTTGAACTTCCTTGTTTCAATCGACGAACGCACAGAGTTTGTCATGCCCCTAGTAAGATGGCGGATACAGTTACCATTTTTGGTATTTACAGCTTCTCTTCAGGGCAATAATTTCCTCTCCAGCACTTTGAAATCCTCCTTTTCTCATGCATACACTGCCACACTGCCTCTGCCTCCCATGTAGCTCGAGCTACCTTGAGCCGCGAATACGCGCAGGCGTTCCGCGTTCCGCTGGGCCGTTTCTTTCCACCAATTAAGGCACGACACTCTCCTGTCGACATAGTTGCCTTTTTAGCAGAGCTTATTGCAGCAGTTTTATTAGTTGGTTCTACAGACTGGATGCACACTGTGGCGGAAAAACACCTTGGGCGCACGTGGAAGCTGCGCTACTTCGACAACGAGTCGTCACATGCTAACACGAAAAGTTAGGCAAAGAACGTAACTTCGTCGACTCCGCGATGCGAGCGTTCTATAAGTGGTTATAAAGGGGAAAAGAAGAGAAAAGTGAGCCCCGTAACTGTCTGCATCAGGGTGCGACACCTTAACAGCAGCTCACAAGGGATGGGGGTGAGGACCGGGATTAAAAGGAGAAGATTAAAGGTGTATATATAGAGAGAGATGCGCTGGGACAGCAAGCGAGAACATATGAGGAATAGGAGAGATAGGAAAGATGGAAACACGGTCACAGGAGTCCGAGGACGGGGCATTACTTGCGAGAGCTCTTGTCGGCGTCAGGAGATGGCGTAGGGCAAGTCCAGTAGGTCAGAGCTACGCTGCCGTCGGAGATCGGCGTCAGGAGATGATGTAGGGCCAGCCCAGTCGGCCAGAGCTACGCTGACGTCGGAAATCGAGAGGGCACAACCGGTCGGCACGGAATCCAGCGAGCGAGTGCCAGCGTTCTAGTCACTAACCATGACTTCTACGATTGACCTCTGATTCAGCTGCATCTTAGCCGAATCATTCCCTATCGCCGCAAGAGTGTAAAGTGTCATGACGCATTACTTATCGTCACCGTTCACAGACTGCGGCACCACACAAACCACACCTGGCATCGTCAGCCGAGAGCGCAACGCGAGAGAGAATGCAAGAAAGATGTGAGATGTGGTTGTGAAGTGTCATGCATGTGTCCCGGTAGCTTAGCCAGAAGGACACCGGGTGCTTATTGTCGAGTACTGAGCAGTGATAGGTTCTAGTCTCGGTTACGGAACGTTTTTCTTCACATTCGTTAGCGTTCCTTTTATCAACACCATATCCGTGGCAGATATGCGTCACTGAGTTCTTGGTAGTTCCCGACATTAAACACTTACGTGTTAAAAATGAAACAGCTTCACGGGTAAGTATCGCGTTATCATTATACGATTAGTGGACGCACAAAGATTGTTTTACGTTTCGATGGCTTTGTTGCAGCTTGCTCATTTTAATTGCCCGTGAGTATTGTGGAGCTTACCCAGTTTCTGTGCCACATAACTGCATTACGCTCTGCATGGATTAACCTAGACTTCAGTCAGATGCTTTGTAAAGAAAAAAAGCATGCGGAAATTCTCAACGATGAGTGGTGTGTTAAAAGGACACCGTCAACTATTAAGTCGACGTTGATTGTTGAAATAGTGGTCCAGAAACCTCGTAGTGTTACTTTTGTGCCAAGGAAGGGCTTATTTTGAAATAAAATCACATTTTAGTGGTCTGCATCGGGTTAGCGCACATCAAATTACCCGTCCCAAGAAGTGGAACGTCTTGTGTCACTGTTGCCGTGCACAACGTTGCCCGGCTTTACTGCGCAGTCGCCGACACCAGTAGGCAGAACAGAAGCAGCGGGAGGCACAGCGGCAACAACAGCCATTGACCAATTTCCTGCAATTGACTCCGAGATAGCAGACGTACGTGTTTTGGTTGAGCTTCGCCTCACTAGATGGCAGGATCTGTCTCGTGTAACCACGCAAAAATGAAATTTTGAACCACTTGCGCCATTCCCCATAGTAACGTCCGGCGGTTCTTTTTTCCGTGAGTCAAACAGAAACGAACAAGTAGCATTTTATTGCGCTTGACGCACGGTAGGTTCTTTATTTAGTGCAGCTAGATCAATTACTAGTGCACAAATATAGGCGGTTCGTCTGACGTCATCGGTATCATTTTAAAAATGTTCTACTGCTGTTCATGTACTCTTCTGCATTTACCTTAATTTATTGGTAAGTAGGGCACTGCTGTTGATAATAGTCACGTATTAAATATTGTCATACATTGAGCTTTCTCTTTAACGTAAATTGTCATTTGACTGTGGTGTCCCGTTAAAGCTAAAAAAAACAACAATTTCTTTCTGTCTTTATTTCTTTTGTAGGAATCGGTCGCCAAGTGCACGCGCTTTTGAAGACAGCAAGTATTTAGCTCGTTTATCCACGTTACTTCTTTGCATTCAGTGCACGATGTAGGAGATGCCCCACCGTTTTACGTAGAGTTGACGCTGTAACACTATACCGTGATGTACACGGCCAGCTTCTACTTCAAAGCTCCCTTTAATAGGTACCATTGTATGTATATTATAGTGGAACAAATAAAGTGTACTGAAAGATGCGCGCTGGACGACCTATAGACATAAAATGAAAAATTGTACTGCCGACACATGACCTGCGAAGAGATAACAGAAACGAACAGATTCTGAGTGCACCATCACCATTCTGTCATAAACTTACACGTGCCAAGCTTTGCGACGTGCACTTCGCAAGAAGCCAATCTCTTTTTTAAAGATGATATACTTGAATTTAATTGATTGATATGTGGGGTTTAACGTCCCAAAACCACCATATGATTATGAGAGACGCCGTAGCGGAGGGCTCCGGAAATCGCGATCACCCGGGGTTCTTTAACGTGCACCCAAATATTAGCACACGGGTCTACAACATTTCCGCCTCCATCGGAAATGCAGCCGCCGCAGCCGAGATTCCATCCCGCGACCTGCGGGGCTATACTTCAATCCAAAAAGTTTGGTCTGTCTGTTTGTAAAGCGAAACGGCTCAAGTACGACCGCATCCAAAGCACCAACCAACATTGCCCAAGTTTCTGCGTTCAAACGAGTGCGAGTGTTGATTAAAAATCAAATATTGTGCGTTTTTGAGGCACAATGTCAACATGCCAATATTCTGCGGTGTCTTTCTATATACTAGAAAAAGCATACGTTGTAATGCTAAAAACTGTAGCGTTTATTACGCTGCGCTGACAATGCAACGCTACGTAGGTTAAGGAGAGTTTCCTACGCTTTGCTGAAACCATACCCGACTGCCACCTACTTTGAAATCTACGAAATACGGCCTCCAATTTTTGTTTTCTCAGATTATCGACAGATGCCACTCATGTCTCACAAAGCGCCTCCAGAATTCCGTTCACCTGTTTTCTCGCGAAAAACATCAAAGAAATCCTTAATTCCATTCACTTTTTCCAGACGGGAGACTATCGTCTTTCCACGACATTTGCAGTCGAACATACAGATACGGGACAAACCTTTTTGTCAGGGTAGCTGATGGTCCACACTTCTAAACCTGTCTGCATACCTCCATATGTATGTGCATAGCCTCAGAAATCTCTCATCGGATCTGGTCACGACCCGTCGCATTCCCTAAGTAGCAATAAATGCTAGTACCATTGTGCCACTCTGTCACAGTTATGTGGAAGATACCATCGAATAACGGCGACAACTCTACAAGGCCGCAACATATAATGAACGCTAGGAAATTCTTCGAGAGGTTGAAAGCAACAGACAATTAAACAATACTAAGCATATAGAGGTGATTATTACCCGTATTCAGTGGTAATGTAGCGATCACGGTACAAATGGGATTAAGTTAAAGTGGATGAAGGAAAACACTATGTTCTAATCTACCACTACATCTGGGGTTAACTCAGCGTTAATGTGGGTCTCGTGCAGGTCTTTGTGTAGCTGCTTAAGGAAGCTAATTACCATAAAATTTCATGAGGTGCGGAGCATAGGAAACCCACTGATTCTCCTGACAATTGCATTCTTACTACCACCTCAATAAGGAGTAGAATAAATTTTATTGATTCTAAATAGGGCTAAGAATAGTGCAATCATGTGCTTGCTGTGGCCGTGGCGCCCTCTCTGGAGTGGCGCGGGTATCAGACATACGTTCCAAAAGACCTTTTTCATGATTTCAGGTAACCTATATTGCGTTTGTTTTTTGGTTATTTCTACAATTCATATATGTCGACCTTCTATATCTTCTTTTGCACTGATTTTCAGAAGTTAGTCTTGTTTTACGTCAGCATTGGCTATTTTGTGACCAGGGACATAACACTGTAGATGGATGACAAAGTAAGCATGGCCACTAAAATCCTTCGTATTTAAGGGAGATGGATAGCAAAGACAGGTGTGCAACTATTATATTGCAAAGTGTGCTGTTATTTTAAACGAACCACCACAAAATTTGGCAAGTTGCTTTAACTGGGATTTTACTAGATCTTTTGTGAACTCGACAAAGAAATACACAGTGATTCAAAAACGAATAAAGATAATTAGCTTTATATTAAGGATCATTTGCGAAACAGATTTCGCGTATAGAATGGTGAAATCTCTTTTTTATAAAATGTGCTCAGAGTATACTTCAGAACAAAAATTATAGCATCACCATTCGTCCGTTAGAAGTTGAGACGTGTGATGACTAGAATTTCAGGGCTCTTTCTTAAAGAAAAAATTTTCATAAAAATATAAATCTGGTTGCAACACTATTCTTTTGCTTTGGCAATGGCGCATGTTATCGAAAAGAAAAAAAGTCACAAAAGTTTGCACTTCATAGCTGCACTGGTCGCAAAGAAAATGTTTCTTTTCTGATATAAAGTCGTGTTTAAAGAAAACGCGATTTTTTTTTTAGTTCGAGTTGCCGCAGTGCAGTAACGGGATCAGGCGCTTTTAGGGCCATTTTCAAATGCTTACCACTGCACCTACCCTTCGTGCTTACCACTTCGTGGAAGCACTTGTCAGTAATGCCACAAAATATTTTACTACATAAAAAAAACATCACATTATTAGTCGTTTTTGCCCTTCATCCACCCTAAAAACAATCATTTAGTTGGTCGTGCTCGAACCCAGAATATTTGAATTACGCACTCGATGTTCGCCCAGTTTAGCTGCGATGAAGGGCGCTCCTTCGTTTATATTGAGTGAGATATTCTCTGTGTTTAATCAGTGGTAACGCTAGACAACATGCGTAGGAGTGTTCGTTGCACGATAAGCTTGCGCCAACTTTGTTCGAACGCGTAACTTCGGGGCGGAAAGGCGTACTCCCTGGAGTGAAATTTATGTACGTGTGATTCTGAGCGGACGAAAAATGCGATTAGAGTTATATATATTTTTTTCAGTTCAATCTATATCGTGTGCGATTAGACTATCTCTTTTCTTCCTGTCATCGCTTGAATGAGCACTGACACAAAATATTCAAGGCGAGATGACATGCGAGATAGGCACGCATTCCTCCCACAATGTATTTCTGGCATGGGATTATCATAATCAGCCAGAATACGCCTACGGAAGGGCAGATGCTTCTCCCGTGTCCCACCAATCAACTCAATTCTGTAACTTGCTGCTGCCACGTTAGACTTGCACACTTCTTAAACTCACCTATACACACTTAACTTTCTTTCTCCCTCTCACGCGTTTCCGATCATCATCATCATCATCATCATCATCATCATCGTCGTCGTCGTCGTCGCCATCATCACCATCTTCATAATCAGCCTGACCACGCCCACTGCAGGAAAAAGGCCTCTCTTATGTTCCGCCAGTCAACTCGGTCCTGTGCGCCCCGCCGTGGTGTTCTAGTGGATAAGGTACTCGGATGCTGACCCGTAGGTCGCGGGATCGAATCCCGACTGCGGCGGCTGCATTTTCGATGGAGGCGGAAATGTTGTAGGCCTGTGTGCTCAGATTTTGGTGCACGTTAAAGAACCTCAGGTGGTCGAAATTTCCGGAGCCCTTCACTACGGCGTCTCTCATAATCATATGGTGGTTCTGGGACGTTGAACCACACATATCAATCAACTCGGTCCTGTGCTTGTTCCTGCCACTTTATACCCGCAAACTTCTTAACCTCATCCGCTCACCTAACTTTGTCTCCCGATAACCCGCTTGCCTTTCTGGGAATTCAGCTAGTTACCCTTAATGACCAGCAGTTATCCTGCTTAGCGCTAAATGCCCGGTCCATGTCCATTTCCTCTTCTTGATTCCGGTCTGCTACCCTCAAAGACGAGCGCTGATACTGCCTACGCGCTACGTGCCCTGCACATGTCTTGCACGTAGCGCGTAGGCATTAAATCGTTAAAAGTAGAAAGAACCAAAACAAATACAAAATTCGCAAGTGAACCTGATACTTGCATCTACAACTAGGAGGTCAGGCAAGTTTAGGCTTATTTCATGAAATAGTCATTCTTACAAGCTTTGCGATTTGGCCAATTTTTCTGACAGGTGACTGAATGATGACTCCATACCTTGTTGCTGTTTTGAAGGGCCAAGAGTTGGGCCTAGTAATGCCAAATGCCGAGTAATGGTAACGAATCATGGAAGATCATGTCCAGTAGTCGCACTAACAAGTGTCTCGTGTCGTGGTACGCTGGGCATACGAGTGACATGGGCTCCACTGTCTGTACGCTGCACAGTATGGATCAGGGGTACGCCATGTAAATGGCGATTCCACAATACCAAGAGCTCTATACTTTTACCACAATATAAGACGCTTGGTAAATGAGAAAACGCGCAAAAGGAAAAAAAAATACAGGTGGTGACGCCGCCGTGCAATTCCCGCACTAGCTCACTGGGACGTCACAGAGTCTGACGACGTCTGCTAGTGCCTACATAATCATTTGTTGCTGAAAACGATTTTCCTTGTGCTCTAAGGGACAGGGAGTAGAAACACAGCAAGTATAAGAACATTTCTATTAACCCGTGCAGCTAAATTACGCAAAGAAAGACTTCGAAATTCGTGACATCACAAAGACGTTCTCTATACTCAAGTTTAAGCGCTAAGCTGAATCATGTTATTTTGACCGGTGCCCCTCCTCTTTTAATTAGTTTATAATGATGAAATCATTGGCGAAAGAGTTCTGCAACAATAATTTATCTGCATGAAGCGATTGGATGTTTCACATTGTAGTGTCCCTTTACAATGAGTGAAGTGCAAATGCACGCGGAACACCTTACAACGTTTGACACGAACTTGGTCGTAACGCAAAGAACCATCAACCAGTTACGCCACGATTTTGTGTTGGCTACCACACTTCTCACGAGCGCTCTCTCCTAGCAGACGTTTTCAAGGGAGAGTTAGGGCATCGCATTTATTTACTCGCATGGAAGTGAAAGGCTGTCACGCTTAGTTACGACGGCTCAGAAGGGATTAAGGTGGCGTCAGGGGCGTCTTCGTCGAAAAGAGTTGTCGACGCGGCGCTCAGTGCTTTGCGTGCTCAAGCAGCCTGCTGTGCTTACACAAAAAACAACTCTGGGTCCGGCCTGTCCTCTACTTACTCTGACACGTAGACTGCGACTGGACGCTGTGAACATGTTTCGAAACAATTAGCCCTCACGTAATCGAGTAAACGAGGTTCTAAGTCGTAATAAGAAGGTCATTAGCTTCCTATGGCCACAACAACAAAAAAAGAAAAAAAACATGGTAAAAATTGGTTGAGCCAATACAATTTATTGGGCCACCCAAGAGAAACACGATATTTCTGTTATTAGTAATTTGCCCCATTACTACACCGAAGATATGTCACTGACTGCGAGAATGCGCTTCGTAAGCAAGAAAGAAAAGTCGCTCAGAAGGAAAATGTGGGTGGCGACACCACCTTTATGTTCACGCACCAAACACCGTGACGTCACAGATTTTGAAGGCGTCTGCTATGGCCTACATCGGCACAAGGGAAGTACGCTGTTTTCTGATAGAACCAGGGATTCAACGTAACAAGTTTCAGAAAATTTGGTTCGGCCTATAGGCCCAAAACTGAAAATTACCGTGGCGATGAGCATGTCGTGCTGAAATTAACAAGACTTAAGTTTTTGAAAGCAAACTTTATAAGTGTAAACTTGCTTGTTTCACTTCAATGTCCTTTTAAGTCGCGGCAATTTTTCAGTGCCATGATCCCGTGATGGGCATGCCCAGAATAGCTGTACATGGAAATGTACCTGCAACAGAGATAACGAAATGAGCCAGCATTCCCGAGTTCTCGGAACAGCTGATAACTTCGAGGCCGCTGGGTACAACACAATTAGAGGAGCATCATGCTCATATCTTCCGGATTTGGGTTTCAATTTGAGGTCCCTGTGATCGACCTGCTGTTATCGCGCGCAACAAAGGGCGAAGAGATAAAGTTACAAACAGTAGTATACATGTACCTATAAACACCGTCGGGACGTTTATCATATCGATGAATGCCGCAAGTCTCAGCTTGTCTATCTCCAGTTGTCTCGGCATCGTTATCACTGTAATGTTCGTTCAGGTTAGGTAATTTGTTGACGCACTTCAGATTTGTTACAGACACTTCCATTGTGTTCTGTAGGACCTGGCAGATACACAATTACACGAGGAATTTGTAGTGGAAACAGTAAATATAGCGCCTGTTATTCAGGACAAGAAGATTAACTGAACTGAGTCAAGTATACTTGGAAAAGGGATTCTAAGGGACGTTCTTTTGTAGTCGACCAGCCTCCGCCTCTTGTTGTCGTCTCCCTCTTTCGTTAATAATTTCTTTCTTTTGCATTGCGCAATGCTTTCTCCCAACTGTTTCCTCCCTCTTTCAGGGAACACCACTGTTGTTCACATCCTTATCAGCGCAATAATTGGATTACTACAGACAATAACGGCGTCAAACGTTCATATCTGAGCGACAAAGAAATGAGGCGACGTTAAATGACTAGACCTCAATTGCTCAATCTGCCATATCATAATCAGATTGCCATATCAAAAACAGCTTATCTTTCACGAGAACACTATCGAGAGAGTGCCTGCTATTGTTGAAATCAGCGTATACGAATGGTGTGTGACTAGCGCATCTTTGAGAGCCGTATTTCTCTTGCGCTCGCGAGAGCAAGGTTTTAGGGGCAAAGCTCCTTGAAGGGGCCCTGCGACACTTTTGCGACAAGCCTATTCATCACCGGGCCACTCGTACCAATGATTGCTGAGACGAGTGCAACGAAAATTATAAAAGTTAGTGCACAAAAAGTGAAGTTATGAGTCCTTAAAGTTGAAAACTCGAGCAGACGACGACGAGAAACGTTCTCTCTAACATTTCACTCGCCTGCTGACGTCAAGGGCAGCTTCCAATCACAGCGCGCGTCTCATAAAGAAATACCGGGAATGTCACCTCATGGTGGCCTTCACACCATACCTCGCTACCTCTCTTTGGTGCATGGCACCTTGACGTATTGAAGCCGGAGGGACATCGTGAGGTACCACGAAGCTTAGCTCCTGAAAAAATAATGACGGGATTAGCGTCCGCATCAGAAGTATGGTCCGTGACTTGTACGTTCCCGGACTGGAAGAGTAGCCAATGATAAAATAGTTGTTGGTGTCTGACCTCACAAAACCGGATATGATTGCGAGGAACGCTGTCTTGAAACCCTGGAGGGCTCCGAAAATTTCGTCCACCTGGGGCTCTTTAACGTGCATCCAAGCACCTCAAGCACTTTCACCTCCGTAGAAAACGCGGCTGACACGGCCGGGAATCGATCCCGCAACCTGTGGACCAGCCGTCGAGCACCGTGAAAAGCACAAGACCACCCAATTGCGGGTCAAAGAACAGCTTGAGGCTTGGTCGTTCTGTTCCGACGAGAAACGCCCGCTGCAGGCTAGATTGCCTTCCCAAGGACATCAATAGAGCTCTTCCTATCAATGAATTCATAGCGGGATCACGCAATGCTTTTAAAATTTGCCATCCTGTCAGCTGTGATTGTCCTGTACGACTGCCGTGGACTTAGCTGATTAGCTTGAGACACAAACTATCATAAGATACCAAGCAAGTGCTTCATTCCCAATTTCTGGACACTTGAAACATGCGCCAATAAGAAAGCAAGCACATCTCCTTCCGCCCCCCGACAGCATACTCCGACAGAATCTTGCAGCAGCAGTTTTCCACAAGCCCAAGTTCTGAGAGTATTTGTATATTCCCACAATTGCTTAGTACTTTTTAGGGTCTGATGCCTCAGTGTTGCATTCTGAGTTGTCCCACATTGTTGGAACACTTGACGAACGCATTTTTACCCCTTGTGATTACAGGTGAAACTTCGCACGAGGATTTCCATGTGGTTGGGTAAAAACAATAAACGCGCGTGTATTCAATAAAGAATTTATTAGAAGTACAGGAGTGCTTGTAAGGAGTAATTGTGAATCAGTTTCTGTTAAGACTGCCGTGGACTGAGACAATCTTCCCTCAGACATTATAACTCCGTCGAGTCGTAGGTTGTAAATCATCTATCTCGTTTGTTTATCCCTCTCTTTATGTAAAACCCTGTGTACAGGGCCCATGAGGTATTTTAAATAAACAAACAAACAGATAAATAAATAAATAAATTTGATGAATATTACGGCGACGGCATTTAAAACAAAGCATGACCAGTGGTGCGATAAACTATAAATTCCACACGTTCACTTGTGTTCCACTTGTCCGTATAAAGTAACTGAAAGGCCAAAATTGTCTTTTTTTAAATGAATGGATGGATGGTGAAACATCATTAACTCCCGAGACGCGACTAGCGGAAATGTGTTGTAATAATTTCAAACAAAGATGACATCCGAGCAGCCTTGCAAGGTCTCTTGAAACTCGGGCATTATGAGCTCCAGCACATTTTCTTCTATACGTTTCAACGAAGCTTACGCTCCGAAATGCACAACATGTCTATTGAGTGACCTCACAGTTTGTTTACGCTTTGAGTGGCATTACTTTCGTTTTTTCCTAGAGTGATATAGTGAGCATGCACGAGGAACATTGAAGAGCTCCCGGCGTGACGGAGTCTAACGGCTAAAAAAGAAAGCGGCGTCGAGAATGAAGCGCGCCCGTCGAGCGCCGATCAAGGCTTTCTATCAGTGTTTGCGCTGGCGAGCAAAAGTCGCCGAAGCAGCGCCTCACTTGACTGATGCGGAACGGTTGACCTTCTTCGCTCGGAGAGAAGAGGCTCGTCAGCCCACGTGGCGATCGGTCACGTGACAACGATTTCACGACCGTTTGTGGACAAAGGAAAGGGCACAATGAGAGACGGGAAGAGAGAGAAAGAAAGAGAAAAAAATGAAGATTGCATAAGCACGAGTGAAAAGCACGGGAGTTCGGTGCCGTTCGAAAACTGGTTTTCTTTGCAATGCAGAAGACACAGGCACTGGCTTTCAGAAGGAGCGCTGCCAGAGCTAATAAGCGTTACGTCCCAGACGACAACCGAAGAATGAAACGCAGGCAAAAAGATCTCGTTTTTAAAAGGAGTTCTCATTACTGAAAATTGAGCGTTACGTCGCAGAAGACACACAGGTAAATGGAAAAGATTGTATAAGCTCGGGGGATAAATGGCATGCAGCAGGCACTCAGCCAGGAAGGTCGCGGTGCGATATAAAACTGGTTTTTCGTTAAAATGCAGACCACACGAAGCACTGGCTGGCTTTCAGCGAGACGTTTTCTTAGTGCGAATAAGAGTTACACAGCGTACGACAAGCGGAGATTGAAACAGGGTGCATGTAGATCTGGTTTTGAGAGAATTTTCAATCGTAAAATTAAGCATGCATATATAACAGCCGACAAACGGAGAACAAAAAAAAGACAAAAAAAGTCCCCGGCTTTACATTGAGTGCGTCTACCGGGCGAAAAAAACAGACGACGGGAGCTGGATAATTAGGCGACCTCATTTCAGAAAAAAAAATTGTTACGAGACAGTGGTAAACGCAGCGTACGACAAAACGCGAGTAACCTGCTGACAGTGAGTGCAATCTAGAAGATAAGAGATGCTTATAAAGCAGCTATAAAGATTACCGAACGTCTCCACTTGTGTCACCCAAAGGTGGCGCCAAAGGTGAGAACGAAGGGAGGTGCAGCCCCCCCCCCTCCCCTTATATTTCACCCCCCTCCTTCCCTGGAGGAATCATCGCCAAACCATAACGCATGAGTTCTCCCACCCCGTCCTCCAGTAAAACAGTTGTGGAGCTGCACCTGGTGTCGCCTGCTTCGTAGACGTCAACTTCATGTTTATGAACGCTAAAAGCGCGTTGGAGATGAACACACAACGAAACAACACGCACGCGTGCACGTAGTGCCACTTACAACCTCATGTGTGCGTGTGCATTTTCGTTGTCCACTTCCTACCACATGTGTGCGTGTGTGTGTGTATTTTTGTTGTGTGTTTGTTTCCAGTGTCCGTTTGCAGTTCATAAACATGGACTGCCAACGTGCCCTTTTCGTCCAGAGCGTTCTGCTTTATGCTACGTTATGTGACAAGTAGAGTCAAATGAGTTTATCTAGATTCTTTGCATACGATGTAACATATATTACCTTACACGGTATATGGCTAGATACAATGCACGTACCGTGACTGCTAGATGCTGTGGTACATACATTAGGTAAGTGTCGTCTGGGGGGTGGGGGGGAGGGGAGTTCAGCTTACTTTCAAATTTTTCAATTCAACGTGCACACGTAAAGTATGGTTAACCTCCCTTCCTCTTCCCCCTCCCCCCTCCCTCACAAAAAATGTGCCTGTATCCCTGAAGCATTACATATAACCACCTCCCTAAAGTAAACTGTCGCTTGCGACACTGCTCTCACACAACACTGAAAAGCAGGAGGCGCCCAGCCAATCTGCCACAAACGAGCTAGCGGTAGGATTTAGCAACGTGAAAGACGGAGAGATAGAAGGAAAGGATAGAAACGAAGAGGAGAAAAAAAGAGTGCAAGGGCAAGTAAACATGGCCATAATGCCACAAAGGTAGCGCTGGAATAAACACAAAATGAAGATCGCATGACATGCGCTGTACTCGCAACACGGTACAGCGCATCTGAGTATATGAGTATATATGTTCTATCTTTTCGTTCATTTTGTAATCGTTCTAACATTGCCTTTTCCTTTTTATGAATTCAAACAAACGTGTCCATGCTCGTATGTTATTCTGCATAAGCGTGGTTACTGCTTATGCTCTTGGAAAAGCGTTGCGTTTGCTAGTGTTCACAATTGTGGGCTGTGCGCATTACGCATCACACTTCCCTCAAACCGATTGTCGCTATCGGCTTGACTGCACACAACAGGAGGCGTTGAGCCAAACTGTCACAATTGAGCTAGCGGTAGGATTTAGCAACGACAGAGAGAAGGGAAATCACAGGGAAGAAGCGAGAGAAAAAATCGCACCATCGTCTCAAAGGGAACCCTGGTTGAATACGAAGCAGCAGCGTTGCGCAAGGACGCAATCGGTGTTCTTGACTCACACCTTGTCGGTGTTGCAGGCACGACGTCGCGAACGGGATCAGCTTCGCTAACGCTCGTAACGCCGGCTACGGCCGTGTTAGGCCTAATCGCTTCGGCGGATGTTTCGGCGGGGGAAAGAGCGTCGTCTTCCGGCGTCCTCTCCATCGCAGATAAACGAACCAAGTGTTACTACTCGCACTACTCGATGTGCGCTCGAGTGTTGCGAGTGGTGGAGAGGGTGAAGCGAGAGAGAAGTGACACGTACAGACATGCTTCAACGCATACGTTAGGTGGTAAAATACATTTATTACAGAAAAAGTCTACTAGAGAGTGCCGACGTGGCCCATCGGCGTGCTAGAGTGGCCAGACCCTATTCCGGGACGCCAGTGGAGCTGGAAGCTGCCCGTGCGCGCTCCACCAAGGAGCGTTGCGCAGCCAAGGTAGAGCAGCCGAGCAGGTGCTCCTCCCAAGCCTCTCTAGTTGGGATAGGAAAAGGGGATGAGAAAGGGACGGGATTAACTGGGCATGGTGCTGCGACGTGATATGTGTCGGCGAGGACATGACAGGTCGAGCAGGTGCCATTGATTTCCGGCAAAAAGTGCCTGGCGACCGCCGGACTTACGTTAGGCGCGCATTAGGTTTATGGTGCGTGAACCAACGAGTCGACAGTGTAGCGAGTGGCAGTCGTGGTAGCGGAGCAAGCTGGGGTAGTGGCAGATGTTTCTACCGAATGGACGAGGTGGCAGCGGTAAGCACAGCGGAGATTGCGCGGCAGGCGAGGGAGAGAAGGAAGTTAGCGCGCACTAAGACGAAAGCGTGGCGTCAACGCGCAGCTGTGGCGTTACCTATTTGGCACCGCTCCAACACTTGCGACGAGGCGAGCGCGTAGCGGCGAGTTCGTACGGACGCACGGAGGGACAGTGTTACACAGGCTAGCCAAAAAAGCTACTTCACACCCAAAAGAGTTGAAGCTAAAAAGCGTGACGAGTGAGTAACTGGTTGTGCGTGCTCCAGGCGGGAACGCATAAATAGCAGGAGGGAACAGATTCTCGCGAGTGATTTTATTGTTCACTTTGATATTGTTCACGACGGTAGTACGAGTATTACTTATAATGATGCCTCTCTAAAAATATGGTAGCTCGCGACTTGCTGTACGCAATAAGAGGTCTCGCTCGGCAAAACTGTGTCACAATATAGCTAGCGGTATGATTTAGCAGCGGCAGAGAGCAGGGCTAAAATATAGAAATAAAGATAATGATATGTACAATAAACATGAACGACAAATGAATGACTGGGTGTACATGCTTCAGGCAGGAAAACAGAGGTGATATAAAGCAGTGAAGTTTATTGAGAGTGATTTCAGTGTTTCTAGCTTTAACAGTGGGCACAACTGTACGTGCATGTACTTAAGACGATACCACACTCAAACCAATTGCACTCGCGCCTTTGTTGCACGCAACACAGGGATTTGAGTCAAACTGTGTCGCAGTCAAGCTAGCGGCGGGATTCAGCAACGACCGAGAGCAGGGGGAAAGAAAAGAAGTAACTATAAAAAAGTAGCAAAAAAAAAGAGTGATGAACGAATGACTGGGTGTGCGGGCTCCAGGCAGGAAAACAGAGCCGACAGGGGGGCGGGCCCAGGATGCCGGGCCGACCGACGCAGTAGCGACGGCCCTTTAACGACTGAGATGTCCTTGGACTTCCGCCGAGCGCTGCTGCGACCGTTCAAACAGACTGGCGTATGCCGCAAAGTTGAGCGCGCGTCCTCTTGGCACAGTCGTTGAAGGCTAATTTCGTTGCGGGCAATGTCGGAAGCCTCGAGATATATAGCGCGTGCGGCGATGTCAGTTTATAGATGAGCGGGGCTCGACTGATTCAATAGACTGCGTTGCGTAATATCGCAGGTTTAGAAAAAAAGATACGATGTAATAACGGGGGCTCGTTCATTTGCGAACGGTTGCGAGATTCAACAAACCCCGTGAAGTGCTATCGCTGATTGTTTGACGTTTCGCGGAGCAGGTGCGCTTGTATACATAGTACGAGGACGTTATAAAGTTCAAGGTAGATCCAATGAAACTATATTTTAGGAATTTCTCAATATAACGAAAAAATTTCTTTTCTTAGTCTGTCGGGACACGTATCCATAGGTTAGGTTGTCGGCACGTACATAGGAGAAATTCACGATCGGGCTGCCCTTGCGAACTTTTCACTCGCGGTGGCGTATATAAGCGGAAAATAAAATGTGGCGGTAGCTTTTGAGTGAGGCTACGTTACAAATTTTGACCTTCGAAGAAAACGAAAATTACCTTTCTCAATATTGCGAAGTTCCCGATTCAACGAAATAATTCTACCACCCCCATCACTTCATTATATCTTCTTTCAACCGTAGTTAAATCCACAATGAAAGAGACAGAACGCCAATATGAAAAAAAGCGCCTAAGAAAGACCAATCAATGGGAGGACTGTATTCACACCCAGCATGCTCGTTTAGGGCATGATCTGATGCTTAGCTTTTGTGGTAACCTTTTCGAGAACGACTTACCAGTTCCGACGAAGTTTTGTAACGGCGAAAGCGCGTCTGTTGCTTGTCGGCAGAGCGGCTCAAGAGAAAATTTTACGTGTGTACAATACGTGCAACAAACTATGCATATGCTAAACAGCGAGTAAATTCATTACTGTCATCCATTTCTATCTGCTGGTTTATTAAAGAAATACCGGAGAAGCAATAATTGAGTGCGTGCCCTTTATTTTGGCGGGGAAGTCGGAACCTCAATGAAACACATTTATTTTCGTCTTGCATTCATAATAACGTATAGAGGTGGTTATCATTAATATTGAGCATGCGGGTAATAAAAGTTAGTTGCGTAAATCTTAAGAGACAGGATACAGGAAGCTATAGGTGGGGCATTGAAACATGCCCATTACTCGAGCATCACTTCTTTAGTAACGCGTCGAATGATGCCGCTAATCAAGCGGGCACTGATCTCCCCAGGTAGGAGTGGCGCTGTCATTCAAAAACCAGTATATATGCAAATGTTAAAAAAGTGGCGTATACGGCACTAAGAGAGGCAGTATATATGAAAAAAAAATCACAGCGTCTCCACGGAGTGATTGATGATGAGTGTGGGAAGCGTTCATCCGTCCGTCCGTACGTCCATTCGCCTGTCCGTCCGTCCATCTAATAAACACTCAAAGTACTGCCATCTCGCATCTTTTCATCATATATTCATCATATACAAGTACCGCCATCCAGCGAACATTCTAAGAACTAAACGAGAGGTGGCTACTATTACAAAGATGGGACGTATGACCGACGGCGTAAGGAGCTCCGCCCCTAAAAAAAGATATAGTTAAGGCACTTCGCACTAGGGGTGTGAAGGCTGAGGGAAGGGCAGAGCTGGGCAGCCTTCTTTGTTTCACTATCACACTCTATTTCTCTATAGCGCTCTCTATATTACACTTTATTTTTCTATAGCGCATTCTCTGTATCGCTTTCTCTATAGCGCTCTATCCTCTCCGTCTATTCCTTCCTGTTTCCGGATTTTGCCTTGGACTACAAAACATTCTTTGTGTCTCTTCAGCTTTTTTCTTTCTTCCTATCTTTCTTTTTCTTTCTTTTCCGTTTTATCCGGCCTTTTCGCTCTCTATTCTATTTTTTTCTTCTGTCTCTTTACCCATTTCTTTACCTTTCTTGCCCTCTTCATTTCCCTCTCGATTTTGTCCTTTACCTCTCTATTTCACGCTTGCTTCCTTGCCCGCCTATCATTTTACGACGTTTGGACTGCGTCGAGACAAGCGCACTATTCGTTTGTTTTCGCTGATACTAAGTGATGGTGACCAAGGCACACGAAGAAGATGAAGAAAACTTCTCCTTAGTGTATGCGCGCGCTCAATGTGATACACATGGAGCAGTACGCCAAGCGACCACGACAGCATACGACAGCCGTGCCCGCATTAAGTGCTCCTAACTTGGAATCTACGAGTGACACGAATATGTCGCCCGGATTACTGTGTATCGAGGTATCTGGGTGCGACAAAATGAAGTTTGGACGTCCCGTGACACGTGGTTTGTAGAAAGCTGATTGCGTCTCCACTACCATAGCCTCCGAGATGGCGGGCACGTGGCGGGTTCCCCATCTCGGAAGCCATGCCACTACCATATGCGTGCGCAAACGGGGGGTGGGGGGGTGGGGGGGGGTGACTATGGGGATGGGCACCCTCCATAGTCACCTAAGAGGAGTGACCCAAAGTCAGCCCCATACATTGATATAGTGGATGGCTTATTGAGCAAAGAAACAAGAACAAGAAGGAAGAGAGCACATACCTGAGCCTGTAGGTGCTCTCTTCCTTCTTGTCCGTGTTTTTTTTTTTTTGCGCAGTATGCCATTCGAAATGGAATACTGATTCAACCAACGCTCGGTTCTTCTAAACATTCATATAAAATGGAGGGTAGGGCGCTGCGACTAAGGGAGGGGGGGGGGGGGGTCAGTCGTATATATTTACCTAATAGGAGGGGGGGGGGCGGCGATGAACCTTCGCCCTGTCCCCTTCCCCCCGAGAAGGGACCCTGTGCACGGCTATGACCACGACCGTGCGATGCTAGCGCAAGGAGATTGACACCATAGAGTTTCCAAACATACACGTGAGGGAACTCTGGCGTTAGTGTCTATGGGAGCTGCAACGCACGGCGCTTCAGCGAGCATGAGAATGATAGATAGTACAGAGATTTGTCTAGTCTTCGTGCTCCTGACCTGCTTTTGGCTCGTGTTCCAGTGGCTTGAAGCTGTTTTCTCACAAAACAAAGATCAACGAATGTTCAGCGGTTGCGCTTCCCCACATTAGTATTTTAGGCTTACCATTTCGAATTGGGTCACAAAATTGAATGAATTCGCCGTTTCTTTAAAAACGGAACCAAACCAGCAACAGACGAAGCCGCAAGCGCGATTCACCGCCCGCAAGAAGGAAGGCTAGACAAATCTGTGCACTACCCATTCCCATGGTGGCTGAACGATCGCAGCGCCAGAGTCCCCTATAGTTAATTTTAGGAAACTATATCATTGACTCAGAGATGCTCGCGTTGTTGCCGTTCAGTCCACCAACTTCTCTTCCACGATCGCACAAGACGGACGAGAAAACTTGCGAGTTTTCAAAGGACACATGCAAGAAGGTGAACGCCATCTTGGCACTGAATGAGCAGCGCTGACAGTCGTTGTTTCTAGTCTCTATCGCATTCACTTGAAGGGACATAAGCCATATTCCTGTCTCTATTAGTGGTGTCAATCACACCGGAAGGGATAAGTGAATCACGACAAGGTTGCAGCGTTGGAAAATTGATTGATGTGGCCGTGCGGCAGCCTCAATCGCGTCAGCGCATATCTTCCAACGTTGCGGCATACTCTGACATTATCTAGCAAATGCTCACGTATTTATCGCTAGCAAACAGATGGGTCTTATCTCAGCAGATAAGACCCATCTCGAATAGTGCAGTCGAATACACACACACTCGAATAGTGCAGTCGAGAAGGGTGAAGCTAAACATGAATGTGCCCCCATACTTTCGCGCCATCTTACAGGTCTGAGTGTTTTTGAAGAAAAGGCTATCAGGCATTATCAGTCTATGCCCTCGGGCCGCACATCTAGGAAATGAAGACTTATGTTATTGAGATAACATCCGCATGGCCTTTCGTACACACTTCCAGGATTCATTACGGATATCCGTGCTTCAATAAAACTACTAGCACTTGCTGAGCCAGAAGGGCTGGAAGCTGATAAAATAATCAAAGGGGTTGGCGCTGAAGCCTTTAGATGCGAAGCAGATATTTGTCTGGCCGGTGCAACGCTGTCCCTCCGTGCCAACGCACTGCAGGTGTTGGGGTGGTGCCAACTAGGTCACACCTTCCCAAGCAGTGTGCGGGGAAATCCCTCTCTCCCTCGCCTGCCGCGTGTTATCTCTATCGCTTCCCCCTCTCCACCGCTCGCAATGTTCGAGCGCACATCGAGTGAACACTTTCTGTTCATTTATCCGCAATGGAGAAGACGCCGGAAAGCGAAGCTCCTTCGCCCGCCAAAGCATTTGGGCCAGACCGGCTGTCGCCGGCGTTGCGAGGGTTAGCAGAGCCAATCACGTTCGCGAGTGGTGACGTCGCGCCTGCAATACCGACGAGGTGTGAGTTAGGGAAGCCGATCGCAAGCGTCGGCACTGGAAGAACAACGACACAGACGAGGTGTGAGTCTAGCACGCCGATTGCGTTGGAGAATGAAGACAGCACGCGGGTAACATCGACGAGACACGAGCCAAAGAAGCCGAGCGTAGGCGTCTTCAACGCATTGGCAACCACGAAGAGACGCGAGTCAAGGAAGCCGAGTGGAAGTGCGTTGGGGCATGCCGACTCGCTGGCCCGCGCAGCAGCCGTCTACTTCCAGATTTCTCGGTGATCGTAATCCAGTCAGGCTCTCGAAGAGCGCGTCCTAGTTGAGGACATCAAGCTTCGTCGGGCTGCACGGTAGTTTTCAATTTGAGCCGATGCGAGCCACCGCCGACGCCTGTGCCGCCATGTTGAATCTGTGGCCGGCTGGTTAGGTCACGTGGTTTCATCTAGCGCAGCCAAGGCTGTGAAGCGGAAATCGGAGCCGGTTTCGCGTGGCGGAAAATGGCGCTTGGACCGATTTTTGCGCGCCGACCAAGCGGCGTGGTTGTACGGCTGCTTGGGCGGCGAAACGAGCCAGTTTCCGGAGGGTTTCGCCGGTTTCGCTCTCTTCGAGGCCAAGTGTGAACGCGCCTTTATAGTCACGGGAGACTTCAACGTTGACGTCAGCGGAGGAGAAGGAGAATGGCTCATCGATTACATGCGTGACGTGCACTCGCTGGAGTGCGTTTCGGCAGGACGGAAACTACGATAAGGGGAACGTGCATCGATTTGGTCTTCGCCAACATCGACGTCGAATGTCTGCGGGAACCTCTCAGCATGCACTTCACCGATCACAAGGCCGAGGTAGTCAAGGTGAAACGCGCGCCAGCTCCGGTCCAGCGCCCGTGTTCACTCTGAAGAAAAAAACAAACAAGACCTACACCAGCCATCGCTTCAAACGAATCTTCCAGTGCTCACTGCAGCACCCGTGTTAGTACCGTTCAAAACCATCACGCCACCCCTGCGCAACACTGCTGCTTCGCATCCATCAAGGTTCCATTTGGGAAGATGTCGTTAGTTTTTGTATTTGTTGATATAGCTGCTTCTTCGTTCGCTTAGTGAAATGTCTAGTCCAGATGACGTTGCTGTGATTGCTTGATAAGAATCTTTCTGCTTGTGATTGATTGATTTGTGGGGTTTAACGTCCCAAAACCACCATATGATTATGAGAGACGCCGTAGTGGAGGACTCCGGAAATTTCGACCACCTGGGGTTCTTTAACGTGCACCCAAATCTGAGCACACGGGCCTACAACATTTCTGCCTCCGTTATTTCTGCCTGTGTTCAAATATTTCTGCCGCAAAAAAGGATGAGAAAAGAAGAGGTCATCAGGTAAGTGCGGGTAAGTTGCCACAAAACAATGTTGCCGAGTGCTATTCATTCTTCACATTGATAAATTTTCAGTCGAACTTATACATTGTAAAACTATGTATAATATCGTATCGTGACTGCATAACACTCGTGCAACATTCATGCATCAATATGGGCCTGAACAATCGAAGGGAATTTGGGCCTCCGTCCATTGTATTGCAACACCTGTAGCCCAATTGCCTCGGTACGCAATACTCAATGTACAGCTGTACACCGGAATAAAGCTATCTGAATCTGAATAAGTTTATTTTTGATAGCTAGATAGATATAGAATCTGAAACAGATATGGAAGAGACGCTATTTGTTCAGCCATTTATGTAGAAAGCATGCATGGCTCAGTGTCGTTCCGCAAGCGCCTGCACGAGTGTGTGCTTGAAGCTACGATAGCGGCTTCTTTCATCGCCTTCGATAGCTTTGCTACAGGTGATATCCTAGGCATCCTTCAGCACACACGTGGTGAACGTTATTATGGATCGTCAGGATGCCGGGCGTGCGAACGCATGGTAAAGAGGGGCAGCATATGTAGGCGATATCTGTCATAGACATTGCTTGCGCGAGACGTCACAGATGCAGCTTCTTGAGGTGCACGCACTACAACCGGGCGGTTACGATATACGTCAAGGCAGAATAATTCCGTTGCCGTTCAGCTGCTTCAATTTAAAATGACGTGGGCGATACGTGATTGACATCCGTGTTAAAAATTACACGATGAAGTCCACCTGCTGTATCAACGCGTTGACTAGTTAAGACGAACGCCTTTTCTAACTTGCCCAAATCACCATCTTGTTCCATTATGGACATGTGTGCGTAAGTAACCCGGGGAATCATGGGTATGAAGTCATAAGTGCTTCATACCCATGACTTCATTACTTGTGCTATGAAAAGTTAGCTGGAGGGGGAGGATGAAGCATCATTGCGAAAAGGTGGCCTCAGTGGTGTGGATTCCATGCACATAGGTGTCAACCAGGAGCTCTTGGGCCCTGGTGGCGTTTTCGGCCCGTAGGTTCACCCAGAGCTGTTCCTCTGGATCTCTGCTGATCAGCATGGTCTCCCACTGCTCATCATTAGTATGTGAGGTATACGTGCGCCCTTCTCTAACATAAGTTGCACCTGCCGGTGTACTGGCCTGAGGGCCTCGGTGTACTGGCCTAAGCGGGTACTGCCCTTGTGTACTGGGCTTGGTGGGACTGTCGGTGTACTGGCCTAGGCTGTAGGTCACCGGGCGAGGGAGTTCTTCCAAGAACGCGAGAGCTGTTTAAATTATCGGTGGTTCCGGAATTCACCAAGCGTAATTAGGCATGTCCACAGAACTCTTTTTAGGGGGGGGGGTCATGGGGGGATGCACTTTTAAACTGCCGAGACATGAGCTGCAAGATTATTAAATATTGTGTAACAGGCGTGCGAAATTGGCTGGCAATGCTGAAGGCCGTATCACGAAGATATGTCAACCTTGAGCGTGCTAACCAACATGTACGTGTAGCTTATTTCATACTGCATATGAAACTATCCGAAACTCGGGGAAGGGGGAGAAGCCCCCACTTCACGAACCTCTGTCCGGACACCCATGCGACATAATTATCAGCATAAAGTATGGCTGTCAGCGTTGTTTTGGGGTCTCTACGATGGCATACTCTGCAGTGGCATTCAAACAATGCATGGTTCACGAATGTTGTCTGCACGCAATGATTTTAATTTTATAGTCTTGAACAGGCCCAGTTAAACGTACACACTCAGCCATCTTCAGTGCCGTGTGTCTCAGCTTGCGCATGTGGCGATGCGGTCGTGATCGAGGGGAGAAAGAAACAGCGTCTACTGTTACGTAGAGGGGAGCAGTATTGCTAGATCAGCAAGCTTATTCGTACACACTGATAGTTGGAGGGGGCTATCTCTTACTGATCTCTTACTCTTGGTAAAAGGCGGCCGTTGAAAGATTTCAACAGCAGGACTAAATTCAGAGATATCGTGACATGTTCTGCGCAGAACCCATAATAAAACGAAAGGTGTGGTTCGTGTAGATTAGGGAGTCGTTCGAAGAAAGCCTGAAGATACTGTCTTTAATCATTCTGGTGCTCAACCTGCACTTCTGCGAAGCATCAGCTTTATTTCCCAACTTGTAACATATTCTTGAACAAGGTCTTTCGCTCACCCACGCGCATAAACGTCCAACGGGTAAGAATGATCTGAGTCGACGGACAGTGTCTTATGTCGTAGCGACGACTTCTCTGCCCTGCGATTTTACGTATTTTTACATACTTGGGCCCAAATGCATGTGGTCACTGCCACGGCGATGAAAAAGGGTGGAGGATGACTAAGAGGACGCTTAAAGAAAAGTATGCAAAAATATAGGCGGAAGCACTGCGCAATGAGAGAGAAAGGGTGTTTCAGGTGCACCAACGTGGAAGAGGAGGAGGAATAAATGAGAAAGGACAGGGAGGCTAGCCAGTTTTAAGACCGGCTGGCTACACTGTACTAGGGAAGGGAGTAATGGGGGATAAAGGATGAGAGAAAAGAGACGTTGTAAAAAAAAGGAGAGAGAAGGTCATCAGACGATCCACGACGCTGTTTACAGTCTGTCTCTAAGACCACTTGCCCGCAGAAAGCGCAACAACGCTCTCAATGCCTTGCGTGCAGAGGACGGTCTCGGCCAGTGTCCTAATACCCTTTCTTCCGACAATTGGCGATTCCACCAACGTGGAACTTCATTAGGGGCGAAGCATGCAGCAGTCGCTGGTGTTCCTAGCAAAATTCTTTAGTGCTGCTCTCGCCCCGATACACTTACATAGCATCAATTCTTAGATATGTTTAAGTGTTATCAAATAAATGACTTCACCGTAGAGATGTACCTTCGTGTATCTGGTTTTATATATGAAACTTTAGCATCCAGATAAATTTCGTCGGGGATTTTGGCCCAAACTTAAACGTTGTAGGTTTTAAGTATGAACCTTCAACTCATGGCATGCATGGTATAGCCTGGGGGCTCGTAGCTGGGTTTACTTAATTTCTGTGGCAAACACCCGTTTACGACGCACCATGACGACGACATGCAACGCCGGCAAACAGACCCTAAAGTCCTAAGTCCGAAAAAACTGGACCGAGAAGTGCAATAAGTCAGTAGTGCCGTCCCGTACAATGTGAGCCTTACAATGAGACCACAAAGGGAAGACGGGGTGTCTCCCCGTTTAAACGTCTACGGCGACCACCCAAGGTGAATGGCTATGCGCAAAGTTACGTACCCTAACTTGTAAGGCGGTCTAACGTGTCATCCGTTTATCTTCACTTGCGACAATTTCCTCTCGGCTAACCTCTTGAAAGTACGACTCCGCACAGCTTAACCTCAACTATTGGTGCTTCTAAACGCTGATGAATCCTGGTATATCCAGGCGTTGCACACGAAACTTCAGCGGAATCGGCTAGCAAGTTGTCGAGTGCCGCATTGAAGCACTGTTCAGAGCATTGCTGTTGCATGTATAAAGTGATGCTTTTTTTCTACTTCTGTTGGTGTGTTAATTTTGTTTCCTCATTTCTCTATTTGCACGAGCACACGTAACCATTTGTCCCCCCCCTCCCCCATGCAATTATACCTTCAGCCACTGCAGGTACTCACACCTTGTATTGACCAAAAGATCTACAGTCGGAATCCCTATGGCTTCCGCGGCGGCACGTTCCCAGGCCACGAGGGCTCTTTGACCCTCTAAGGCCGAGCAGCCGAGCAGGGCAGCCTCTCAGCTCTCTCGGGTAGGGGGTGAAAGGCAAGTGATTGGTGGGGCGACCGGGTTAGTTGAGCATGCCCACACCACGGGGAAAGTATCCGCAGAGAGGAGCAAGACGAGCGCGTAAAAGTATGAACCCTCTAGCCCAACAACAAGTCTTTCTGAGGTACTTGAACCCAATTAATTCAATCATGCTTGCGACAACACCAATTCGCCTCCTTTATGAGGGCTCCTGAACGAAAGTTATAAAAAAGAAACATATAGTTACGAAAAGAAAAAAAAAACACACTGATAGACCGCTAGCGTGGCGACGGTCACGCGGTGCATCTCTGCTTCGGGTGCATGGGTGTTCCGGGGGCGCACCGAAACGCGTCGGAAAAGGACCCAAAGTCCGCCAGTTGCCGGTTGAGTCTAAACTTGATGGGCGCCCACGACGCCCTCTGGAGCACGTCGGCGACGTCCTCGTGGGGCTCGCAGAAGGACTGCGCGTACATGAGGAAGAAGAGCTGCTCGGAGCTGACGTTCGGCACCTCCGGGAAGTGGAGGGACACGTCGCGCATCTGGTAGCCACGCTCCTTTTGGGGCGAGTAGGTCACCACGGCCGTCCTGTAAACCACGGTAGGTGCGGGGTCGTCGTATGGAAGTATAAACGGCCGTTCTCAAAATTACATGATTGGGCAAGTCGGCGATTTGCGCTACTTAAAGTATAAGTGCGTTAACAACGCAATGATGCGAAAGAAAATTACATATGACCCCCCCCCTCCCCCAAGGGCTTTAAGCAGCTTGCTGGGCTAGTTGGAATACTTAACTTGAGTGCATTCTCTATCACATTGGCGAAGTATGAAAAAAAGCAACAACACACGCTAACACGTAAACGAAAATGGACAGTAAGAACGATGTCCCACTGCTTCTTACTTTGCCTTTTACGTTGAAGCTCCAACTGCCAATGGTTTCGCCTCCATGGGCAGGACAATGCGCGAGATAAAACAAAACTCCAAGCTCTTACACCACAAGAAGACGTTCACGCTCCCGTACTCCTCTGCTAACAAATGCACCCGCTTCTTTGACTTCCACCTCGAACGTTGAGGAAGGACATTTGGAGAATTTTTGTTAAGAAACAGGCAGATAATGACTGTAGACTCGTGCACTACTGCAATGCCACAACTAAATTTTGACCTCTGGGTGGTTTAAGGGCCATGCAGGTAACAAACAATTGAAGCAAGCATCATATCGTGCCCTGAAATCAGGCATACAGCACGAAGTTCAGTGCTCGTTTCAACAGAGAAAACCACAAAACAAGCATCAAAAACACATTATGGATGATAAGGCATCTGTGATCAATGGAAATACCTTCTCACGTGTTCCTGGTATACGTTTGGTTATTTACCGTTTTCATATATATATATATATATATATATATATATATATATATATATATATATATATATATATATATATATATATATATATATATATATGACATATGAAGTGATGGTTTGTGTGACGCCATGATGAGTGAAAGACGTGGCCTGGCTCACACGCCATGTTTTTATTCCATTCTCACTTCTTCATTCTCGGCTTCTACTTCTAACTCCTAACCATTGCTACCTTCTTATGTTATATATATATATATATATATATATATATATATATATATATATATATATATATATATATATATATATATATATATATATATATATTGTTGCGGGTTCGCGGCTATGCAGCTATGCGGGCGGTGCGAAGAAGAAGACGACGACGTTTTTGGGCTGTTCGAAATACACAACGGCTGCCATCTTGACTGCTGGAGTACTTTTCTACTCTAAAGTAGTAAATACATTCGCAACATTTTGGTGGTGGCGCTGGGTACGACGCAAGACGGAACTTCGAAGCGGACGTGTTCTCGACTGCCCGACCATGGCAACAGAAACCAATTCTGCCGCTCCTGTTTCAGCCGCGACTCCGGCGCAGCCTGTACAGCCGGTCGTATTGACGCAACCGCGCGACCCTGGCAACTTCTGCGGCACCGACCATGTTGACGTTGACGACTGGATTCCGAAGTTCGAGCGGTTTGCAGCAGTGTACCGGTGGGACCCTACGATGATGCTCGCCAACGTTGGCTTCTATCTCTGCGGAACAGCTGGCGCGTGGTTCGAGGCTCATGAAGCGGACATAACCAGCTGGGATACTTGCAAACAGAAGCTTCGTGACCTGTTTGGTAAGGCCGTCGGACGCCAGCGGGCCGCTTCTAAAGAACTCTCTGGTCGGGCACAAACTACGACCGAATCATATGTCACCTACATCCTTGACGTTCTCGCCCTTTGCCATCGTGCCGACCCCAACATGTCCGAGGAAGACAAAGTAAGCCATTTACTTAAAGGCATTGCAGATGATGCTTTTAACATACTGGTTTCCAAAGACTGTTCCACCATTGATGACATCATCAAAGAGTGCCGCCGATTCGAAGAGCTGAAGAGTCGCCGGGTCGCCAAGAATTTCTTGCGACTTCCGAACACGGCCGCTACGTCATCTTGCGAGGACCTTCAGCCGCCATGCAGTCAACCACATAACAACGAAAGTGTGGTTCGCATCGTTCGTAGAGAAATCGAGGCCGCGTCTCCGTCTTTTCTGACCCGCCCATCTGATGATCGACCAACGATCTCGTTGATCCAACAGGTCGTGAGAGAGGAGCTGGCAAACGTTGGGCTGCAGCCTGTGTGTTCGTTGACGGAACCTCGGGTCAGTACCATAGCGCCTTCTCCTGCACCAGAAAGATTCCGCCGCTATCGTGATCCTGCTCAGTGGAGGACACAGGACGACAAGCCTATATGTTTTCATTGTCATGGTGTAGGACACATCTCCCGCTACTGTCGTTTCCGCACGTATCCACCTCGGTCGTTTCCTGGCTATCGACGTGACGACAACCACCGGCCCCTGCAGTACAGCGCTCGTGACGATGGACCGTACAATGGCACTCCTGCGACACCAGTCCGCCGGTCCAGCCGTTCGCCGTCCCCGCATGACCGTCGCTCCAGGTCACCTCAGCACCGCCGCTATTCGTCGCCCCACCCTAGTGGACGCCCTTCTTCGGAAAACTGAGCAATGCAGCTCCCGGAGGTGACGCTGCATTGGACTCCCGACCTGAAAACCCTCTGCTGACCTTGACTACGGACAAGAACCTGCTTGATGTAGAAGTGGATGGCCTTCCTGTTACTGCCCTTATTGACACCGGCGCACATATTTCAATTCTGAGCTCTGACCTCCGTGCACGATTAAACAAGGTCCTTACGCCGCCAGAGTCCCTATTTGTACGTGTCGCTAGTGGAGCGACCCCGGCTGTGCTCGGAATGTGCACCGCGCGTGTGAGATTCGCCGACCGCCAGACGTCCGTTCTATTCCATGTTCTCGCTCACTGTCCACATGACGTCATCCTTGGACTCGATTTTTTGTCCGACCACTCCGCTGTAATTGACTGCTCAGCCGGCGTCGTGCAACTTGACTTGCCTGCGGCCACCGAAGAGTCGAAGATGGTACAGAACAAGCTTTCGTGCGCTGAGTTTGTTCGCCTCCCACCCCAAGCCCTAACTTGTGTCACAGTTGAACCGTATCCCAGTGTTCCGGATGGGGATTACGTGGTCTTTCCCTCTCCCGGTGTTTTATTGGCCCGCAACGTTTCCTCCCCGTACACCATATTAACTGTCACAGCGAACAAGACGTGCCTTCCTCTTCTGAACTTCGGACTCAGCCCTCAAATCCTACCACAAGGCATTGTTCTCGCCACTCTTTCACCGTCACACGAGTGCCAGATCTCATCAGTGTCACGTGAACTGGCCACAGTCGCCTCGCCGAACCCGCATAGCACCGACGCAGCCAAATCTACACGGCTCAACAATGTAACTAAGATGATTGCCTCAGACCTCTTGCCGTCTCAGGTCAAAGACCTCACTGATCTTCTCACGAGCTATTCGGACATATTTGACTTTGACGGTAGGCCCATAAGTCAAACATCGCAAGTCAAACATCGCATTAATACCGGTGATGCACCATCAGAACGCCAAGTTATCCAACAGGAGGTGAATAAGATGCTCACAAAAGGCATCATAGAGCCCTCATCGAGTCCGTGGGCGTCCCCTGTAGTCTTAGTTAAAAGAAGGACAATACCTGGCGTTTCTGCGTGGACTATCGGCATTTAAACAAGGTCACCAAAAGGGATGTCTACCCGCTTCCTCGTATTGATGATGCCCTGGACTGCCTTCATGGCGCAACCTATTTTTCTTCGATAGACTTACGCTCCGGTTACTGGCAGATCGCCGTGGACGACCTCGACCGGGAGAAGACCGCCTTTGTAACGCCTGACGGTCTCTACCAATTCAAGGTAATGCCGTTTGGCTTGTGCAATGCGCCGGCAACGTTCGAGCGGATGATGGACACGCTTTTGCGCAGCTTTAAATGGTCTATCTGCCTGTGTTATCTGGACGACGTGATTGTGTTTGCCCCAACCTTTAAGTCTCACCTCGAGCGCCTTTCCTCAATTCTTTCAGTATTTCGAGAGGCTGGGCTCCAACTTAATTCCTCGAAATGCCATTTTGGGCATCGCCAAGTTACTATTCTAGGGCATCTCGTTGACTCCTCCGGCATCCGCCCCGATCCCGACAAAGTCCGAGCTGTCCTGGATTTTCCTGTACCGACTTGTGTCAAGGACGTTCGAAGTTTTGTGGGCCTATGCTCATATTTCCGACGATTTGTCAGAAACTTCGCAGAGGTCGCACGCCCCCTCACTGATCTTTTGAAGAAAGATGTACCATTTGAGTGGGGTCCTGATCAAGGCACGGCCTTTTCCCAGCTCATAACACTTCTGACCACGCCACCGATTCTCGCCCACTTCGACCCGTCTGCTCCAACCGAGGTCCGCACTGATGCTAGTGGCTACGGTATTGGCGCGGTTTTAGCCCAGCGTCAATCCGGTCACGATCGAGTTCTTGCGTATGCCAGCCGGCTCCTTTCTCCTGCCGAACGCAATACTCTATTACGGAACGCGAGTGCCTGGCGCTTGTATGGGCAGTTGGTAAATTCCGCCCCTATTATATGGCCGGCCTTTCACAGTTACCACTGACCATCACGCTCTATGCTGGCTTTCAGCCCTCAAAGATCCAACGGGGCGCCTTGCTCGTTGGGCTCTGCGCCTCCAGGAATTCACATACACAGTGGTTTACAAGTCTGGCCGTTTACACCAAGACGCCGACTGCCTCTCTCGGTACCCCGTTGACGCTCCAGATCTAGTAACCGACGACGCGTCCATCTGTATTTCCTCGCTCTCTGCTTTCGGCAACATGGGATGTGAGCAACGGCGTGACGCGTCCCTACGCGAGCTAATCGACCGCCTGAACACAGGCTGTACAGACAGTTCGCTTCGCATGTTCGTTGTCATAGACGGCATTTTATACCGCCGCAACATGCACCATGTGGGAAACGAACTACTACTCGTAATACCCACTCATTTGCACTCGACCGTACTTCAGCAACTACATGATGTACCAACGGCTGGCCACCTTGGTGTTGCCAGAACGTACGACCGTGTCCGCCGACGCTTTTTCTGGCCCGGCCTCTACCGTTCCGTACAACGTTATGTTAGGTCTTGTGAGTCGTGCCAACGCCGCAAAAGGCCAGCGGTACACCCCGCCGGGCTCCTTCAACCGATCGACGTACCTGCCGAGCCTTTCTATCGTGTCGGCCTCGACCTGCTGGGCCCTTTCCCTCTTTCTACCGACGGTAACAGGTGGGTCGCCGTCGCCATAGATTACTCGACCCGTTTCGCAATTACGAGACCTCTTCCAAGCAGCTGCGCTACAGATGTCGCCGACTTTTTGATTCAAGACGTCATCTTACATCATGGTGCTCCTCGTCAACTGGTCACCGATCGCGGTCGCTACTTTTTATCTAAGGTAATTGACGATCTACTTCGTTCTTGTGCAACCAAGCACAAGCTTACGACGGCCTACCATCCTCAAACAAACGGCCTCACAGAACGTCTGAATCGCACACTCACTGACATGCTCGCCATGTACGTGTCGACGGATCATCGTGACTGGGACATTGCGCTACCCTTTGTCACTTTCGCTTACAATAGCTCACGCCACGACACTGCTGGATATTCTCCCTTTTACCTTTTGTATGGAAGAGACCCGACATTGCCGTTCGACACGCTTGTACCCAACCCTACCGACCTGTCCACAGCATATGCTCGCCGCGCTATTAGCACCGCGGAGAAAGCCCGTCAGATTGCCCACCAGCGCCTTTCGGACTCGCAGCTCCGTCAGAAACGTAGCTATGACAGCCACCATCGGGACGTCCACTTTAGTCCAGGTGACCTCGTTCTTCTGTGGACTCCGTCGCGACATGTTGGTCTGGCTGAAAAGCTTCTACCCAAGTATTCCGGACCTTATCGTGTGCTACGGCAGGTAACTGATGTTACCTATGAAATAGCACCTCTAAACCCTTCGATACCTTCCACATCTTCCGACATCGTCCACGTCGCTCGCCTCAAGCCGTACATCTCGTCCAACACCTGCTAACAAGCGCCGGGTCGGCGCTTTTCGCCGCCGGAGGTCGATGTTGCGGGTTCGCGGCTATGCAGCTATGCGGGCGGTGCGAAGAAGAAGACGACGACGTTTTTGGGCTGTTCGAAATACACAACGGCTGCCATCTTGACTGCTGGAGTACTTTTCTACTCTAAAGTAGTAAATACATTCGCAACAATATATATATATATATATATATATATATATATATATATATATATATTGTGGGAGTAATAATTCAATGGGCCAGTTAGTCTTCATGAAGGAATGGGTTATGGCACAACGGAAGCGTTGTCAACAAGGATAAATATATTTATTTCCCAACAGTTTCGGGAGGGGTCCTCCCTTCCCGAACGAGCAAACGAGAAGAAGCGAACGAGCAAACGAAAAACGATGCTTTATTGCCAACGTTACGGCCGGGGACCTCCCTCTCGCGTATGCCCTGACGTATGCCCTGACGTATGCCCTGACGAAAGCCGTCGTCCCCCGGTCGTAACGCTGGCAGTAAAGCATCGTTTTTCGTTTTCTCGTTCTCTTCTTCTGGTGACTTAATAATATATATATATATATATATATATATATATATATATATATATATATATATATATATATATATATATATATATATATATATTGAAGATTCATGTAGTAACTCGTTCAGTTCGTTGTAAGACTATGAGGAATAGATCGCGAAAATTAAAGACACCAGAACAGGTTTAAGGTGGTCTGCCACACACGTCGTCATTTCAGTACAGTTGCCGTACGCCACGGTGCTTCCTTCAGTCACGTCACAAACAGGATTGATTAGGTTCTTTGCTTGAGGCGCCGAAGAGTTCATCCCTGCAGTAGCTGCGTCAAATGCGCCAAACTGTGCCAATTAGGGAAACCTGCTACATCCTGGTATAGTTTAGTAAAAATCTCATAATTGACGCCAATCCGTGTGTCGAGACGACATTTCATAGTGACCTTTCGGGCAAGAAACCATAATTTTATATGAGCAAGGTTTTCTTGCAGTAGTCTACTATTCGTCTATGATTGGCTGCAACTTAGGAAGACAGGAAAGGCGCAGCACAGGTGCAAGCAATAGTCCTCGAATCAAGCAATAATCCCGCTCATGTTCATGACTGTGCTCTATCGCGTGAGCGTCACCGTCAGTCCTGCTGGGGACGTAAGTGTACAGCGTGAGCTCATTGGGGCAGGCTAGTGTACATCGGCTTTTACGTACCATCGGCTTGCTGAATTAGATAATAGTACCCGACATTTAATGCAATCTTTTCAGCGCTAGTTTTAGATTCTAAGTGTTCTTCCTAAAAGGCACAGACATCCGCAGGGTTTCCCTTAAGTCACGTGCTTTTGCAGAGGGCTTGTGGGATTCGGTGGTCAAGCCGACGTCTCGTGTTGTCTGGATCACCACTCGTATGGCCGCGTTGTTGATAGCGGGCTGAAGTTCCGAATGTGCATTTTTTATGCAGCTGTTGCACTTCGAAGATAATGTAATGTGTCAAGAGCCTACAGTGAGCGTCGGTCTTCGCGGTTGTGAGTTTAGTTTATGTCACTTGGTCGAAAGCGGTTGTTTTTGAAGCTCGCGACCACATCTCCCATAATGATGGGTGCCGCAGATTGTCGTTTTCTTTCGACACTGTGCTGTTGCATACCTAGCGGAGGAATCCTAGAATTTTCAAGACGAGAACGGCAGCGTCTACTGCTCCTAATGCGAGAGGCGGCGGTGAGACATTTTCGTGTGCGGCGGTCGGAACAGTCGGAAAGCAGTACGCGGCCCACTGTTCCCACCAGAGCTTGCAGAGTCAAGAATTAGACGTGCCTGGTACAATAAGCTGGTTTATTATTAATTATCGCTTACTGTTTACGCTTTGCGCGCGTTAACTTCATATTTCGCCAGGTCAGTTTTTCTCGATATGACCACAGTCGTCTGAACCGTGCTGCTGCAAACGATACTCGTGCATATGTAGGCATCTCGACAAACATGGCCAATGAATGATTCGGAGGTGCTTCATCTGGCTAAACAGCAAGACTAAATAAGTAACACTTCATTCTTACATTACGTTCCGTATCCCGACCTTACCGTATCTTCAGAAAAAAGAAAACATCCTGTCGTGGCAATTATTCGACAGATTCGCACCGTTTCTCTCTTGCATTCAGCGGAATAAACACAAAGTGCAACGCTGCAAGTTTATTGTAGATTCACAATATGAGCCGTAGCGAGACTACGAATGGTACACAGGCACACCACAAGCGAGTATCGCGGCAAGTGTTCGCATAATCAGCAATAAAGTTTCGATTTTACAGCTTCTCAGTGCCACCCGGCGCGTCCAAAATCGGTTTCCGCGGCTTGCCTTCCTCTTGTTGGCGCCAGCTGCGCGTACGCGTGCCGCAGAAGCGTGAACATCCTTGGGAGGAGCAGTCCCCTACTCTGCCCTTACTTCCGGCTTAAAAAAATGGGACGTAATGCCCTGTCTTCAGTATATTCCTTCCTCCATGGCTTGGGTGGAGGCCAAGTGTTGGTGCCTCCTCGGAGGATACGAAGGGGAGGGGTGAAAGCCCTTTCAAGAGCGCAGCAATTTAGAGGCCCGGCTCATCATCCATTCACTGGTCTCGATGTCACATGGTCACGCCGTTGTCAATACAGACCTGCGACTTAGCTAGCAGTGCTCAAAACTATTTCGAATCAAGCTAACCGATCCTAAAACGGAAACCTCACACAAAAAAACCAAGAAATAATCGCAACAGTTTACCAAAAATCGCGAAAAACGCTCCGGAGACATGAGGCTGGTACCTGCACCGTGATAGAGAGGGCGCCACCACCCCGCGCGTTTGCCGAGGAAATCGCTAGGTTGGCCGAGCTACGCACTCCCTCGATTTCCAAGGTAGTTGAGGTGCATTTAGGGCCGTATTTAGGACTACACCAAGACAGAAGGAAAGACACCATTATCGTGACATACACCACGGCCTACACAAGAATGACAGATCAGGATTTAACGCGGTACTAAGAGCTACACCAGGGCCAACACAGGACGGCATTGCCTGAGAATTTAACGCGAATTCAGAACTACTCCTAGGACCCACACGACAACGACATAAGCGCAATATTTAGCGCGGGATCTAGAGCTACAACAGGGCCTACACGCAAGAAATGCGTGTTTTGAGCACCCCCCTAACGACGCCCATGGCCAGGACAGGAAAGCAGTGCTCACTTGAAAGCCTTGTGCACCGCCCTCAGCACTACGTGGTCCATGATGCTGGTGCGTAGGCAGCGGAGGCCGTCGACGCTCTGCCCTTCGGAAACGGTAATGTTGCTGTAGGCACGCTGCAGGCAGACGCGTAGCTTCCGCAGTTCGCTGGACCACATGGCTCGCTCCTGCGAATGCGATGTTGAACAGGTGACCCATACGAGAACAAGTCGGTGAGCGACAATTACATCAATTATAAATTGAGCGCTAAAGATATCAATTTTTTAAATGACATGGTTATACCACCAACTGTATACTCACTCATAGATTCTTAACTATTATACATTGTTGATTCTTCTCTCCTTGACTGTTTACCATTTTAGGGGCGAAGCTCCCTATAGTTAAACCTTGTGACTAGTCACGCGTAACCGAGAGAAGAGACGAGAAAGAACAGAAAGAAAAAAAAATGGATGACCATTTCTCGTCTCATTTCCTAGATGGCGTTACTCTGCTGCTACTCTCCGAAGTGCCGCTACTCTCCCATTGGCTGCTGCGTGTGCTTTGCATACGAGTGCCTCTCTCAGTCTCCTGGATATTCGCCATACGTGGCGGATAGTTTGTGGAGCATGGACGGAGCAGAGTGGTGGGTGCGCTGAAGACGCTTGCAATCGGCTTCCTTGGCTCGCGTCTCGTCGGTGTTACCCGTGCGCCGTTCATGGTGCGCGAACGAGTGCTTCTCTCAGTCTCCTGGATAGTTTGCCTTACGTGGCGGGTCGTTGAAGATCCCGATTTACGAGCGCGGGAGTTTGAAGCCAGGCCACATAAGAAGCTGTACCTGGCGCCCAATGTTCCAATCGAAGATCTCAAAGGTTCATCGACCAGGACATGTGCATATACGACAGGTCGGGACCGTTCCTGCTCGTCAGCGACTTCAACGTCGACGTATCAGACCCAAAAAAAAAACTTTGGTTGATGCAATACATGACAAGCAGGAGCAGCTACGTACTCGGGTGCATCTCCTTCTATTACCCTGATTTCAAGATGACCATCAGGGGAACGTTCATCGACGTCGTGTTTGTAAACTTTCACGTAGCTTATGTGATTCTTGAAGAGAAAAGAAAAGTGAGCCGCGTAACTATTTGCATCAGAGTGCGACACCTTAATAGTAGCTCATGAGGGATGGGGGTAAGGAGGAATTAAAAGGATAGGATTAAAACTATAAAGATAGAGAGGGAGAAAAAGAGAGCGTGGCGCAGAGATAGCGACACTCAGAAGCAAGAAGATAGGAAAGATGGACATGGTCGCAGGAGTACGAGGACGGGGCACCACTCAACGAGAGCTCTGGTCGGCGGCAGGAGATGGCGTAGGGCGAGACAGAGCTGTGCTGTCGTCGGAGATCGCGGGGGCACAGGCGGTCGGCACGAAATACAGAGAGCGAGTCCAACCAGTGCAAGAACCGCTTTTGGTGCATTTCACCGACCATAAATAAGGTGATCCTAATTAAGGCAAAACGAAAACCGGAAGTAATAAATGACATTGTTTAATAAACATTATTCAATGGCATTTTACTTGCGAGTTGAATTCAAGGTGTGGGGCAAATTATCTTAAATAGCAAGAGCTTCACCTCACTCTTCATCATTCATCCTGTGAATATGCTGTCATTTTTTTTTCACCTAGCTAACTACAGCTTGTTATGTTTACTTATACGCGAATAGAATTTCCTTAATAAGAAGCAAGTGCCTTCAATGAAATGCATTGCTGCCGTTACTCACTTTGCACAGCTTTTGCAGGTGCATATGACAAAGGTTGACGGGAAATCGCTTGTTACCACAGAGAGTGACATGGTTTTGCAGTGTGTTTCAGACTGAGCGTGGCACGCAGCTGTTCGGGCAGGAGCTAACAGCCCCATAAGCGCTGCAATACTTTTTACATAGTCTCTCTATACTAACTCCAAGCATGGGCATTTCCAGCGACCGTTTATATTGGGGACGGCTCACTGCTCTCCCATAGTTGGGTAACAAGTACTCAAAATTGTTAAACCCTTTTTCTTCACGCACTTTGAAAAAAAATGGCATCATATCCACGGAGTGAATGATGGAGAGTGGGGCGAAGCATCCATCCGTCCATTCGTTCTTGCTTCCGTCCGTCCATGCGTCCGTCTGTGTGACCATTTGTGCGTGAGACTGTTCGTGCGTCCTCTCGTCCATCTGTGCGTCCGTCCCTGCGTTCATCCATGCATCCGCCCCTGCGTCCGTCCATGCGTTCATCCGTCCGTGCAGCCATCCGTGCGTCCGTCCATGCATCTGTCTGTGTGTCCGTTCGTCCATACAGTCAAAACTTCAAGTACCGCCACCTCGCATCTTTTCATCATATATTTTCCATATAGAAGCACCGCCATTTAGCGGACATTCAAAGGACTAAACGAGAGGTGGCACACGAACACTTTCTTGCGGCTCGCGCTTCGTATCTGCTTCCCACCTTTAACCACCTCGATTTCATGGTATATACTAGTTCACTGTATTCATGGCACTGCGGCCCAACGCTCGCTAAAACTTTCTAAAACCAAGGAGGTTACGCTTAGCGAGTATAACGTAGCAACCCTTTCTTGTCAGATAGTGCTCAATGTGCATGCCAATGGCTGCTAATGGGGAATGAGAGACAGGAGAATTCGGCTTTTAGTTAACGCGCACGCTGCGAATTTTTTATTGTTCAACAACGCACAGGAGAAATCTCCCACCGGCACCACCTTGCAGGTCAAAACGTAAGACTGGTTACATACTACGACTACTACTACGACTACTACGAGGGACGAACGGGTGCCACTTTAAGGAGCTTCGCCCCTAAATATCCCAGCATATCCACGGAGTGTATGATGATGAGTGGGGCGAAGCGTCTCTCCGTCCGTTTGTTCTTGTTACCGTCTGTCGATGCGTCCGTCCATCCAGGCGTCCATCCATCCGTGCATCTATCTGTCTGTCCATATTGTGAACACTCTAAGTACCATCATCTCGCATCTTTTCATCATATATTCAGCATATAGAAGTACCGCCATCCAGCGGACATTCCAAGGAATAGACGAGAGGTGGCTCACGCGCACTTTCTTACGGCCTGCGCTTCGTGTCTACATTCCACCTTTCACCGCCTCTAGTTCATGGCTATATACTAGTTCAATATATTCATGGCGCTGCGGCCTAACCCTCACTAAAGCTTGCTAAAAACCAAAGAGGTTGCGCCCTGCGAGTCTAACGCGGCAACCCTTTCTGGTCAGATAGGGCTCAAAGTGCGTCCTTCTGGTACTAGTGTTTTTTAGTAAGCATCGAATTCAAGACAAATCGTATTGGAGATTAAGTCACCAATACTCGTCTCTGTAAGTTATTTCATCAGAAAGAAATATCTTTTTTATGTTTATTTATGATTAACGTGCGCGCGTTTCCTCCGCAGTGTGTGGAATGAAGCGTATTTTAAAATGTGTGCTTCTGTTTGTATATGCCAAAAATGCATGTTCTGAATGTTCGATTATTTTGATTATGTAAAAGAAATATATTATGACATGCCAGTATCTTCTATCAATGAAATATGTAACCGATTTATACAGTTGTATGTTGCTGATGTGTAAATGTATATGTCACTGATGCAGACTGTTTTTTGGTTAATAGGGGGTGAGACCTCGTCAGGCTTTTAGCCTTTAGTCTTTGCCTCGCACAGGAAAAGAAAAATTCTCTATTTTTTCTCCTGCAAATAAACAATAAACAATAAAATAAACAATAATTGAAAAGGTTCCTGCCGTGGAGGTGGCTACCTACTACTACGGCGATTACATACATCGCGGACGCACGACCCACGGCATTGGGAGCTTCGCTCCTAAAATACCCCGCTTTACCCTACAGAACTCTTACTAAGGGCGAAGCTCGTTAGAGTGTGGGTATTTCCCTGCTATGTAGTAGTAGTAGCAGTAGCAACAACAGCAGCAGCAGTAGTAGTAGTAGCAGTATGTAGCCATTTGCAGTTAGTTTTAGGAAATCCTCACTGCCCCGCCGCGGTAGTCTAGTGGCTAAGGTACTCGGGCTGCTGACCTGCAGTTCGCGAGTTCGTATCCCGGCTGCAGCGGCTGCATTTCCGATGGAGGTGGAAACGCTGTAGGCCCATGTGCTCAGAATTGCGTGCACGTTAAAGAACCCCAGGTGGTCTAAATTTCCGGAGCCCTCCACTACGGCGTCTCTCATAATTATATGGTGGTTTTGTGACGTTAAACCCCACATATAAATCAAACCAGGAATTCCTAACTAGATAGCGTTGTGCGTATATGCCCTTGGAAGTATCACTAGAGGGCGTTAGAGGTTTTTGTACAGTTGTTGATTTCGTATAGTTGATAGATGGATGGACAGGACAAACAGACGAACCAATGACCGGGCCTGGTTTTTGAAGTTGAAGATTTGCATCATATGCTTGGCTTTAGAAGTTCTGCTGTTAAGATCACCACGTGATGACGTCGAATGATGGACGTCTTCAAATGACATTACTTCGTCAAAGGCAAGCCCGATCATGGAGGCCGTGCAAAACCAGGTTAGGTGCAGAAAGCTTGCAATGCCTCCTTATCCCGGAGGCATTGCATCGCCGGGGGCTGACGTGGTGGGATCCATACAGTTGGCTAAAAGAGAATAAAAAATACGGCTTTCGACTTCCCGTGGTCTTTAGCATGCATAAGGGACAGTGGAACAACACAAACACGTTTCCTAAAAAAAGTGATACGTTTTGTAAACCAAACCTGCATGCTTCTTTCGTCCATTAAGCTTACGTATTTGCGTTTTAGGGACGTCTTACTCTTGTCCCATTTCCGAGCACACATCTTTCAAGATTGTCTTTCCTTTTGAATCTCTTCAGCTCCCAAGAAACCAAGTGGGTACCTTGTTTGTTGATGAGAAGCGTGACAGTCTTCTTGCGCAGGCACGGCTAAGTATCGCTTCTGTCCGATCACCCACGTGTTTTAGTCCTTCCAGTCGCATTGTAAGACATCAAGGCACACTGCCCTTGCACCAGAGTCCGCGGGTGCTAACAAGCCAGCAAGCAAATAATCCTGATAAAAAGAGAAGGCTTGCACAAGGTTTATCTTAAGGGGGTGGTGAAGGCTCATCGCAGTGCCTCCACCTAGTCAGTCATATATGAGAGAGAAATTTCGCCCTTCCCATTTTAGATGACTCGCGTGGAGGCCTGCCCTCCCACCCCCACTCGTGCGCATGCCTACGAGGCCGGAGTGGTGCGACTCGCACATGCCTGGAATATCCTGTACAGAGACCGCGTCATGAGCAGTCCGACGGTGGGTATGTCCAGGAAGAACTCCCGGCCACCCACGTCCACGTCGGCGATGGACATCGGTATGCCCAGGGTCTTCGTGTCCGGGTTGAATCGGCACGCCAGGTCCAGGTTGGTGTCAAACACTCGACCACCCGATCCGACCACGTATTTCAGCCAGTGAGAGACCTGACGATGTCAATGGATTCATGGTATAAGTATGTCCATTGAATTGTCAGCCACCACGTTTAATTTATATTTGAGCCTAGGGCATTTGCATATATTCATTCAATATTTTTTTGAAAACTTGAAATTCATTGCTTCATTCTCAGCGCTTCGTGCTGGAGGAAAATGTATTTTCTAATTCGCTTTTGTTCTTTCACTTTAACTTTTTGCCACCAATCATCAAGTCGCACTTTGCTGATGTCTATTGCAGATGTTTTCATCTTACTATACGTAAGTATGCACCCCGGGAGAAGGGGGAGAGGGAGGCTAATATTCGTAGCGCGCGTCGTTGAGACTGCTCCATACTGTTATTCAGCTTGACCCAATGATAACGTTGGCTTGACCTGCCGTTTTGTTGTTTAAATAGCCGGCCTATGTCCACGCACGGGTTTCTCACAACGGCCACAGGTAGGCCGTTGCACTAAGCATGTCATCGCTGTAATTTTTTATTTTCTTTTTTGCATGAATCGCAAAACTTGTTCTATTTTGGACTCGACCGATGCAAAAAGTTGGTCGGGAGGGAGAGACGTGAAATGAAGTTACATCCTTCCCTTCCACCCAATGAGATACATTCTTGACCCTGCTGACCTTAATTCTTGCTCACAATCTCAACTGTGAACAAGCCTCCCACCAATAAGCCGATATGTTAGTACATTTGCTTTCTAAAATCATTTTGGTGGGTGCCCGCAATTTTCTTTTAGTATGTTTCATCCCGACCAAAAGGACTTCCGCCATACCCTGATTTCACCCTGAAACTGTTCTGCGGCTGCATTTTCCATAATAATACGAGCGTTTTTATTTCCATTGTATTTACGCATTGCAGTGAAGGCTTGTGGTCAGGTCGCAACCCAAGTCCGAGATACGTTGGGCGAGATCCTTGTAATACTGCCCGAAAGCAGCGTTTTCTCTCGCTGCCCGCGATGTGCATCACCCATGAAATAAACATCTATTTCATTCTGCTCTAAACATACATGTTAAAATAAAATATTAAACCGACGGCGGCTTTTGGACCTCACACTATACTCACTAGACTGTGCCGAATCTCCAGGTAGGTAGTCAGGATGTGTCGCCAGTTCACGGAGACGGACTGCGTCGGCGCGTAGTAGGCATCGACGTCGTCCATGGGGTTGAAGTATGACTTGTCGGCGTTGGCGATGCCATCCAGAACTTGCTCCCTCACGTCTTTTGGTATGTCCCCAGACTGGAGCATAGCCATGCTTGCACATAAAAAAGCAGACAGGTCGTGGTTAAGAAGAGACCGGTCCCTTCATTTGATGGATTATACAGTTAATTGAGAAGTAATGGATTATTGAGTGTTTTTTTATCTTGTGATCATTACTAGTCTTGTTCAATGCACCAATTAATTACTCATTTGAACATCGTTGTAAAAGTAGTGCGATGTGTAGTGATACATATAGAGCTATACGGGCCAGAACTGTGACATGGCGATGAGACACACTTCATAGCAGTGCTCCTGATTGTTTTTTTACTCTCTGGTGTTACTTGACGTTCACTGATGTGGCGTGGTACTAGGGCGTTCCGCATTTTAGCCTCCATCGAAATTATGCTACCACCAGCCACAATCGAACCCGCAACTCTCGGTTGAGCAGCCGACAGCCGTAAACCCTGTACCACCGAGGCGGAAGATGTATGTGAATGAATGAATGAATGAATGAATGAATGAATGAATGAATGGTCATGGCACGACCGCAACCTACCGGTACGAGTTCCGCACGACGGCCTCCTTGAGACCAGCCTTGGCAACCACGCTCATGCGCGCCGTGTCGTTGAAGTGCTTGACGAAGCCGAAGTTAAAGAGCCGGTACGTGAGCATCGCGCACGCCTGCTCGTGCTGCTCCTTGTCGCCGTCGAGTAGCCTCCAGAAGGGCCACAGGTGCAGGTGCAGCGAGTAGCTGAAGTAGGCCCGTACCGTCTCGGCTTTGACCTCTGCCATCACCTCTGCCACATGCTTCATGTACGAAGGGGACCTGCGGCCATTCCAAGGAGATAATACGCAATTATCGGGCACTGTAACAATGTCTCTCAATCAATCGGGCGCGTAGCCAGAAGCTGGGGGTTGTTTAATTACTCTTGGTGGACGTGTCCATGTGTGTTTGTTGGGGGATTGTAGGTATACTGATGCAAAACTTTCAGCTCCCCAACACCACCTCTGACTTCGCCAGGCTGGTCAAGTCCGGTTCGGTTCATTCAGTCAGGTGGTCAGTTAATCTGTCGGAAGTTTGTTTACTCTAGCCTGCCTTACTTAACATCACATCAGTATCAGAATGTTACCCTGTGTCTTCATTGAAGGGTGAGCTAGGATTTTGTTTTTTGGGTGTAAGGGTCTGGGCCCCCCTTATTCATGCTCGTGCGTGGGTTTGAATGCGTTGACCGATTGGGGGTTTAGTGTGTTCAGCCCTCCCTTCTAAGCTCCAAAAATTGTTTTGCTGGTGTATTTAATATATATATATATATATATATATATATATATATATATATATATATATATATATATATATATATATATATTGCAACGAGCTAGGTTGCGTGAAAACACAGGTTATTATTCCAGAAACGTTAGCCGCAACAAGCTGGTACAGGCAGGAACCCGGCAAGCACGAGCCACACACGGACGTCAACGTCTTCTTTCACGCTGGCACAGAGCTGGCGCCACTATGCTTCGGTACAATTACTCCCCGCGCAGAAAGGAGCCAACCTGGCGACCTAGGGAAAGGACACGACAAGGGGGTCATAGCATGGTTTTAGGCGTGATACGTGTACTGTTTCACGCCCACGGCAGCGTTGGTCCGAAGGTGGATCAATGGGCTCAACTTCATAGTTGACGGGAGATGTTTGCCGCACCACACGGTAGGGGCCATGGTATTTCGACGAAAGCTTCGGGGAAAGACCAGGAGGGGTAGACGGGACCCAGAGCCAAACCAGCATTCCTGGGTTACAGTGTACAGTAGACGCAGAGGAATCGTGGTCAGTTTTCTGGCGCCATTGGTCTTGTGCGGTAAATGAGCGAGCGAGTTGACGACACTCTTCGGCATAAGCAGCTGCTTCGGAAACAGGCGTCGCTTCGGAAACATCAGGCCTGTAAGGGAGAATGGTGTCCATGGAGCATGATGGCTCACGTCCGTACAGGAGGAAGAAAGGAGAAAAGCCAGTGGTTGTTTGTGGCGCAGAGTTGTACGCGTACGTGGCAAAAGGGAGCACTTGGTCCCAATTAGTGTGGTCGTCAGAGGCGTACATGGCAAGCATATCTCCAAGGGTACGGTTAAAGCGTTCCGTCATGCCATTTGTTTGAGGATGGTATGCCGAGGATTTCCGATGGACAGTGCGACATGCCTTGAGCAGCTCGTCGACAGCGTTCGAGAGAAATACGCGTCCACGGTCACTCAGTAATTCACGAGGCGCACCGTGTCGCAAAATGAGATGGTGAAGAAGAAAGGACGCAACGTCTTTCGCAGTGGTAGCAGGCAGCGCAGATGTTTCAGCGTAGCGGGACAAATGATCCACGGCGACGATAATCCACCGGTTGCCTCGAAGAGAGTTCGGTAGAGGACCATAAATATCAATTCCGACGCGGACGAATGGTCTCGCTGGGCAGGTTAAGGGTTGCAAAGGGCCAGCAGTGCTGTGAGAAGGCGTCTTGCGTCGTTGACACGTGGTGCATGACCGAACGTACTGGCGAACGTGCCGATACATGCCGCGCCAGTAGTATCTTAGACGAAGGCGAGAGTAAGTCTTAAATACTCCAGCGTGGCCACATTGGGGGTCATCGTGAAAGGCAGCACAGATGTCCGAACGCAAATGACGAGGGATGACAAGGAGCCACCTACGGCCGTCCGTCACGTAATTGCGGCGATACAACAAGCCTTCACGGACAGCAAAGTGTCTTGCTTGACGAGAGAGGGAGCGTGAAGTCGTTTCTGACGAACTGTGAGAGAGGACGTCGAGCAAAGAATTGATCCAGGGATGCTTGCGCTGTTCGGATGGCACGTCAGTGATGCTCAACGATGACGAATCGCAAATGGCACTTGATAAGCAGGCAAGGTCAGGAGGTAGTGGAGAACGGGATAGTGCATCGGCGTTTGAATGTCTGCGTCCTGAGCCATAAACAACACGGATATCGTATTCCTGAAGGCGTAAAGCCCAACGAGCGAGGCGGCCAGTAGGATCTTTCATGGACGCTAACCAGCATAAGGCATGGTGATCTGTGACAACATCAAACTGACGTCCGTAAAGGTAGGTGCGAAATTTTCCTATAGCCCAAATGATAGCCAAGCACTCCTTTTCCGTGACGGAATAGTTGGACTCTGCCTTCGTTAGTGTACGGCTGGCATAGGCGGCAACGTACTCGTCACAGCCATCCTTGCGTTGAGCGAGAATGGCACCGAGGCCGACACACCGCTTGCATCCGTGTGAATTTCAGTGGGTGCATTGGGATCGAAGTGGCGGAGAACTGGCGGAGACATGAGTAGCCGGCATAGCGCCGTGAATGTCTCATCGCAGTGGGAATTCCAGCCAGAGAGGTCCGCGCTACGGGAGAGAAGCTGAGTCAGAGGGGCAATTATAGAGGCAAAATTGCGAATGAAACGCCGAAAATAGGAACACAAGCCTACGAAACTACGAAGCTTCTTAAGGGTAGTAGGCTTGGGGTACTCGGCAACGGCACGCAGTTTGGCAGGGTCTGGCGATATTCCTTCTTTTGAAACGACGTGGCCGAGAATTGTGAGTTTGCGGGTGCCAAAACGACATTTCTTGAAGCTTAGTTGCAACCCGGCTGCCGTAAGGCACTGGAGAACTTGTTCCAGACGGGAAAGATGAGTTTCGAAATTAGCCGAGAATACAACTATGTCGTCTAAATAGCAAAGACAGATGTGCCATTTAAGTCCCCTGAGGACACTGTCCATCATTCTTTCAAAAGTCGCAGGCGCATTGCAAAGACCGAAGGGCACTACATTAAATTCATATAAGCCGTCAGGGGTCACAAACGCCGTTTTTGGACGGTCTGGTTCAGCCATTGGCACTTGCCAATATCCAGAGCGCAGGTCCAGTGAAGAGAAAAACTCCGCACCTTGAAGGCAATCCAAGGCGTCATCAATGCGTGGCAGGGGATAAACATCCTTGCGTGTGATGTTGTTTGATCGACGATAATCCACGCAAAACCTGATGGAGCCATCCTTTTTTCGCACGAGGACCACTGGCGAAGCCCAAGGACTGTATGAGTGCTGAATAACACCACGTTGCAGCATCTCGTCGACGTGTTGAGTGATGACGTCACGCTCAGCCTGCGAGACGCGGTAGGGGCGCTGACGAAGTGGAGTATGATGACCGGTGTCAATATGGTGAGCGACAACTGACGTGCGTCCCAAGGGATGTTGTCCGTGGTCGAAGGAGGCGCGGAAACGGTCAAGTAGTTGAATGAGCTGATTGCGCTGGTCTTGCGTAAGGCCGGTGTCTACGCTGCGCAACAGAACGTCTTCGTCAGGTAGTGAGGGCACGGTGCCAGCTGTGACAGCATCCACGGACATCGGTGTCGTATCAGAACGGGCATCGAAAGGAAAGATGTCATCATAAGTGTCAAGACTCCCAATGCATTCGCCATGCAATAAGGTAGCGGGACAAGGGAACGGATTGCCCACGTACACGGCGCTGGAGCCATCGGCAAGTGTTATGACGGCAAACGGGACGACAAGGTTCCGGCGACGAGCGCATTCTTGTGACGGCATAAATAGGGCAGTTGAATCGAAAACGGAGTTGCACAAAAGAGATACCGCGGCGACCGAAAAAGCAGAAATGACGACGTCAGCGGCGACGACCACCTTTTTGGGTGAGCGAGGGAGATCTATGAATGTCGTGCTGAATGGATACAAAACGAGTTGAGCACGAGCGCAGTCAACAACCGCATGATTAGCGGAAACAAAGTTCCATTCCAGGATGATTTCATGAGACGCATGCGGAAGGACGACAAATTCAACGATGTAAAGCACTCCTTGAATCACAACACGAGCAGTGCATGTGGCAGAAGGTTGGACGTGTTGCGAACTCGCTGTGCGTAAAGAAATTTCAACCAGTGGGGTCGTCACTTTGTTCAGTTTGCGGCATAACACTTCACTGATTATACAAATAGCGGCACCTGTGTCGACAAGAGCAGTTGTGGCGAAACCGTCCACAAACACGGCAATCTCGTTAGGGGGCGAAAGATAAGGCCTTGGAAATTTCGTCGGTGGCGCAGCTCTTGCCTCAGGAACTGCGACTGTTAGTTTTCCTCCTGGGCGTGGTTGGAACGGCGAAGCATGGGGGAAGGAGACCAAAGACGGGGGGAAGGAGATCGACGTCGGCTGAAGTCTGATCGACGTGAGCGGGGGTCATGTGAATCAGGTGTCACATGCGATTCTGATTGCCGAGGTACGTTGCCATAATGCTGCACATCATTAAAATAGAATCCACGGCGACGACAGTAGCGCGCAACATGTCCTGGGATACCACAGTTGTAGCAGACGGGCCGGTTATCCGGAGTACGCCAAGAGTTTACAGGTGCTCGAGGTGGTGGAAAGGGCCGATTAACCGGATAAACTGAAACTGGTGACCTGTAGTAGTTGGTGGCTGGACTGTATGAATGGAGCGGCGGTTGGGCAGGAGGTCGGCGGACGGCTTCTGCATAAGTCAGCGGTGCAGCCACTGATATTGGGGATGCGGTCGAAGGGAGAGCTTCGGCAACTTGCGTCTGAATAGCACGGCGAAGTGAGTGGTCCAGTGTTGTGGGCGTCTCGTTGATGGTGGCGACAAGAGAGAGCTGTCGAGCAACTTCCTCCCGGATGTACTGTTGAATTTGAGGCATTAACACGCTGTAGTCGGGGTCACTGCTTTTGCACTCCAAGGCCGAAACATCAGCTGTTTGCGTATTAGCGCGACGTGTAGAAACTCGTTGCTTGCGCAGCTCATCGAAACTTTGACATAACTGAATCACGGCCGTGACGGTCTGTGGGTCTTTGGCCACAAGCATATGAAAAGCATCGTCATCAATGCCTTTCATTATATTCTTTATTCTGTCAGCCTCCGCCTTCCTGGCATCAACTCGCCTACAGAGGCTGATCACATCCTCAATGTAGCTCGTGAAGCTCTCACCATTTCGCTGAAATCGTCCCCGCAGTCCCAGTTCAGCACGAAGCTTACGCATGGCTGGACGACCGAAAAACGTGGTGACGGCCTCTTTGAAAACCGACCAGGTGGGGATGTCGGCTTGGTGGTTGGTGAACCATAGGTTGGCCAAATCCATCAAGTAGAAGATGACGTGAGTCAGCTTCGCAGGGTCATCCCACTTGTTAATCGCGCTGGCATGCTCGTACTCTGCCAGCCAGTCCTCGACATCTTGATCTTCAGTGCCGTTGTATACTGGGGGGTCACGCAGACGAAGTACACCAGAACACATGACAGGTGGCAGCGTGGAAGAGCCTTGTGGGGGATCGACGCGCTCGGTCATCGCGGACTGAGATGGTAGCTTACGGCTGCGGAGCTCCAGGACGTTACCCAGCACGTTTCCACCAAAATGCACCGAGCTAGGTTGCGTGAAAAACCAGGTTATTATTCCAGAAACGTTAGCCGCAACAAGCTGGTACAGGCAGGAACCCGGCAAGCACGAGCCACACACGGACGTCAACGTCTTCTTCTTTCACGCTGGCACAGAGCTGGCGCCACTATGCTGTCGGTACATATATATAACACACGCACGAACATGCAAAAGGGGTAGTTGAATCCCGCCCCCACCCCCCACCTTCCCGGAAATAAACTTCTGGATGTGCCCCAAATGGCTGACACATACTAGCTGTCAGAAACTTCGGGAGGTCCCGGGGTCGGGGTGTTCCTGGCTACGTCAATATTATTTTATTCATATACCTGTCTTCATTCAAATGATTCTCTTTCTCTATGGCTACGTTTGATGGCAACGACAATTCTATGAATATATTTCCTTGATTCAATTCAATGGATACTTCTAGGAATACTTTATCCAATCAATCAATCAATCAATCAATCAATCAATCAATCAATCAATCAATCAATCAATCAATCAATCAATCAATCAATCAATCAATCAATTATTCAATCAATCAATCAATCAATCAATCAATCAAGTCAATCAATCAATGATTTAGGTTGCTATCCCTTCCGACACTATTTTTATCCAAATAATAAATCAGTCGATAAATGAAAGATAATGATTAAAATGAGCATCCATTTCAACACTAGATGAAAACAAATGACGTGACTTTGTTTCTGTAGTTAGAATTTTTAACACGTACTGTATTTAGGAATGTTGCCAGTCTCTTCCATGCAGGGGCTTAGCGGCCAACATAGGTGGGTAAACGAGAGGGGCATATGGGGGGGGGGGTGGCCGCCTCCCATTGTCACTTAATAAGGGGGGCTCAACGCCTGCCCCATACATACATTGACTTAGCAGGCGAAGGGGCAATGCGAAAAGCCGTCGCCCCCCCCCCCCCCCCCTGAAGGGGAAGCCTGTGCACACCTATCTGGATAATCTTCCGGGGTGGTGAAGGGGCCCCCGCCCCATCGTTTATGTACCTGAGTGGGTTCGTATGACTGTAGGTATATACCACAATGAAAAATGTCAAAATTTCGGGGTGAGGGTGATTCTTTTGGTGAGTGAGACGCTTTTTAGATATTTCTTCATTCCTGTGCCCCTTAAGATTCCATCAACATATTTTTTGAAGTTTTGAATCCAACCGCCTCCGAAGCTTGATCTACAGGGCAGCGCTGGTCGTGCCACCTTGCGACGCTTGCGTGCAACAAGACCGTGCACACCAGTGCATACTTGCAGCGCGTAACACATCGCTTTGAGGAAGAATGCGTCACACTTCAGGTGCGAAAAAGACGCCAGTAGTGACATAGAAGCAAGGGTGGACTTATTCATTCATTTTTTTACTTTTCACGACAACAACGACCTTAAAAAAAGTTTCCTTCATCAATGCCTCCGAGATGGCCCCTTTTCGAAGGCCATGTTTAAACGTAATGTGGTCGAGGAGAGCGTCAGGAGATGGCAATACTGGTACTACAGCTGCTGTCAAAGTCTCTTGCGTTGCCTTTCTCGGAAAGTCAAGTGCATTAACAAACAAGTCGGCCACCCCACTGCGCAAATGTACTACCACTGGACAGCACCAAGAAAATAGGATTACAGGGACAACAAGCAGTTACGCTTCCCGTTTTCGGTCGTCTTGAATCATGGAGAGTGCACGTACTTTACAAAAATGAAGTGCCTCCCCTTTCGGTAATATTTGCTTGACACGTCTTTCCACTTCAACAAATTCCTATACAATTTATTTTCTGTTATATATGATTAGTGTAAACGAATAAATTCAAAAGCATATCACTTAAGTAGAAATTCGCTTTCCCCTTGAGTATCTAATCTATCTATCTATCTATCTATCTATCTATCTATCTATCTATCTATCTATCTATCTATCTATCTATCTATCTATCTATCTATCTATCTATCTATCTATCTATCTATCTATCTATCTATCTATCTATCTGTCTGTCTGTCTGTCTGTCTGTCTGTCTGTCTGTCTGTCTGTCTGTCTGTCTGTCTGTCTGTCTGTCTGTCTGTCTGTCTATCTATCTATCTATCTATCTATCTATCTATCTATCTATCTATCTATCTATCTATCTATCTCTATCTGTCTGTCTGTCTGTCTGTCTGTCTGTGTCTATCTATCTATCTATCTATCTATCTATCTATCTATCTATCTATCTATCTGTCTGTCTGTCTGTCTGTCTGTCTGTCTGTCTGTCTGTCTGTCTGTCTGTCTGTCTGTCTGTCTGTCTGTCTATCTATCTATCTATCTATCTATCTATCTATCTATCTATCTATCTATCTATCTATCTATCTATCTATCTATCTATCTATCTATCTATCTATCTATCTATCTATCTATCTATCTATCTATCTATCGTTCTTTCAATATTGCGGCCATCCCCGGAAGGCTGTTATCGGGTGGAATCGGCATGCCTTCCTCATTTTCTTTCAGTGTTCATCAGCCCTAAAACGACCAAACGAAAGGGCATTTATGCCATCACGGGAACGTGGTTTAGTAATACAATTTTTTTGGAAGTCGGAATTATCCTGAAGTGGAAAATTTCTGATTACGACCTTAAGCGTTGCCCAGCAGATCCCTTTTTGTCCACCTGCAAAAAATACTCCAGCAAAGCGCCCACAGAAAGTAAACTGTTTCCAGACAATGTATTATATTTTTGTATAATAGGTGGAAGGAAATCGCATGGATCAGTTCAGTTCGCGTTCGATTCACAGTGCCTAGTGCATTGACTGTCGAAACACGTCGATCCGGGTCCACGCCCCAGCTCAGGGAAGAAAATTTATTTTGTTCTATACGTTATTTCTTTGGTGCTGGTGAGAAGGGTTTATCTAGAACGCCACCACACACGTCAGTCAATACGTCCGACTGAGTGCAGGTATCACGCCAAATTGGAACCCCCATGGTCGCCGGAGCCAACGTTTTCACAGAAGTCCACAACGAAGACGAGAACTCTAGATGAAGACTGCATCAACTGTTATATGTGTTTATTAACAAAGACAGCGTTTTTCAGTATACTCGGCAAGAACTCATCTTGACACTGGAGCGAACGAAGGCTGCGAAGGTGGGGCTTCTGCACGTTGGTGTTGCTCTGCAAATACACAGTGGCTTGCGGCTGATTTAGTGCTTGCTCGCTCGCATTGTTAACGAATTTATAATACCACACCAAAGTGTGTCATACTTGCATGTTCTTTGTAACGCGCGAAAATAGGAAGAAAGGCCAGGGTAGACAGGAAAATCGCTCACTTCCAACTAACTTTCTTTCGCAGAGTGGAAAAATATATATGTATGTAGAAAAGGAAGATATAAAAAAAAAACATGCGGATAAAAAAACAAGCCTACTACAGCTATCAGTAGTCAAAACACGTGTGAGGGTTCTTCGAGCGCCTTAAAGCCCGGTCAAGTAATCGTCCTAAATGTGATAACGCAACACTGCTGAGGAAATTACTCTGTTTTCATCATAGTGTTTTTTTTTCGCTTCAATATTCTCGCGCGCTGAAAAAAAAAAAAAAACTTCTGCCAGTATGACTACATTCCAACTAGAACAAGCTTTCATTCTTGCGCGAAAATGTGAATGGGATAAAAACTTCGATAAATGTACACTTAGCGGCATATTGCGAGTACTTCTTTTTTTTCGGAGAACTGATTTTGCGGTTGTGGCCGCATACCGACCGAGTATGTCACTGACGCCATATTTACATCGAAAAAAACGGGCATGCTGAAAAAGTAGCATTGCCTAGGAAATGAAAAAAAAAAAACAGAAAGCCATTCTTGAAAAGTGAACAATAATTAAAGTTATTATACATGTATTTCACCAACGACTGTCTGGTGCAGTCAGAGTCTAAGAATAAACAGAGCAGTATTTATTTAATACCCCGAGGTAAATTGAAAACATTATCTGTAAAGTTCAGTACTGTTTCTTAGCGCGGTAGCAGGCAGGCATGTTTTTCAGTCCTGTAGGTTCCACAGTGCTGCGACGAAAAGCCTTCACCGAGCACGACGACAAGAACCCTCGTTTTACGATTTGGCACTGTACTGTGGGAGAGTAGGAAGCCGTTCCAGCTCCCCACGCTTTTCTGGCGTGTTGAGATCAAATGTTCGGTGACTTGGAGTACAATTTACTATACTGTGAGAAAGTAACAGCCGTTTAGAATAAACTGTGAATGCTTTAGAACACTATAAGTACTCTACTATGGGAGAACAATAAGCCGTGCTGTTAGCTGGTCAGAGGAAGTGGTTAACGAATTTGAGTACTTTGTTGTCGGGTTGGCATAAGGCCGTCCATTAAGCAAACGTTTCTGTTGGGTTTGTGTTTAGAAAACGTGGCTAACGATTTAGAGTACTAGGTACTCTACTATGGGAGGATTTCAAGCCGTCCCGTTCACAAGGCAGTCTACGGAGACTGTTTAAAGAAGCGCTGATGATGGCACCTGTGTTTAGAAAGAATGTTTAATGATTTCGAGTACTTGATGCTCTACCAGAGTCTACGCCTCGAGTGAGTGATATAAACGACGCACAAGCAGCAACTTTTACCAGTTGACTTTACCGCAGAAAGTTCCACTGCAGTTACTGGTTACATAACAAAAACATGAACGTCCCAGTAAAAATAAAAAAAAGGTTCTGACATAGATGCTAAACTGCAATAAATTATTTAAGGGGGACCATAGAACCTTTATCATAAAGTATTCGTAGTTCTAGAATTGATTGCGAGAAATAACTTAAAGTTTAAACGAAAACCTACCGGCGTAACTGTCTATCGTAGGTGAAAGGCAGCTGCAGCGCGCGTTTCCATGAACGGCTGAGCTGGAATTTTGTCACTCGTTGATGCGACCACAGAAGGGTCTAATAAGTAAATTGGAATACAACCAATAGATACAGTGTAATAATGAAACCAATGGCAAACATGAAGACGAAGACATAAATTGAGAATGCACTGCTCGCTTACATTCACTGCTAGAATCGCAGATATATTCGCCATGTATAGAGCTTTCTAAAACTTGATTATTCAAAGCCGTTGACAGTGCTCTAACACTCTCTCCCTCCCTACCAATCCCTATTTTTTATTATCTTCTTTGTTATCAACACATTACATATCAATGGAATGTACGACAAGAAGCAGACTAGTCTGTCTGACCAGATAGTCCTGCCAGCCCGTGTCTTGGTTAACAGATGCGAAACCATTCATTAAAAAAATATATACGCGAGAAAGCAGATGCACCGTACGGAGGGGAAAAAAAGCCTATCACAACGCAATGAGCTGTCGTTCTTGACACGCACACAAAACAAATTCAATCCGTTCTTTCGTTTACAAACGTCTCAGACCACATGAATGGTGTTTGAGGTCTTGCTTATACGGTGCAGGTATATAGGACAAGAAATATGATTTAACAACGTAAATTGGACATACGAACGCTTGGAAGGCGCGGAAAATTGGGACATAGAAAACGAGAGACACATAGAAGCCCAAAATGAAACCTGGATTTATTCACAGAATACACATATGGAAGCAAAACGCAAGTGAAAAGGGAAATGTAAGAGGGAAACTGATATCAAGGGTCTTCAAGAGACGGGATCTCACAATCTAAAACCGAACTATATAGAAGCCACCCACCACGTCCTCAGTGATGGATGCCATTTGCCTTCTTCTTCTCTCTTCTCCACATCTTTAATACCATCACGCCACCCCTACAGGCGCTGTCGCTCTCCAATTAGGGCTGTCGAAGTTGCGTCTTTTCCTTTCCTCAAGCCTGTCTGTCTTCCAATCTAAATGTGATATAAAGCAAGGTTGAACCTTCCGTCTATTATTTTTTTCTCCCCTCGTGTTCTTTCTGTTGTATACAGGGTGTCTGAAGAAATATAAGAAAAATCTTCAAAATTAAGAAAAAGATTCCCATGCTGCCTTCCTCAAGGGGAGACATGTCACTTGAAAACTTTTTTCTTAACCATCTTGATCAAGGCTGATGGAACTTGCTGAGTTTACGTGTATTTGTTGGCTGATACTGGATAATTTATTGTTTTTGAATAGTAACTAGTTTCCAAGATATCACGAACGCCCCTCTTTTTTGTTCAGGACCTAATTAGCTAACTAACAGTAGCCTTGACAGCAATGTAAAACCCACAGAAACCCTTGCAGATGCTCATAGTGTGTCGCAAAAGGGTAAACCACTGCTATAGGCCATTTTTTAGCAAAATTGTGGTCTGTTGAACCAGATTCAGACTATGCGTTCATTGACACTTGAAACAATAGATCCGACTTTGAACCTTTTCTCATGAAAGTATTATGACAAAATTTGCCTTACAGCACATCGCATCTGTTTACCTCAGAAACAAAACATAAATCGTTATTATAACCCAGAGAGAACCATGCTCCTCCGTTACAGAAAGGACATGAAAAACTTATCCTTGTTTACTTTCGATTAAACTGGTAGGATGCACGTGTTTTCGGTTTTTAATGTAGGCTAATGATATAAATTGACGGCATTCAGCTGCGAAAAGTTGCTAATAGGTGTGCGATGATCTTAGAAATGTGCAAGTATTGTCAGCGACAATGCTTTTTTTGCTGATTTTGGCCCTTAAGTGACACGCCCCCTCCCCTTAATATGTATAGAAGCATGAATTGTAGCAGCAGTTGAGGAAACTAAGTTAACCATATCTTTAATTAGTGGCGTTTGTTCCGATGAGAAAATTGCGACCCTTCTTGTGTGGAGAGCCAATTGCCACTTTCAGATTACATAAAAGCAGCCGCTGACAACAATTAGCAGTAACATGACAAACTTCGTCTGTAAAGCCGAAACTAAGAAAAGGGCGATTGTCGTATTCTTCCGGGACGTCTAGAATGAGCGAGCATTGTTATCATCATCATCATCATCATCATCATCATCATCATCATCATCATCATCATCATCGTCGTCGTCGTCGTCGTCGTCGTCGTCGTCGTAATAATAATAATAATAATAATAATAATAATAATAATAATAATAATAATAATAATAATAATAATAATAATAATAATAATAATAATAATAATAATAATAATAATAATAATAATAATAATAATAATAATAATAATAATAATAATAATAATAATAATAATAATAATAATAATAATAATAATAATCGTCGTTGTCATCATCATCAATAACCTGATTACACTCACTGCAGGGCGAAAGGCCTCTCCTTAGCTTTGCCAATCAACCCGGTCCTGTGCTTGCTGCTGCCACGTTACGCCCGCAAACCTCTTAGATCTGACCTCCCCACCTCATTTTCTCTCTCCTCCTCATGCGTATGCCTTCACTTAGAATTCCGTCAGTTACCTTTGATTGATTTGTGGGGTTTAACGTCCCAAAACCACCATATGATTATGAGAGACGCCGTAGTGGAGGGCTCCGGAAATTTTGACTACCTGGGGTTCTTTAACGTGCACCCAAATCTGAGCACATGGGCCTACGACATTTCCGCCTCCATCGGAAATGCAGCCGCCGCAGCTGGGATTTGAACCCACGACCTGCGGGTCAGCAGCTGAGTACCTTAGCCACTGGACCACCGCGGTGGGGCAGTCAGTTACCTTTAATGAACAAAGGTTACCCTGCCCACGTGCTACTTGCCCGGTCCATGTTGGTGCCCTTTTGTGATTGCAACTACGATATCCTTGAGCCCCGTTCGTTCCCTGACCCACTCTACTCTCTTCCTGCTTCTTAAAGGGTCACTAAAGGCAACTATTAAGTCGACGTTGATTTTTAAAATAGCGGCCCAGAAACCTCGTAGTGTTATTGTGTGCCAAAAAGTGTTTATTTTGAAATAAAATCACGTTTTAGTGGCTCCCATTGCGTTAGCACACTTCGAAATACCCGCCTCAAGCAGAAAGTCTTACGTCACTGTCGCCATGCCTAATGTGGCCCGGCTTAACTGTTGACCGCCGACACTAGTAGCAGCAGAACGATAGCGGCTGAAACCCCAGCAGCAACAACGACTATTGAACAATTTCCTGCCGTTGGCTCCGAGATGGCAGACGTGCTTGCTTAAACTGGGCTCCGCTAGATGACACGACCTGTCCAGTTTAACCAAGCGAAAATTGCACTTTCGAACCACTCGTGCCTTTCTTCATGGTAATGACAGGCGGATCTTTTTTCCATGAATAAAACAAAAGCGAAATAAAGTATTTTATTGCATCCTTTGATGTATGGGCGGTTCTTTATTTGGTGCAGCTAGTTTGACTACCATGAATTGTAGGCTGTAACTATGATGTCATCGGGACCTTCTTAAGAATGCTCTACTGCGGTGCATGTGTTCACGTGCATATACCCTAATTTATCAGTAAGTAAGGCATTGCTGTTGATAATATTGTCGTTTTAAATGTTGTCATACATTAATATATCACTCTCCCGTAAATTGTTATTGAGTATAGTGCATTTTCCTTTGCATTGCTCGTTGCAGTGTCCTCAAATTAAACCCTCCTTGTGATCCTCCAGCTTTTCGCTGCGCAGGTTACTGCCGTAAGATGTAACTGTTATGTTATATACTTCCCTATTGAGGGATAGCGGTGGTCTACCATTCTCGGTTTGAGAATGATTGCCGATTGTGCAGCACCTCATCTTTATTCGTCTAGTTATTTCACTCTTATATACGGTCCGGCTATGTGGCCACTACCTTTCTTAAGTAGACGTATTTCTTTACAACTTTAATGGTATCGCCACCTATCGCAAAGCGCCGCTCTGTGCCGAGACTGCTGCACATTACTTTAGTTTGATGTATAATGATTTCCATACCAATTCTTCAGCTTTCCGTGTCGACAGCCGTAATCATGAGTTATAATTATTCACCTGAATCACTTATCAATGCAATGTCATCGCTGAAACGCAGGTGACTATACGATACTATTTATTAATTCTTAACTCTTCCCAATCCAGAACCCTGAAAACTTCCCGCAAAAGCACGGTGAATAGCATTGTGCAGCTGGTGTCTTCCTGCCTTACATTCTTGTGTCTTTATTGGGGTTCTGTCACTTCTAAGGAGGACTATCGTGGCAGTTGATTCGTTGTTACGTTCAGCATGTTTGAGTTGACTTCGTCGACGCCCTGAATCCGCAATGCCTGCTTTACTGCTGATATGCGGCGACCGAAGCAAAAGGGTCGCTTTACCACTAAACTGAAAATTTCTTAGTGGTTGTGCGGATCTCGTTTTCTATAAGAGCAGGTATGGCACACGCATGTTGACAAATGCAGAACCAATACCATTGGAATCGTCGCCATGAACAGTGACGTCATTCATGACGTCGGCTAGTTGCCGTCATCGGAGCTTCGGTTTCGCCGGTGCAATTCGTTAAATTTCATTCCTCCGCAATAATTACAAAAGGCGGATTTTTCCGAATATCAAAGCGGCTTTGGCCTCTTCGCAGGATGAAGCACAGCAATGCCCCCATTCGACTTGACCACTCATTTCAGCTACTGAAAGAGATAATTCATTTTACTTTATTACATCTCTAAATGCTGTGTCACGTCAAACAAAACAAATCTCTCCCCGCAGAAAAAATGTAATCACAAAAGCAGTGGGGAAAATAACCTATTTTCCTTTCTAATGATTTTCGAACGTTTCTTGACACACCCTTGTGTTTCTTCTGTGAATAAATCCCGGTTTAAGTATGCGCTTGCACCACACCCTCTATATGTCGTTTGTTTGCAGAACCATGTTTGCATAATAGATCTATATCAACTGCCCCTCCTATCAGCCTCTTCTGCAATAACCTGGATATCCTACCTCACAATGACGCATGTCTGGTCACTCATGTCCAGATGTCCAAGAAGAAATGCCTCCAGAAAACGCTCCCAGCGCCACTCTCCTTTGAACTCGGCCGCCAATGCAGTGATCGTGGTCTGTGAGATATTGCTCATGGGTGTGAGGGTGTCGTCCGGAGGACCGCCGAAGGACCGCAGAGACCAGGCGAACTGGAGGGCATCGTCCAGAGACTTGGCTTCTCCCTTCATCCTTCATTCGAAGAAATTAATAGTTATGAATAACACTCTAATTCAATTCAATTCTTTTATTTCAGGCCTATATACAAGAGAAATATGTCCAAGAGGTAAGGCGAAAGGAGACTCATATCTCCTGGCGAGGTTTTTACCCAAAGTTGTGTGTTTCGTGTACGGCAGTGCCAAGGAGCATATTTGGCACGAATGGTCCGTTTTAGGTCATTGTCAGACACGGCAGTAGTTGAGTGACACTAATAAAATTACTGTAAAACTACTTTGATTGCGATAGTAACTATATGGGCTCTCGAAGCACATTTCTTGTCGTCGCCGAGGCCGTCATGCTCTGTAATCCTCAATTGATAAAGCTGCCTCGCGCGTCGTATGTTCTGTGGGCGAGCGAGCGTGCATGCTGGAAGGCGCTGTATAGGGACTAGGCAACCCCTTTCATTCTTCGCTAGAGGAAAACGCACCGTCATCGGTAGCAACGTTGTGCCTCTCGAATACTGCATACTAAGGAACAGCACGCCATTCGTAACGTATGTTAACTATTGGTTCCCACCATCGTAATGAATGGCAAAACGTGATCGTATGATATTACCATACGATCACAGGTCGGGAGAACGTGGAGCTCATTCTGCCGCCCTCAAGAAATATTAGAGTAACAGATAGCTAATCTGAATGGTGAGTATCAATGCTGAAGGACAGGGCGTTTAAACATGGAGAAAAGAAAGAAGTATTTCCCGTGAAGACTTGCACACGTGCCGGTAGGATGGGTATAAGTAAGTTGTTCTTGAAGGAAAGAAAAGAAAGGAGCTGATTTCTGTACTCCTTGTAGGCGACACGGTTAAGTTCCTTGTAGGGAATGGGGTAAGGGTATGTAAAAAATAGTTGAAAGACATAGAAACAAATATACGGAGCACTCGCCACACGCTAGTCAAGAAAGAGGAGAGATGAGATAGGAAAGATGGGGGACATATATGGTCAAAAATTGGGGGACCCTTAAGCTTCGCCTTTAGGAATTGAACGCGATATCGAAAACCGACCCCTAGTGCGCCCTTAAACCACTAAGTGCATACTTGTTAATATGTTTTTTTTACACACACACACACACACACCACACACACACAACACACACACAACACACACACACACACACACACACACACACACACACACACACACACACACACACACACACACACACACACACACACACACACACACACACACACACACACACACACACACACACACGCGCACACACACACACACACACACACACACACACACACACACACACACACACACACACACACACACACACACACACACACACAGTAGATTGTACCAGCGCGCGCGCGCGAATGGTACATACAGGTTTTTGATTTAAAGCAAGAGTCGCATGGCCTCGAAGATTCACACCATGCGCTCGCCATCTCGGAGGTCATAAAGAGTCTCACAATGCCTCACAGATGGCAGCAAATTATCTAGCGTTTGCTGTTTGCTTGATCAACGCCACTGGAAAGGCATGATATGTTTCCCACTATAGATGGACATAGTTGTCTATTTTTAGAGCTGTTTGCAAGTTTATGTGTATTTTTAGCGGCGATGGCTGGACTGTTCCGGCCTTTTTCGACGTAGTCTGAGGCCTCCCAATAGCGCTTACAAATCGCTGAATGGGCTAGTTTTTGTCGAGACACCTGTCGAACAAAATGCGTTAAAGGGGCCCTGAAGCACTTTTTCAAGAAACCATGGAATGAATCAACTAGAAGATTTATTGCCTCACGATTTCGACGCCCCTAAAATTTTAAGAATCTGTACAGTGCGAGGGGAGTTACACAAATTCTCTCTCTTCTCTTGTCCCAAAGAAAGCGCTGGAATCTAAGCAAGGAGGGGTGGCAGGGGCAAATAAACTACGTCACCCACGCCTCGTGACCTTGGTCACTTCCTTCTATTTTTTTTTCTTCGAATGCGCGGCTTTTTTCAGTGTGATTGCGTGCGCACGCGTGGACAAGTAGCGCCCTCCCGCAGCGATCTCTGTAACGAGCTTTTGCGCTCACAGACAATTTTTCGCTCACAACCAAAGGGTCCAACGCCGACGGCGGAATTTCTGCGACACGAGCTCCCTAACGCTATCGCGTTAAAAGAGTCCGAGGACGGGGCACCACTCGGCGAGAGCTACACGGCGTCTGGAGACCGCGGATGGCGAGCCGATCGGCGAGAGCTACGATGATGTCGGAGATCGCCAACATGTGGAAAATTTTTTGTCCTGATCATAGCGGCGAGGCGATTTAAAAAAAATAGAATCACAGCGACTCGTAATAGAATGACAGCGACTCGTAAAAATAGAATAGAACCGGGTGGGTCAAGCCGTCAAAATCGCATCGACGTGTTTTTTTTGGTAATGACATCTGTTGCACATTTTAAAATATGTTGGAAAGACTTCCTAAATGACTAAACAGGCGTGCTCTTCTCTACTGTTCATGGAAACATTATGATACAACAACGCACAGATCATTACATAACGTTCGAGAAATTCTTGAATTTTTCATCGTGTCCGTGTTGGTGCGTCCCGTCCGTGAAATAAAGAAATATATTTCGCGCTCAGGGTTCAGTCAAGCTTGGAACCAAGAAAAATTTTCGCAACAGGACTCACTGGAGATCGGATCATACTTTTTTTTTAAAACCCGACTCGCTGGGACTCTGACGCGCACCTGCGGGATATCCCTGCATGCTTGCCGACTCGCATGCGAAGGTCTTTTGTTAAGCGCGGCTAGCTCCTTCGCTGAAGCCCTTTGTACGGCGTCAAGATGACACGCGATGCTCGTGCTACGAAGTGCGTTATCTGCACGCCTCTGCGTTGGAAGAATGTTGACGCGAAGTCATCAACCAGAACCTTGAACGCAGCTCAGAGACGGCTGGGATGAGCTGGCCAGATCTCGAAGCCCACATTTACGTAACCAGATGTTTTCCAGATTCCTACGCGTCAGTAGTGCTATCACTCTTAAGCGCGCACGTCAATGAAGCGAATGTGACGAGCTTCACTTCGCGAGCGATGTCGAAAGAGAGAAGTTCCCAAGCCTCCTTCGTCAGACTCACCCTCACCAATCTGTGCGCGCCCCTCACTCGTTCCCCCAGTCCACCGAGCCTCACCCTCGGCCATCTTTGCGCGCTCATCAATGACACGCCTTCCTGCTGAGCTTCGCCAATTTTAACACAGTAGCGTCGGAGAGCTCATATCGCAGAAATTCCGTCATGGCGTTGGCACCGTTGGTTGTGAGCGAGGAATCATCCGTGAGCAAAAAAAAAAAAATCAATAAAAGCAAATAAAATAACGAATAAGATTTTCGGTTCCATTGAGGATCAAACCCGGCCAGTTCACGTGGCAAGCAGGCGTCCTACCACAAAGTCACAATGTTACTTGCAGCTGCTTCGAAAAAAAAAAAACAGTACATAAATGCCATGTAGTGGAAGAAGTCTCCTTAGCGCACTTTGTTCGACAGGTGTCACGACGAAAACGAGCCCATTCGGCGATTTGTAGGCGCATTTGGGAGCCCGTAAAATTACGTAGAAAAAAGCCGGGATAGTGCAGCCATCGCCGCTAAAAACACACAATAACCTTCAAACAGCTATAAAAATGGACAACTATGTGCATCTAGCGGAAAACAAATCATGCCTTTCCAAAGGCGTTGATCAAGCAAACATCAAACGCTAGATAATGTGCTGCCATCTGTGAGGCATTGTGAGACTCTTTATGGCTTTCGAGATGGTGAGCACGCGGCGTGTATCTTGGAGGCCACGCGACTCTTGTTTCAGATCAAAAACCTGTATGTACCACTTGCGCGCGCACGTGTGTGTCTGTGTACCATTTTGAGATATTAGAGAGTTTTAGTACTGCGTACGCTGCGTACGTGGCGGCGTTGCGTACGTAAGGACGCCGCGTTCTGCGTAGTGCGCATGCGCAGACCGCAACGCGCACGTATCGCGTTACGTACGCAGCCGCTACGTACGCACGCATGAGATGCGTGCGTGCGTACGTATGAGGTGATCGCGCCGCCCTCGAACAAGTTCGCGGCAGCGCGAGACTTCGTTTTGCAAAATGGCGGCATCGAAGGCAAGCACAGATCGGCTCTGTGGCTTAAAATATGGCCATAATCTGGCTATAACACTTGGATTGGCTCACATTGGCTGTTTCACGCTCGTTACGCCGCTTCACGCTCGTTACGTATGCGGGTATTACGGCGTACTAAAAGCCGATTAGTGGCAAACGACGCCACATAACGCAAGGTGCTTGCGTGATGCGTACGTAGCACCGTTCCGCAGTACTAAAACTCTCTATTGTAAAAAACCTGTCTCGGCTACAGCAGAGTGCCGTTCTAGCTGAGGGAAGTGGCCATGCTGCACTGTCACTACTTTACAATTGATACGTCGCGCTTGCGTGCGCGCGCGTGAATGTGTGTGTGTGTGTGTGTAACAAAAACATATTAATAAGTAGCACTTAGGGGTTGAAGGGCACACTAGGGGCCGGATTTCATTATCACGTTCAACGCTTAAAGACGAAGCTTAAGGGTCCCCCAATTTTTGGCGTGGGATACATCTCTTCCTCTTGCTACCGGGTCCGCAGTCTCGCCACACCGCAAGACCACGAGTGACCAGCGCAACGCCATGAACGGACGGGAAAGGATGGAATTAAAACAGCTTAACGGTTAGGAGCACTACAGTTAGACGCTGAAGTGCATTGCACTCACATCTTCGCAATGAGTTGGCGATGTGTCCGCGAAGCGATGGTGGGCATGCCCAGCACAGCGTCTCCGTCGAACCGCTCGGGCTCCTTGAGGACGATACACGATGCGTCCGACACCTCGGCGACGCTCACTTCGAACACGGGGAAGAACTGCAGCGTGCGGGCCACCTCGGCAGCCCAGGCCTCCGGCAACCTGTGGTTTCTATCGACTCCGCGCAGGTACTGCGCCAGGTCGTGCTCCATGGTCTCCCGGCTGTGCTTTGATCCGTCGCAGGCACGAAAAAACCGGGAAGCCTGTAGACAAGTCGTTGAGGTACCATCAAGCTGCGGGGCATCTCCTTATTCCAAAGAAATGCGCGCTGCTTATAGCTCCCTCCCTCCTCACCGGCCCAGGGCTTGGCTAGTCATGTCTACATGTTTTGACCAAATAAACGAAGCTCGTTTAGGCTCACTGTCTTCTACTCCTATTTATTGTAATTAGGTATCATTGAAATTACCCTGCTTAAAACACCTAAGCCTAAACCACAAATTATAACATGAATCATTACATAATTGCAATAATGACTACTCTTCATCGTTCGTTACTCAAACGATAAAGGGAGAGGTAAGTGGACGATGTAGTGGCGTTAAAGACCCTGTAACCGTGGAAAAGTAACCCCATGAGCTACCTCCTCCAACGCCGACGCTCTTGCGCTTCGTCTTTCCTCGACGATGCTATTCTTGGTCGGTGCTTTCACGTCCGGCGGATCTACTCACAGAAACAGGGTAAATCCCACTCCTGATGTGCCACTCCTTCGATCACCACCACTGCTCACCACTCCCACAACTTATCACGTGTGGGGCCTAAGGGGCGGGCTTCAGCTCTCCCATAATAAAGTACCGAGTACTCTAAATCGTTAACCACTTCTTGTAAATACACAACTCACCACTACACGCACTACTGCAACCGCCAGTTTTCCCGCGTCATTCTACCCCAGTACTCGCCACCAGCTTCGTGGATTCATTACTGTCCTTTACTCAGAATTATTATTGCTAGCAACAGCGACACCCCCTCGTCAGTGCCATGTCAAGCTTTGAAATAGTGCCACTGAAACCCAGCGAGGCTGGGGACAAGCGCGCCACGTGAACACGGAGATCAGAAAGTAACTTTCAGCATGGCGCTTATGCGAAGAAGAAAATAGTAAGTGACGATGTCAAAGCACGCGCTATCTCAAGTGTAGTCGCTCAACTGAAGGCGCTTTGAACAGGGAGCGGCATTGAGCAAAGAATGGTGGCAGCAACGAAATAGTATTCTTAGAGGCAAAGCTGGCCCAGAAAAGCTATAAGCACCAGAACGCTGACATCTTGAAACGTTGTGAATGTTACCATAACAATACTTTTCAGAAGCGCTAACTTGAGACGTTTAAAACACTCAAGTTTTCACAAGACATATAAAAAACAAGCGTGTTCCCTTATTGTAAACGAACGCAAGTTATATCACGTTAATATCAATTACCTTTAGGGAACATACGACTATTTATGCTGCGCACAGAACAAAGCGTTTGCAAATTTGTTTAGTAGATGGCACCACCATCATTGTAACGTTGAGCGCAAGCGGTGCGGCCATGGTATTAGTACACTGTAATAGTAGTACGTAGGTGTTCTGTGGTGTGGCGCTGTTTGCGCAGGCTTGCTTGCGTGCCGGGCTGGTTGCATACAGTGCCTCGTCATCCGTGCTTCTCGTTTCCATGAGCGAAAAACTCGACTTCATGCGATAGTCTCTGACTGCGATGTAACAGAGACCCACGAAACAGAAAAAAAAAAAAAATTCCGCCATATCCACGAAGTGAATGATGATGAGTGGGCGAAGCTCCGGAGGTAAACCTGGTAAATCATGAATCCTCTGTACATTTTGCCCACTCGATTTTATTACATCGCTCCCCCTAGCGTACGTCGCCGCACTAAATCGAACGATTGCCTTCAAGCAATGACACGCGCCATATGTGACATCATTCCTATTTTATAAGATCTCGCGTCTTTCATCAACTACAAGTACCGCTTTCTAGTTTATAACATCTTGCATCTTTTCATCATCAGCTACAAGTACCACCATCTAGTAAACACTACAATAACTAAACGAGAGGTGGCTACATACAGGAGACGGTACCGCCATCTAGTGAACACTGCAAGAACTAAACTAGAGGTGGCTACATACAGGGGACGGTACCGCCATCTAGTGAACACTGCAAGAACTAAACTAGAGGTGGCTACATACAGGCTACAGGGGACGCACAGCCCACGCCCTACGGAGCTTCGCCCCTAAAATGGCAGTGGTTATTGCAGCATACACACGCGAGTGCGAGTGAAAATCACGCGTAAGCTGAGCGTCGTTCCATCATGGCGGCACCATCGTTTTAAAGCTTTTCCGGTAGAGTCTGTATATTAACTCTATGGGTAGTAGTTTTGCGAAGGCAGAGTGGCATTGTAGAGCAGCTACCTCGTATGCATGAGCGGATAGACTTCCGCAGCAACTATAGCGACGCCTGGGAGGCATAGCCTCTGTAGCTCACCTTTATGTGCACAGGCGGTCGTCTCGTCCAGCGGTACTGACCCCACTTGCCGAGCACAGAGCGCACCTCGGCGAGGAAGTGGCTCAGCGCGTCCTCCCGGAGAGACGGACGCCTCGCGTCGCCGCTGCACGCGTACTCGTGGAAGTCCCTGCCGATAGGCATGCAGCATTATCAGCGTCGTTATCAGCTTGAACACTCCAACTACACGGCGAATGCGTTGCCGGTAATTTATTCAATTAAACCAGCACTGTGTTTTCCATAGTCGTGCCACCTTTTGCGAGCTTCCTAAAATCATCCGCCCAGGCCTCGGAGCGCGGTCCAGGCAAATTTTCTGCGTCCCTTGCTACACTCTTCGTCTTCACGCAGTGCGCAGGAGTTTGGAAAATGAAATGCTAATTTCACATCGCTCGTTTATCTACGATACATAAAACACCAAACAAGGCTAAAGTTTCATATTTTATTCCATGTTGCAGTCTTTAGACGTGATTGCAACCATGACATCACAGGTATCAAAGGGATTACTTTTATTTTCCGTATTTTAGCCACGCCTATCTCTGTTTACGTCCTGATTTCCCCACCATACACTGTACGTAGGGATGAAAGACATATGTCACACCCACATGATCACAAGCGGGGTCATGGCGCCATGCAAAACACAGAGCAACCTAGGAAAAATGAAACCACCAACTGGTTGTCAAAAAATAAAATAAATATAAAACTGCCAAATTTCGTTACTGAGGGCTCTGTGATGCTGGCGGTTTATTTTAGGTGTCTTCGAGGCGTTAACATAACAGACCATAAATGAAGAAAGAAATGTCAGATCGCTTTTCAATAGCACTACTGAATGTGGAAAGATCAATATTCCGAATAATAACACAAGAAAAAAAAAAGCGTGCCGAAACCCGGGATCGAACCAGGGACCTTTAGATCTTCAGTCTAACGCTCTCCCAACTGAGCTATTTTGGCATTGCGCTGACTAGAAAACCCTGTCACTAACAGCCGCCAGTTTTCATAGCGATGCGGAGACCTGGAAATGTTTACTTATTTGGGCATTACACATGTATGGTGTGCCCGTGATCGCTTGATGGATCTATCTATCTATCTATCTATCTATCTATCTATCTATCTATCTATCTATCTATCTATCTATCTATCTATCTATCTATCTATCTATCTATCTATCTATCTATCTATCTATCTATCTATCTATCTATCTATCTATCTATCTATCTATCTATCTATCTATCTATATCTATCTATCTATCTATCTATCTATCTATCTATCTATCTATCTATCTATCTGTCTGTCTGTCTGTCTGTCTGTCTGTCTGTCTGTCTGTCTGTCTGTCTGTCTGTCTGTCTGTCTGTCTGTCTGTCTGTCTGTCTGTCTGTCTGTCTGTCTGTCTGTCTGTCTGTCTGTCTGTCTGTCTGTCTGTCTGTCTGTCTGTCTGTCTGTCTGTCTGTCTGTCTGTCTGTCTGTCTGTCTGTCTGTCTGTCTGTCGTCTGTCTGTCTGTAATCAATCAATCAATCTGCGCTGAATTTCTATGGAGGCAAAATGTCCTTCATAATCTTAACAGGTTTAGGATGTTAGGACCCAGATATCTTCAAATCAATCTAATGGTAGTAGTATTGCCGATCCTATCAACTATTGAAAGGAAATGTTCGCAAGCATGTCCCGAACCGAGTGCACAGTGTGTTTTAATGAAGACGATAGTTATTGCGCGAGAACAGAACGACGACAAAGAGACAAGAAGCACACGAAGCCTTCTTGTTTCTTTGTCGTCGTTCTGTTCTCGCGCTATAGCTATTGTCATGTCATAACAACTAACCCAAGCTCCCACACTTTTAATGAAGACATTGTGTTCTGTAAGCTTCTCCTCACCCCACCCCCCTTTTGTTTTTCCTCTTCTCTGTGACGGGGTATGAGGTTCTCTATGCTCATCACATATAAAAATATTCATGAGCAAAGTATATTGTTTCACATATGACAATATCAGTTGCCGCAATGAATATTATCATATGTGATAATCACATATAAAAATATTCATGAGCGAAGTTTAACACAAAATAAATATTTCCAGTAAATAAAAAAAAACCTGCAAAAAGGGTATGCCGAAACCCGGGATCGAACCAGGGACCTTTAGATCTTCAGTCTAACGCTCTCCCAACTGAGCTATTTCGGCACATGGCAGCTGAGTGTGCCGAGACAAACGGAGCTCCAAGATAACGGATTGCTCTTCGTGCGGTGCTATATCATTTTACATTCTTTCTGTTTACTGGCTCGTGTAACATCTAGAATTATTTTTCTCATTCACGTTACCCGAAATGCACAAGCGAAGAACAATTTTAGACACTGGAGGAAAAGTGCTGCAACAACATTATTATATTTGCTCAGGACTGAAATAAAAGCTGCTGATGTGCACATAGCTACGCAGTCAATACATCAATATGCTCAGATTTTAATTTTTCAGATTTATTATTTAAAAATTGCGCTGTTTGAAAAATACCCCTTGGAAGAAAATTGAGTACTTAGGGCAGTACTTCGGGCACGCAGCTATGTTGTCCTATACCTCGTCATTTTAGGCCCGTGTGCTCAGATTTGGGTGCACGTTAAAGAACCCCAGGTGGTCAAAATTTCCGGAGCCCTCCACTACGGCGTCTCTCATAATCATATCGTGGTTTTGGGACGTTAAACCCCACAAATCAATCATATACCTCGTCATTTTGCGCTATCATCACGGACCCAGCATTTCGCAGTCACGAACGCTATGCGTGCTAACGGCGTGAATACTCTGTAGCGTGCACATAGCATTCTGTATAGGCACGGCCGGGCTGGAAAAGAGGCGCGCGCAGGTGCAGTGTAGCCCGGCTGTAGGATAGGGAGTAAGTACTGAAACTCAGCCGCAATGTGGCGCTGTGGTGCGCTGGGTCGGCCGCCATTTTTGTGGTTCTCGCGCAGAAGATGGACCATGTTTGCGACTCTGTTTGCTGTGCTTGCGTGTGGGTGTTCTTTGATCTTCTGTTTCTTCGTCTGTTGTATAAGCAATACTGCGACATAGGAAGTTTCCTCTACAAATGCGTGGTGCATGGATTTGTCAATGTGTTCAGACAGCAACACATTATTACGTGTCATGTTGTACCAAAACAATCATGGTCAACTGCGTGGTTTACGGTGGCTCCAACCGCACAAAAAACAATCTTAGTGACGAGTATATACTTTGAAAGGGTAGGCTTTCATGTCGTGGTGAAAGCGAAGCTAGGACAGTGGGCGACGACAATGGAGCTGTCATCAAGGCGCTGAGCTCCGTGGCTTAGCAGAATTCCGTCGTGAAGACCTGGACGAATCGGGGTTGCATTGCTGAGTTTGTGCCACGCACTACTCCCATTTGTGAACACGTGGCACCGTGGTAAGCTATCCACAAGCAGTGTGCACACAGAACTTCTCTGTCAGCCCTAACAATGGTGGCAGTGGCTTTTTCTCAAAGGCATGTGAGTGGAGGACCTTTACAGTGACAAAGGCAAATTACTATACTCCGCTCACGGGATTATATAGCAGGAGCAAAACCTCAGGCTCGAAAAACACGAGAAACATATCGGTAACTTGATTACTGATCTAGAGAACAGCGGAAAGAAAGTGCGATGGGCTGGACACTTCATCAGCGACTGATTACGCGTCATATAATTATTTTTACGAATAGCTGACATGTGCTTCATTAGGTACACGGTAGATTACCTTCGATACGACGTCAAACTTCACACTCGGGAGATCCGTGAGATCACTGATAATATATTTACAAGCTTTTAACAATCTGTGGTTCATAAATAGCTCCCGCGTCATGAATTGATCGAATAAATCATATAGCTGGTAATATCCGCACAGCGTACACTATAATAAGGACAAACGTCGTTCTTTAAGTAGTCGGATAGCGACAGAGAATCACCACCGCCGCGTTTTGTGACTTTGATGACGTATTAGTTGCGGTCGGTGTCAGTGCATGCTGCAATCACTCCTGGCATGTTAATCTATTTTGTGGCTCTCCGTTTCATTGTAGTTGGAGACTGTCACATAAAGTCGAAATGTGGGCTCACGATAACAATAAACATGGCGCACGAGACACTACGATTGACACGACGCGGCGATCGCATTGGGCCCACGGCAGTGCTCTCACCCTCAAACGTTCATACGCTACAAGAATGGTGGTGCCATGTAGTAAATAAATCTTCAAATGCCGCTTTCAATAGGCAATCACTTTCATGAATGACCATCGCATCTTTGCTAAACGTGGTTGATATACACATCACACATTTTCTGTCCGTTTACAATGCGTGAACTCGCTCTATTTATGATTTATACTGCAAGAATTCGAGTCGTTTGAACAACTATACCTAGTGGTTCATTAAAGCGTTGTAATGACAATAATGACAACTTTTCAAGATGTCAGCGCTTTGATTGTTTTAACTTTTCCGGCCCCACTTTTCTTCTAAAGTCTGCTATATTAAATTTATGAATCGTCTGCTGCTTGACCACAAGAATGGCACCCAGCCTGGTGCACCGCAGCGACACATGACGGCTCTGTTTCGGTGCGTACTTTGTGGCAGACATACCCCGCAAGTGCTCAACTGGTTCTTCGAGTGCAGTTCCGAATGACACTAAAGAGGAAAATGACTGTCTCGCTTTCGTAAATCACTTTTTAATAATAACAAGATCACCACGCTTCCCACGGGACTACGCTTGGTAATAATAAAAAAAAACACGCAAGAACGAAATGAAGGGAGTGACGCCATATTTATGTTCTCGCACCAGACACCATGACGTCTTACATATTAATGGCGTCCACTAAAGCCTGAGGAGTTTCTAATTGGTAAGTTTGAAGTACTTTGGCTCCCGAGAAAGCCACTGACTTTACTAGCCAAGTTTCAGAAAATTTCCTCGGATCAGTGTAGAAGAAAATACGATTGAAACAAGTTGAAATCTGTTACGTCATGTGCGGAGATATCGGCGCGAAAATTTGGGAACTAAAAGGCCATGGTTATATCAACGACATGAATGTTTTCAGACTGCATTTTAGCAGTCCAAACTGATCCGCTGTCTCACTTCAAAGTTTCTTTGTTAGGAAACGGAAATGCCTCGTTTTTTTCTTTATTTATTTTGCGAGCTTTAAAGCGTTAAATGATAGTTCCAAAAATCAGCGGCATAGCAAAAAGAAAGAAAAAAAAGCCTGTCGAGTCACCTGAATATCTTTATATATTGAATAGCTCCCGAGCAGCCATTTTTTGCTTATATTCTCCGGAGCCCGTGCTATCTGACGAAGTCATGCACTTAAAGGTGCTCCCGCGGGCACATGAAAAAAGGCTGCCTTAAACGGTGCACTATCTGATATGCAAAATCTACGTGCGAGCATCGCATACGGTGGCACTCTGTGACGTAGGCACTCGCCTGCATGGATCGAGGCTCCAGGCGACGTTTCGGCGAAGATGTTTGCCCTCCTTGGTGCAGTGCTCGGTCCGACAGGCGAAGATGAAAGGCTGCCGCGGGAACGGAGCACCCGGGTGACTGTCAGGGCCGGTCTCTCCCAGCACTTCGCGCAGGTACTGGCGCACGCGCTGGTGCTGTAGCCAACGAGAAAAAAAAAAGATGAGCTCAAGCGACCCAAATGCAAGACAGGGTAGGCCCTGTACTGACACTCGAACAGATACTTGGGTAAACTTATTTAGGTTTGTGACGTCAACATGTCACGTGTTCGTGGTCAGTCCTGTAGCGTAACGAGCCCTATTTGATCGGTAGCTTCTTCTTCTACTACCACTCCTACTATTACTACTACTACTACTACTGCTACTACTACTACTACGGAATGGTACATTGGACGCGTTGTTAATGATCCATACGTAACTGCGCAGGGAAACGAGCGAAACAAAAAGCAAGACAAAGGTAGAGGCAAGCACAGACTATAACTGAAGCTTGATTGTAAGAACAAGGCAATATATAAACGACCGAATGAAAAGAAAGAAGGGACAAATGAAGAGAAGAAAAAAAAAGGCACGAGGGACCAAATCACAAAAAATCTTGGCCACATCAAGCATTGAACCCCCATCATACACAATCTAGATAGCTCAACTCTGTCATGTATGGCCACAGAGGAAACACATACGCAAGACTCCGATTTCTTGTAAATATGCGCAGCCTGAATAAGTTCACGCAACCTTGATTCTTAAGACGGAAAAACACAGGACTTCAACAAAGTATGGAGCCCAGCCGCATTTCTTGCAGTGAGCTGCTAGGTGAAGGCCGGAGTGGCCTTTTCCAATTCTCAATTTCAACTACAGTTCTGGATCTAAAGTGATGCCATAGGTTTAACTATATGGCGGAACTTCAGAATTAAAATTTCATTTCACAACTAGAGTGCGTTATAAGGAAAGCAGGTAAAAGCTTCTAAAACAGCTAGGAAGACCGAATAGCTGGAACACGTGTGAGAATACGCCCTCCGACGTGTGAAACGGAATGCAGAACCATAAATGAACTTCTCGCAACAACGAACGCGAACCTCTTGTATGCGGGCGTAGATGACCCTCTGCGTGACGTACACGACCAGGCCGGCGGTGCAGAGGCCCGCAATCACGAGGATGGTCAACAGCATGCAGCTCCTGGTTGGGCCAAGCATCCTGAACAGGTCCCGTCGGACCATTTGCGGGCTCCGGGCACGCGCACCACCAAAGGCGCCCTGTGGCTGTTCGTCTTCCCTGTTCACCGCCGTTGACCGAGCCACAGTTGAAGACGTCCGGTTCACGAGTCCTTCCTGGTTCGACAACATGGCCGTCGATGGGCGTTCTTCTTCACTTCTCCGATGACGGTGATCACTCGCCTCAACTTGCGTGACACACGCCCACTGCTGGCCTGGAGTTGGAGACGACGACGAAACATTATGAAAGTGGCATTTATTCGCAGTGAATGAATGAATGAAAAAACTTTATTTCTGTCCTGCAGGACGCGCTTAGCGCGTAGCGGGCGTCTCACTCTATTTTGTTATTTCAGTTATTCTATCCTTGCGAGTTTTTTCTCGTTGGGTTATTGTCAGCAGGTTCTCTGTTCTTTGGTAGAAACTTCTTTTACTAAATCAGGGTGGTCTCAATTTCGTTTATCTAAGTTAGCAAGATTAAGTTATTCTGACTATTCTTGTAATTCATTAGTTATACAATGATCACTTTTTCGTATAAATAATTTGTTTCTAGACTAACACCTCCAAGTAGGTGTGAGCCGTATACCAAGGCAATCATGATCATCATCATTGCCCAGTCCTTTTAAGGCTCCCGAGTTAGGGAGTGTAAGCCATTAAAGGACCATCATCATTGCCTTTAAGGCCCAGTGGTTTCAACTTGAAGAATCAGTTTGGTAGGTCAGTGGGCACCCACGTGGTAAACTAGAACGCTTGTTCTCTCGTTGTGACTCATGTTTAGCATCCGCACTGCGTACACTGAATCTTGTAGCCTTCACATAGGGTTGCAATCTAGGAGGAAACTTACGCGGTAAGAGCACCGACCAACAGCGCAAGAACACCGCGATCACACTATCAATGTATTTGTTGCCATAAAGGTTATTGAAATCACCTAGAGGGAACTTTGGCGCGGCGATCATTTAGCAACCATAGTAATGACGAGTACACAAATTTTCCTATAGCCTTCGTGCTCGCGGGCTTCGAGTGCACTTGAGCCTTTGTTAAATACTGTGTTTTCGTTTTCCTGCTTATTCAGTGCTGTTTTGTTGTTCTTCAATGCTGTGTTTCGGTTTTGTACACTATTAATTGTAGTAAGCATGCGCTGGCTGAGCAACCAAGTTTCCTGCGGCGCAGTCACAGTAGATAACCACAGCAAGGCTCGTGCGTAGTGACGGCGTTGATAAGAAGTGCCAGCCATGGGGAGTGCATGCTGGTACTAAGGTCGCGTGTCGCCGCTCGTAGCAGTTTTTTTATGTGTAGAGTGCATCTATGGGTGGACGGCTGCTCCAGGTACACTTCTGGCACCGTTGTATTTTTGTGTTCAGAGCGCAGCCCGTAGAAGCTCCCGCATTCTGTGGTGGAGAGACTTATTTTCTGACGTTGCCGCGGATAGTGTGGAAACTATAAGCAACCCCCCCCCCCCCCCTTGTTCGCTCACTGAATAAACGCGCAATATATATATATATATATATATATATATATATATATATATATATATATATATATATATATCTATATATATATTTATATATATATATATATATATATATATATTATTCATCTATATCATTTTCGAACACACTACCTCCTTTTATTAAAATGCAAAAAAACATGCAATAATATGAGATGACACTAATATAACACGTTATGCATGCTTAGTTCTACTGTTCCTTCTCATAGCTCTACCTTCTCTAGATTTCATGTATTACAGCTTTATATATATATATATATATAATATATATATATATATATATATATATATATATATATATATATATATATATATATATATATATATATATATATATAGATAAGGGAAAGAAGTATAACCTAAGGGCTCGTTTTTCCGTGTTTTAACAGAATATTAATGAGATCTAACAGACAGTAATGCCAAGGAATGTACAGGGGAAGTTATTAGAACCAATGGAATGTATATAAGAAGAAATAAAGTGGATGAAAAAATAACCAGCCGTGAGCAGCATATATATATATATATATATATATATATATATATATATATATATATATATATATATATATATATATATATATATATATGCGTTTTATAAGGAAAGAAATCATGCACCGCCACAAGCAAACAATCTTTTCGCTGTAGATTATCAACCTTCGACGAAAAGGTTAGATCTTATTGGTTGAAAGATGAGAATCAGCTAGAGGTTTGGCTCAATAATTGGATCCAGAATGTATGCGTATCTTTATTCCCTCTCCCCTATGTCTTTTTTACTCTTAATTTTTTTTCCTCCAGGGCAGGGTAGCGAATTGGGCGTGCATTTGGTTAATCCCCTTGCATTTTTCTCTCTCTCCTCCATGGACGAAGCGCTGCCGAAATGACCGGGTGTAGAGAGGAAATGATAGCCAGCCAGAAAGACACTCATGCCCCCCACTCCAGGAGGAAAAGAAGCGGTTAAAATACCCGAAATACGACAGAAAAAGAAATAAAATGTCGGTCTCAGGGCACTGAAGTGGCGATCGTGGACTTTGCGTTTATATATAAGCGATTGCTATATAGTCACGTGGCACTGGCACCTTGTCATTACAATACAATATTCTAGGTTAGCGCATACCGCGGGGAAGTAAACTACATGTGGATAGACCGTCATTAAAGAATCTATGTGAGACAGTCATACGACAAATATTGCCTAAAGAATGAGTCTTTATTTATCAATGAACACTAGTAAAGAACACCGGTATGAAACAGTGACAATGTAACACTGTAGCAAGCGTTACAGATCGAAAGTGCCCAGAAGGCGCCGCTTTGCTGTCTTGATTTTCCGCTGTGGAACCCTGGATGATTCGGCAGCTCTTCGAAGAACGTGGCGGATGATGTCACGAGTGGGCCATTTACGCTTTCCGCTGGAGACGGCAATCTGGAAACGGCATTTGTCGAGGCAGTGTTGCTCGAGGTAGCGCAGCTCGCAACGAAACCGGCAGCCAAACTCTGCATTGGGGCAGATCACGGTCTCCCTGTACATCGCCTCACGGGAAAATTCCAGCAGATGAACGTCGAGGCTGGAGAACGGGTCTCCGTCGATGACACACGTGCCATTGCGAGTCTCTTCCACGGTCTTCTGGTCCGGGAGTGCAGCTCGCTTCGGTTGGATTGAGAAGGCGACGTCTCGGCATGGTTCGCACAATGTGTGTCCGCAGGGGAGCCGCGCGGCCGTAGCGTGAATCGACCGGCAGCCGGCGCAGACGCACGCACTGGGTAGTCGCCGCAGGAATGTCACGGGTACAGAGTCCAGGAACGGGGACCCGAAGCCACGCAGTAGGTACGAGCTCGAGCTGCGCTGAGAAGACTGCAAAACACGTCTCGAAGGTGAACGGGGTCTCTTGCCACAGCGTCGAGTTTCAGCCTGCATCGTGGAAGTGGCATTCAAGTCGTGGAAGTCGCGACTCGAAGCTGCATGGACAGTGGACACAGCGTTGGCGACACGGTTCTTGGAGTTACTCATGACAACGTTCCCGTTAGCGTTCAGGTTCTTTCAGACAGCCTGAGCAAAGCAGCAATGACTGCGGGGTTGGGGGTGAGCTCCTTATGCCTGAACGACAGACATTCCGAATGACGTCAATAAATAGATGTTTCGAGAGATGAGCGCTCATTGGCTGGATACTCGCAGGTGGGCGCGTTTCGATGGGTCACGTGGTCTACTGTGAGGGGAAACTTCAGGAACACGAGACAATTAAACTTGGCCTATCACTGTGGCCCCTTCTGGTTATAGTACAAGGAATTCACAAGACGCCTTGGACAGGTTTCCTGTGTTGGCTATTCAAACATGACGGCAACCGTGACAATTTATCTTGTTAAAAAGCGTCGTGAAGAGGCGAACATGCATTCGTTCCGCCTCTAAGTCATTTTCTGCTCCCTCCTCTTCCCTCTCATTCCTGCTTGACAGTCATGCCAAGAGTCTACAAAAAAGGCGTGAACACTAATCCGTTGTCACACTTGTTTACGCTTGTTTTCTTGAGGCCTTGGAGTGAGAGTTGAGGATGCGTCTCAAGGAGCTGGTTCCCAAGGATGGTGGCCATATAACTGTCAATTAAAAAAAATGTTTAAGGAGCGTTGAAACACCCACAACTGTAGAGACCACAACACAGGAAGTCAGGAGCGCTTTCCTTGTGCATATTAATTTCTTAGTGTGTGTTCAGATGTTTAGAAGGTGTCGTATTCTTTCCGTAAACATTTTTTCTTGCCGCCATTGCGTCTTTCACTCTCTTGCACGGATAATTTTCATGGTGTGTTCTTGGTTGCAGGTCAAATGGCGTTTTCATACCTTAAACCACTTTTGATGACAAGATCTTTTCGACATAAATAAGCGGAGTAAGGTGGGAGGTTTTGTAAGCTTAGGGTTCCGGGACATGGTGAAAAAGAAACGATAAATATGTGAAAGCGCATATTCTTTGAGGTGAATTAGGTTTGAATGATCTTTTTAGGGGACGTTGATATTCATTTGTTACTGGCAATAACTATTTCTCCGCTAAAAAGTTCTGGTCAAGAAGTATAGCTTTATGAATATTTCAAAAAAGTTGTAGTAAAAAGTAATACCGGCTGGAAATAAAAGATTGTGTTAAAAGTTAAAAGTTATTTAATTATATGTTTACATAATTACATTTAAAAACCTGAGTTGGTCGACGCAGGAATTTTTTATGGATATATTGGAAACAGTGGTGGACAAAGTGTTAAGGATGAAAAACGTGGTAGCAATATTTGTAGTTACGCTGGACGCTGTGGTGTTCAGAACGGCTGATGACGGCGAGGGTGGCAGTATTGTTGGCACATGGTTGTGGTGGTGGTGCAGAGCCCAATGACGAAGACAGGGAAAATGGTAAACATGTTTGTGCGGATGTCTTGGGAACAAGCTCGATGACAGTGGCAATATGAAAGTGCACGTGGCGAAATGGGAAGCCACTGAGTTTTCTAATATTTCCCTTTGGAATGTGCACAATAATATATTCGCATTCTAAGCAAACAAGTACGTTCAGAACGGTTCCTAGCTTGCTTAACTTATAAACCGAGGGAATATATAAAGGCATGGCACAGAAAATGCACGTGCCATTCCTAATCGCAAGAATTTGCACCCACCTACATCAAAAGGATGACTTAGGGAATGCCTGTAAAAAGTGAAAGAAGGTGTATCTGGCCATATGGGCATCCGCTGTAACAAATGTGGTTGCATCCAAATGTTTGACAACACTGCTATTATAAAAAAACCACAGTACAAATACCACGAAATCATTGAAGCCTACGATAGAGACAAGATGAGAGAAAAACGCGCGAGTGTGCCTGCTTTAGCTTTGTCTGTTAAGGAAAAGGGACAAGCTGTATTTATCGTTTTGACCTACGCTTGTGCAGACTGCTGTGATCAGTGATGACGCATGCTTGCCATGTGCTGTAGCTTTACATATAATTGCACTGGTTTTATCGATTTACTTTTGTTGTATGAGAAGCTTGTTTGCATAGCGAATAAGGCTATTAGTGTCATGTTTGTGCTGTGCGTTTTTTTAACGTGGCTGTTGTGACGCGCTAATGGTTGTGACTTTAGACCAACGTGAATTGAAAAGTAAATTACCTCAATGACATTTTTTGAGTGCAAATAGCTGGTCGTGTCGAATGGGAGAATTGAAGTCATTCACGTGAAAAGCCCGTGCAAAAATGGAGTGACGTTCTCTCCATTTAGGGAGAAACGGCGATGTCCCCAATGTTCGTCTTTAAATAGAGAAACGTTGCTCCCTTATCCACGGAGAAACACGTTCCTCCTAATGAAAATCAACATGGCTGCCCCCCGGCGAAGCGAGTAGGCTTAGCAAATGCAACGATTCTCGACTGATAAGGAGTACACGGCACATAAAGTTACAAAAAACGGTCCCGCTGAGCTTGATATTGCACGAAATGATTATGAAAACAAGCAGACGAACCTGTGGCGGTGAACACATCGCGAAAGAGAACGACGGAGCAAGCACGTTTCGTTCGGTCAACGAAGCCACGTTCACTCCGAAAGACACGGATACCGCAGAGCCCTCACCTGAAGAGTGCATGCTAAGCATGCTGTATTTATTTCTCGCAGGTTCACATAGTGTAGCGAGGTTATCCATGCGTTTACGGGTCCACAGGTCACGAGATGTGCCTCCAAACCGTAGACTCGATCGCAGCGAAACCATTCCGACTCAGTATTGCAGCTTTGATAGACAGATGTTCAACGTTACATAAGTAGCTGGAGGTGTGAGAGCGTCATAACCGTGAAGTAGGTGGTAGCTGGCGCCATCTAGAGGGACTGAACAAAACTAAAAAAAAGTTGCCTGCCGCGACGTACATTGTCATACCCACTTTCACGGCTCTCTTGCGGATTGTTTACGCCTCAGCCCATTCAGGATTTCTTACGTCACAGCCCATTGAGGATTACTGTCACTGACACCGGAAGCCTAAATATGCGCTGGTGCAATGCATACAACTACACATGCACACATGGACACATACTGCACATATAGTACGCAACAAATATACGCTATCATATACGCTAACAAGTACGCAACAAGAGCACAATCAACCACTCACAGCAACGAATCACACTACGACGTGTTTACTCACACCATACTATAAAAGCGCGCCAGCTTATATAGCGATGAATTTTGACTGACCATAGTGGCACAGGTTACAAGTAGGTTTTCTTACACTTTTTTTACGTTTCGTATCAATACCACAACATGCGCACACGTAAATATATTGTATCTGATGCTAAGACAAACCTCAGTTAATCAATGGTTGCACAATAATGAACGGGATAATTACTAGAGCTTATGAGGTTTTCACGAAGGCGTATACCCCCAAGCCTTGCATAGTTGCCCACGGCATTCCGAACGCTGCGCCATCTGTTGACCACTGCCACAATTACTTTTTTTTTTCTTGAAGCCTTCGAGAGTGCAAACACTTGCCACGCGTTAGCCATTTCGGAGGTCACGTTACTTTTTCTTCTTGTTACTTGGAGAGGGCGCAGCATGCGGACCAAACTTTGTCTCCGTCGTGGTAGGTGTTCTGTGGTCACGTCGACCTCGTTTAGTTGCTTCGTCTTAACGTTTCCTTATATTCTTTTTACGTGCGTACCACAAGTGTGACCGTTAGCCATGGATACAGTACACCACTAGCCCTTCAATGACAAGGTTTTTGATGCGGTAACGACCGTCCTAGCAATGTATACGTACGTTACAACGCGGGTCTTGCGAGAAAAATAAGCGATGACCTCGCATCCGACGGTATTTTTTCGTGAGCTATGACAGTGGCTGTTGGCGTCGCGACAGCTCTAATACTTGAGTGGAGGAACTATCGCTGCAGTGCACAAGCTTACTATAACTTTAGATAATGTTGTGTCTGCATACATTTCTGCTTCAGATGCCTCTCGCGATTCGCCTCGCGAGTCAACTGGCAATCATAGTGCGTGCCACAATTTTGTTGTTAGCGCTGCGGCTGTGGTGGTTGTTACTCTGGATTTTGAATACTCTTTTCACAAAGGTGAGTGAGCGTTAGTACTCACTTGCTGTGCACAGCTGTTACTAGAAGTGCATTTTGTGTTGAGTTTCTCACGACAAAGGAGAATCATGGACGAGGAAGGCATACTGCACGCGTGCATAATTCCTTCCTACTTCTCAGTGCTGGCATGGCAATTCAAAACGAATGCGATTCAGAATTTGGTTTAACCTACAGAAGTCATTGGTTCACTTTTCACATAAGTTTAGTTATGATGATGTTTAAAAAGTTTCTGATGGTTGTAACCTAGCCTGGCGAATAAACACTCGGTGAAACTTCGCAGCCTGTTTCCCTTTGTGCTTTCACCTGCCGTGGTAGCGTAGCCTTATTGGGTGTCGTGTGACTATGCTGGAGGACGCAGGTTCGACTTCCGGCCAAGGCGGCCGTATTCGAATGGGGGTAAACTGCAAAGAACATCCATATGGCGGTAGTGGCACGTATAACTCTATCAATTGTATATGATCATACTTTCACGCATGGAGTGTACAGTGGTATCAGGTTTCCTAGAATGATGAAAAGTGTGATGCTTTTTTACGCGCCTCGTTGAATTCACGAGTGCTGTTGGTGCCGTGCGAAACTAAAAATGCGTGGGCTTACCAAGTATGTCGACACCGAAAAAAATCATTTTTTTACACTCTAAGGTAATCGATAAAGCAAGACTGCTTGGGAAGCAGAACTCCTTGTATTCGTGACAAATTGGTAGTATGAAACAACACGAGACACACATGGAAGTGCGCGGAGCATCGTGCGAGTGCCTGACGATAAAAAAAAGAGAGGCTTTTACTCTACACTAATAAAACAAAAGAAAACGTCACTCCTGCATTGCTTACAACAATCTTAGGTAAAAGCAATCGCTCGCGACTGGCCGCGGCCGGCTATAGGCTTGGCGTGCGCATTCGCGCGAACAAGACCCCCGTGATGAGGAGAAACTTGAACGCTGAAGGAGGAACGTTGCTCCTTTGGTCCTTGCCGCGAGAGGGCGCGACGGGTAAAGCGCCTGAAAGGGAGGAAGTCGCTGCGCCGAAGGAGCAACGGAGCCCGTTTCTCCATTCTCGCTCCCTTTTTTTTTTAGAGTGTGTAAGCTTTTCATATTTAGAAAAAGCGTCCCACAAATTCACCCTAGTTCAATAGAGCAGCTAAAATGAGGAAATGCGCAACTCGCGTATTCTTTACAAATGTTCCAAATTTGTGAGCATCCGATGCACAAGGATGGGGTCTTCGCTTGCAATCATAACAAGCATCACAAACATAGGTTAACGAACACGTAACAACTACACCGCTGTAATCGTTGCCTACTAACTGTAATGACGTTATTGTAGACTGCTCGTAGCGCTCATCGGTGCATAGGTTTCGCCGTCAAACTTAGTTATGCCACAATAATTACTCAGGGTCGTTTTTTATACAACAAAGGTGTGGTGTGTTCTTCGTGCGAAGTAATTGAATTTTTGTTTTACATAACCGTCTTGCTCATCAATGAAAAACGTAACAAACTCAATTTCTTATTGGCTGACCCAGATGATGTCTTGCACCACCTAAACGTTACTGAAAAAAAATTGTGAAAACTGACGAAACTACAAATTTCTATTAAGACATTGTGACTGTTCCGGTAAACAGAGTTCTGTTCTGTTTTCACTGTTTTGCTAAGGATAGGTTGAGGTGCATATTGCCTCGGCTACTCCATATCACGAAGTTCTGCAGCGAAAAAAAAGAATAATACAGAAAGGTACGCAAATTTAACAATACGGAAAAGAAAAAAAAACATAATAGCACACTGAAACCAGTTCAAATATCATGGCAATACACAGATTTCTTAGAGCAATTCACACAGTCATAAACTGTTTACACGCACACCTTCCTTCTCTACTGTCAGTATATGCACAAACACATTATATATAAATATATATATATCCCTCTCTGGCTGTCTATGATAGGCGCTTTTCCAGTCCGGGCTCCACTAAAAAGTCTGTCAGGAAGATTATTGCCTTTTTGTCGAGATGCATCTCAGGCAATGGTCCAAGTAGTTTCTTTATTGTGAGGGGCCGTCCTTCCAAACTTGCTAATTTGCTCTTTAATTTTTCTGTTTCATTCGCGTATTTAACGCACTCCAAAAGAATATGGCAAACATTTTCTTCTGAATGACCACAATGGCATTCCGGTCAGTGGATCGATGCATCTTGTGCAGGAAGCTGTTTGTGTATGCAACTTCAAATCGAATTCGGTGAATTAATGTCTCTAGGTGTCGTAGGATGTCTGTCGCTATGGAAAGCTTTCTGTGTCAATCAACTTCACAAAGTACTGCTTCCTTTTCTTTAGGGCTATCAAACCACTTCTCCATCGAACAATGGTTAGTTCCTTGCGTTATAAAATGTCGAATATCCGCCCTAGACATAGGGATTGCGCAGTCCCGTCCGTCCTTCAATGCTTTTTTCACGAGGCTGTCAGCCTCTTCATTTCCCTTTATTCCAATGTGGCTGGGTATTCATTGGAATACAATGTTGTGATCTTGCGATGAGGGATATTCCACAGTTTCTGCAATTCATTGTGCTATTTCACCGTTTTTGTAAAGTGATCTCGCATTTGAGATTAGTAGAAGAGCAGGTTTGCTATCCGTGCATATCCCCCACTTTCGTGGCTCAGGATTCTCGCAGATAAGCTTAACTGCTTCAAATATAGCCACCAATTCTGCTGTCGTCGATAAAGTTTTGTGCGATAAGTTGTACAGTCTCTTTTCTGAATTTCGGTGTATAAAGACCGCACAGGCTGACGCTTCTTCAGTGCATTCCATGGTAAACAGAGTAATTTTGCGTATTTTCGAACAGTTGGCTGTATTTTTGAGTAACTATGAGCGCGCGGCGGCTGCATGCGAACGCCAGCCGTCAAGTCACATTAACCGAGGTACATGCCCTTAGCACGTCTTGTCTTCTCTCCTAGGAGATCTTGGCTCATACCCACATGGGTGATTGGCCACACTGTACTTCATAATAGATCATTTTTTTACAACGCTTGCTAAAAAAATAAAGAGAAATTAGATAGGAACAATAACAATGTTCCTTCGAAAAAACGTGAAAAATTGCAGAAGAATGCGATAAACCAGAATATATAAAACAAATTAACAAGAATGAGGAAGGGGGAGAAAGAATTGGATATATCTGGCAGTTCTACTAGCAGCGTATCCTTCCGGTTGCCTGAATGAATTTATGTAGCGCTGACAGAGTAGCACTGCAGCTTTAGCACGTGTTCCTCTCCTCTTCCTTTTCTCACCTTCTACTTTCATACTGTTCTTCACCTTCCAGGAAACGGCAGATGTTTTACCCTAGCTGGGAGCATTGTTCGAGGCTACGCCTGCAGTTAGTACCAGTCGTGGGATCTGTTGGGGGAGTTGAGCGACTCGAGCCGTGCGGGTAACTGCTGGCATTGTTGGCTTACCTGGCATTTGGAATGTCACCAAACACCACCCCTTTTAGTTAACGGCGCAGCCACAAGACTCGATATTTTGTGAGATATACACAAAGTTCACCGTTTTTCTGTAGCTTTAGCAGAGAATGAAGCTTGTATTTATTGATTTCAGGACGGAATATTTGACTTGGTTGAAAAATTTGACGGAAAGACTTGTCTCTCTACCCATTAAACTGCAACTGGCCTCAGAAGCAGTGATTATGAAGGCATCGAAAAAATTACGCATGTCCCAGCTTCCTTATATTTTCGGACACATTTTTTTAAAAACAATAGGTATAATGCACGCGAAGTGGTAAATATCATATAAGTACGCCAGAGGTACTACTGCGCAAATTCGCTTTTCCGATCAACAAATAACTGTTTTTGGCACTCTGCATGGTTCATTCCTGTCTTACGCAATAGTCCTGAGCAAAAAAAATGCTAATAAAACAACGAAAAATGTGCGACATGGAAACATGACATTTTCTCCGTGGGTGTCAACATTTCATGCAAATATTGAAGATGTTTAGTGCTGAAACTTGTTTAGATTGAGCTAAAACCTGGGCTCCCTAACTTGGGTTAGAATTTTTCTATGGGCGAAGTTTTGCCGAAAGGCCGAACTGAGCTGGGGGAGGCGGTCAGCCAGACTGACATCGATTACCATCGTCCCTTTAGCAAAACAAGGAGTTGAAATTGAGACACGACGATAAAAGCAGGGTGAAAATGTTTGCCAGTCAAGTTACCGACCCTCAAAGGGCGTCTGGTGGGATTGTAGACCATACGCCTATAATTAGGGTATGCTTATATAATTAGGTGACATTGGCACCTAGTCTTTCAAGTACAGTAATAACATACCATACACAAAACGTTTATAATAGTGTAGGCAACTTTTCCATACGCGCCACCGAAACTATTTACTAAAGCGAACACGCACACCTTGTGTGTGTTTAGGCCGGCACTAGCTTAACGCCTCCATGCGGTCAAACACTCATACGACAAAGATTGCCTGAAGAATCAGCCTTTATTGGTCATTGAGGATGTAGCAAAGAACACCGGTATATAACAGTCACAGTGAAACGTTGTAGCGTCCGTTAGAGATCGAAAGTACCCAGAAGGCGCCGCTTTGCTGTCTTGAGATTCTGCTGTGGAACCCTGGATGATTCGGCAGCTCTTCGAAGAACGTGGCGGATGATGTCACGAGCTGGCCAATCGCGCTTTCCGCTGGAGCCGGCAATCTGCAAACGGCATTTGTCGAGGCAGTGTTGCTCGAGGTAGCGCAGCTCACCACGAAACCGGCAGCCAAACTCTGCATTGGGGCAGATCACCATCTCCCTGTACATCGCCTCACGGGAAAAGTCCAGCAGCTGAAGGTCGAGGCTGGAGAACGGGTCTCCGTCGATGACACACGTGCCATTGCGAGGCTCTTCCACGGTCTCCTGGTCCGGGAGTGCAGTTCGCTTCAGTGGGAGAGAGAAGGCGACGTCTCGGCATGGTTCGCACAAAGTGTGTCCGCAGGGGAGGCGCGCGGCCGTAGCATGAATCGACTGGCAGCCGGCGCAGACGCACGCACTGGGTAGTCGACGCAGGAATGTCACGGGTACGGAGTCCAGGAACGGGGACCCGAAGCCCCGAAGTAAGTAGGAGCTTGAGCCGCGCCGAGGAGACTGCAAGACACGTCTCGAAGGCGAGCGGGGTCTCTTGCCACGGCGTCGAGTCTCAGCCTGCATCGTGGAAGTGGCATTCAAGTCGTGGAAGTCACGACACGAAGCTGCATGGACAACGGACACATCGTTGGCGATACGGTTCTTGGTGTCACCCATGACAACGTTTACGTTAGCGCTCACGTTCTTTCAGACAGCCTGAGCAAAGCAGCAATGACTTCGGGGTTGGGGGTGGGCTCCTTATGTGTGAACTATCGGCAGACATTCCGAATGACGTCAATAAATAGGTGTTTCGAAAGATGAGCACTCATTGGCTGGATACTCGCAGATGAGTGTGTTTCGATGGGTCACGTGGTCTACTTCAGGAGCACGAGACAATTCAACTTGGCCTATTCACTATGGCCCCTACTGGTTATAGTATAAGGAATTCACAGGAGGCCTTGGACAGGTCCCCAGCGCTGGCTATTCAAACATGACGGCAACCGTGACAAATCATCTTGTTAAAAAGCCTCGTGAAGAGGCGGACATGCATTCGTTCCGTCTCTAAGTCCTTTTGTGCTCCCTTCTCTCCCCTCACTCTTGCTTGACAGTCAGGCCAAGAGTCTACAAAAAAAGCGTGAACACTAATCGGTTGTCACACTTGTTTACGCTTGTTTTTTTAGCCTTTGGAGTGAGAGTTGAGGATGCATCTCAACCAGCTGGTTCCCAAAGTTGGCGGCCATATTAATGTCAATGCAAAAAATGTTTAAGGAGCTGTTAAACGCCCAAAAGTGTATAAACCACAAAACAGGAAGTCACGAGTGCTTTCTTTGTGTATACCTAATGCTTAGTGTGTGTTCACATGTTCCCGTTTTTCTGATTGATTTGTGGGGTTTAACGACCCAAAACTACCATATGATTATGGGAGACGCCGTAGTTAAAGGCTCCGGAAATTTCGACCACCTGGGATTTTTCAACGTGCACCCAAATCTGAGCACATGGGTCTACGACATTTCCGCCTCCATAGGAAATGCAGCCGCCACAGCTGGCATTTGAACCCGTGACCTGCGGGTCAGCAGCCAAGTACCTTAGCCACTAGACCATTGCGGCGGGGCATTCCCGTTTTTCTAACGGTAACTGCCTTCTTCATGATAACAACATCTTGATTGATTGATTGATATGTGGGGTTTAACGTCTCAAAACCACTATATGATTATGAGAGACGCCGTAGTGGAGGGCTCCGGAAATTTAGACCACCTGGGGTTCTTTAACGTGCACCCAAATCTGAGCACACGGGCCTACAACATTTCCGCCTCCATCGGAAATGCAGCCGCCGCAGCCGGGATTCGAACCCGCGCCCTGCGGGTCAGCAGCCGAGTACCTTAGCCACTAGACCACCGCGGCGGGGCTAACAACATCTTGACCATTTGAGAGCTCCTCAGCTTCAACTTAGGTATCCAATTCCGTAGATATATCACCAAGACACCACCTCCAATCTGCTTCTCATTTACTGATATTGTTGCCCACAGTAGTACTAGACTTGCCCGTAAACATAAAGTTCTTTTGCCTAAGGTATGAACTAATTATGGTGAACTAACCTTTGAATTTTCATCTACATCATTTTCGAACACACTACCTTTTTTTTATTAAAAATGCAAAAAAACATGCAATAATATCAGATGACACTAATATGACACATTATGCATGCTTAGTTTTACTGTTTCTTCTCATAGCTCTACATGCTCTACATTTCATGTATTACAGCTTTATATATATATATATATATATATATATATATATATATATATATATATATATATATATATATATATATATATATATATATATATATATATTATATATATATATATATATTTATATATGGCACAACGGGAGCGTTGTCAACAAGGATAAATATATTTATTTCCCAACAGTTTCGGGAGGGTCCTCCCTTCTTCAGGTGATGAGTTATACTGACATGAACTTCCAAACTTCGTTGCTGCCGCGTGCCTCTCGCCTTGAAAGATGTTTGCGAGAGGTAGAGAGAACTAAAAAAGAAAGAAAAAAAAAAGAAAAAAGAAAAAGAGAAAAGGAAAGAAAAAGGCGAAAAGAAAAAAAAGAAAAAAAGGAAAGGAAAGAAATGAAAGAAAGTAAAAAAAAGAGGAATAACCACTGTCAACACTGAGAACGAAACCAAATGTCCGTGTATGTCCACATCCGGTTCTTATCCCGTGCTGGTCAGAAGAAAGAAGAAGAAAGAAAAGTAGGTGAAAACACGGCTGGTTATTTCTTCAGCCACTTTTCTTTCTTCTTATTTACATTCCATTGGTTCTAATACCTTCCCCTGTACATTCCTTGGCATTACTGTCTGTTGTCTCATAGTATATATATATATATATATATATATATATATATATATATATATATATATATATATATATATATATATATATATATATATATATATATATATATATATATATATATATATAATATATATATATATATATGTATATATATATATATATATATATATATACATATATATTGTTTTGCTGGAAACGTGTTTAGTTTATAATTTCGACTAATGTTTATATTGCCCCATTTGCCCTAGCACTGTTTTAGAACAATTTGTCCTTAACAGAAGGTCCAGATACAGTCTTTGGCTTTTGACTTCTTTTTGTATACTGAACCCATGTCGCATTCCTGTATCGTATAAATTAAAAAGAAATCTGAAAAAAATAATAAATGCAAAAAGTTTGACAGGTGGTTCAGTTCAATTGGTCGGAACAACACCATTTGGGCACGTCGCGGCCAGCAAAATGGCAAGCAAGGTCAAAGTGTGACCCGCGTGCTTGATACGGTATGTGAGTGAAGCAATGATTTACCTAAAAGCCCAAAGTCAGGAATAGGTTTGAAATGCCTAATAACAAAGTACGTTAGGCTTCAGCACAGGTGGCGCTATGATCCTAGACGGTGGGCATATATTCGAGTAAGCAATGGGCAGTACTATAGTATAGGTGAATAACGCCTTTCAATTTGTCTGATACCCCGCCAAAACGTAGGTTGTGCTTCTTCCTTTAGTATAGTGTACTGCGGCAAAGCAGACTGTAAGGAGCCGGAGATAAGGCAACGAGTTTTAACTTCTGCTTAAGCGCCACTCCTCAACACTGACGTGTTTGGGGAGAGGCTGGGTTCGTTTATTATCGGGAAGTTTGTGGCTCTGTCGAAACATACGAATAACTTTGTAAAATTCAGGAGTTCACCCTGTCAAAAAGACAGAGTGTACTGCGCACGTGAAAATTACCTGCATATAAACTGGATGTGGACACTAAAGGAATGGAAATTTAAGGGCTATTTTTATGTTAGATACAGTGTTATTGAAAACTAACACATGCCGAAGAAAGTATAGGGGATAATACTAAAAGTAAAAGTAATACTAATGTAAATGTGAAAAAGAAAAGTGGGCGAAGAGGTAACTCGCGCCGACAGGGAGCGAACCCACGACCTTCCAATAACGCGTGCGATGCTCTAACACTGAGCTACGGCGGTGGTCATCCTTCCGGTCAGCGGCCAGCTCGTAATATGGTCACGTGCTTCATGAGGACAGCAGCAAAGAAAAAAAAAGTGTTTGACCCTCGTTTTAGTGGCTGCTGGTGGTGTTGACGAACACTTCTATGTTTAAATGCGCATATGTAGAAATGCACTTATGAAAAATTTGAGGGGACAGGTAAATAGAAAAAAATCATTTATTTATTAGTGGAACAATCAATAACTGACGCTCTTAGCTCATGTTTATTTTTAAACAGCGCAAAAAGCGAGAGACGCATAAGGAAACCTTGAAGCGCTCATTTTGACTTCAGTAATTACTTTCAATTCTGTTCAAAGCGTGTCTAGTCGAGCACCCGAGTTTTGCGAATACTAAAAAAAATGTTCTGAAAAATAAAACTGGTGCCAAATCACTAGCTCTCGGCAAGTTAAGAGTTCTGTGGTGTACATATGATAACGTAGCGTCAGCGCACTTTAGTTACGAGTCGATTAAGGGTCTGTATACTTAATAAAGAATGAATATATTGAGCAGAGAATTTTTAGCGAAAGCCTTTGTGAACGCAGCAAGGACTGGCGGAGCAGGTCACCACCACAAGCTTCTTTCTACGTGGCCTTCGAGATCCGCTTCAACATTGCGACGAAACACGAAGTGTACTCAAGGGTACGAGAATGCCGAGGTGCGAGTGTGACAACCAGACATCTAAGGAGAGGTGGAGCCCTAGAGAGGGAAAGGGTGATAGATCCCCTCCCCCTCCACTCCTCCTTAAATCTCGTGTCAGCACTTTCACTCCCACGTCTGTAGTGGCGGTTGTCCACCTCCTGTCATCGATTCGGACAAATGAGGGGGGTCACTGTGAGCACCAACTAGCAGTATATATGCTCTCGTGTTCCTCTTCTGATGATAGTAACTGCAAGAGAGTCAGGAGCTATCATTTTCACTATCTGTAGTACTTCAAGTGATTGCATCCCTTCCCATCCCCACCCCACTAATGTGAGTGGCTGGATCCGACCTTGCATCTCAGTGAGGCATTCAGCTGACCTCCAATTTTTTCCCTTGCGTTTCTAATACGGGAAATTTATTTGGACATGTAGCTCAAAATGCGGGTTTGATACTGCATTAATTGCTGTTTGTAACTGGCCACACAACTGTCACGTCAGTCATCTGCAAGGCTCAAATCAGCCCTTTCGCGGGTAGACCCTTTTGCGGCCGCAGTGGTGTCTAAACGTTAGCTTTGCCGCAATGCTGGGTTTAAGGCGGTGAAGCATATGAACGACCGGAATGGGCAATTGTCGCAGCGTGCGCAATAACAGCACTTGCGAGGTGACAGTGGCTCGAATTTCTCGTTTATTTTTCTCAACTTCTTCTGAACATCCGCTTCTAACAAAGCAAGGATATCTAGAAAACATACAAAAGTAGACGGCGCCACTGCTTCTCATTGTCACAAGTGATATGTTGCTGAAATCGGCTTCTTTACAAGTGAGTTTGAGTGTACGTTTAATCCTTTTTAGTTTTATCTTTGCCACCCTTGTAAATCAATTTGCAGTGTATTGATTATATGCCCAAATTAGCATACCTTGTAAGTGCACGTATACTACTCTGCCGTTGAGTAATATTTCAAGATGAACCTCTCATCTCCTTGCTCTATTTTATTTTGCTTCATGGTTTTTACCTGATTCAATATCTAGTTTCCTCTTCAATGCAGCGAGTTGTCAAGTTTGAAATTTCGAGTTTTTAACAAAGTAGTCGTACATACATGCCGTAGTAACAATTCGTAATGTCATGCGAAGAACAACAAGAAGCTCGAGACTTGCAGTGCGCTCCTCAGTAATGCTATACTATATTTGTTGAGTACAAAGCGTATACATCTTTATTTTACCCCTTCTCAAGCTTCTCGATTAGAACCACTTGGGTGGATTTCAACAAATACAACCGAGATGATGTGTACTGCAAACGCCCTTAAAATACAGCTACACTTTCAGTTTTTCTGGTATTGACTGACATTACGGGGAAAAATATGAGGAAACTGACTGCGTTGTTCCTAATCTTTTGCACCATGCGGCAACTGACAAATAAACCCTCACACGCTACCTAAAAGCATGAAGGAAAATAAGAGGAAAAGAACGGCAGGGAGGTTAACCAGTCTATAGGCAGCCAGTTTGCTACCCTGTGCACGGGAGTGGGATGGGGGAGATGAAAGATAGAGAGGAGGGAGGGAAGAGAGAGAAACACAGCACATTAAGCAGCACGCGCCACAGTACTCAGTTATTGTCCAGTCTTTTTCGTGGTGTGTGACATTGCTGTAAAGCTGCTTGTTCAATTCCGTGTAACGTAGGAATTTCAACAGTGCTTTTGTCGCCTTCTGTTGCAATATCTTCTCTCGGGCACTTGAATGAAGGCAACCGATTGAGCTACGATGGTAGACACTTCCCCGTCTACTGTGTGGAGTACACGCATCTGCGCCTCTATCTCAGAGAGGTATACCTCAGCAAATGCTGAAAGAGATGAAATAACCGCTTTACGTGCAGCACTGGCCACTTATCATCGACAAGGATGCGCGCACACACAGGCGCCCGCAGGCTCTATTCTCGATGTCGGATTCCACGAAGACGTCGACGGCGTCTATAAATCCAAGCACGCTAGACTCCCCCAGGTGACTCTGAGTGCTCATCCCCAGCGCGCTCGCTGTGGCCTTTCCTTTTCGTGGTCATTGAGTGCGTACACGGAGCTGCAGGGCTTGAGCTGAACAAAGTGGCCTGCCTCCGATGGGTGAAACGGCAATAGAGCCATGACCTCAATGCAACTGTTCCTTGGCGTCGGCGTCACCAACGCCACTACCTGGGCCGCCACCGTGGGACCCACCGAAAGAGACTTCGACTTATAATTGCACCATATCCACGGCCACACCCCGAGCCTCGAACAGCACGACATGCAGTGCAGATGGTGTAGGTATACAGCAGCGCTATTCTCTATGGAAATTAATCCCGGCGCACCCCCGGCCTGACGGAGCCGCGCAAACAAGTGGATCGACTGCCGTGGCCCTCCTTTGCCACCAGCCTGTTTAGTTCGTACCGAAGGGTATCACTTGCCGTACGATGATGACTCTATTACTCGTAGGACCCTTGATCATCGGTCTCTCCTTGAAGGGGCTCTTGGGAGAAGAGCGACTCCGCAAATGGGTCCACACCGGGAGGAGGAGGAAACCGTGATGAGTTTTTCGTGATGAGTGTTCGTGTGGCGCGCTTATAGCGAGAAGACCACAAGGGGGGTTGAGGGGGTGAGGTGCTTACGGACACGTCTGTTGGTCGTCGGGTTGATCTCGCGTATAATGTCCTGCCCGCGGTGAAATCGTAACGGATGGCCATCGCCGGCCGTTTCCTTTTCGGCGCCGAATGAGCACGGAAAAGTACCCGGGGAAGACGTGTGTCCCTGATCGTGGCTCAGAGTCAGAAGCCTGCGGAATCGGCATAGGTAGTGCGTATTATCAAACTGTCACCATTTATGCGCGTACAGATGGATTGCTTTGCGAGGGGTTCTTCATTGCCAAATTATTCCATTATAGACGCGAAAAAGCTCACTCAAATGCTACCGTTAGAAGGTAAAATCAGGAAGTTCGTGTATTTGTGGAGCACGAAACCAGCTCTGTAAGAAACGATTCGCGATATAAGAAATAGCTGAAGCTAGTTGCTACCTATTCATGTTAAAATACTGGAAGTGCCAACACAAACGTAAAATAGAACTCAAGCCACTGTCTCGTCAACACACGAGAGTGAGGGAAAGACATAAGCTTGACTTCTCTTCGCGAGAGGTCAAGGTTATGTCCGCGCTTGTCCACCCATTCTTTTGAAACTAGTGTATACGGAAGTTTGTTAAGTGAAGTTCTTTCGCCGTATAGAATATACATTCTTGGAAACATTTCGGTGCGCGTACAATAGACGTGAAAACTAAAGGCGAGAAAGAAAACAAACGTGAGCTCAAAACTCAGTTCGCACCAGTTTGTCTTCTCGCTTTTTGTTCTCTCATCTAGTATGTGCGTGCCGAAATGTTTCCAAGAATATCCTCAAATACACATCCACTTTTCATGCTATTACAATATAGGAGATACACTTCAGGTACTGCGCAGACTAGACGTAACTTTCCCTATAGCTTGACAAGGGAGCGTGCTGTGTGTGGAAATACAAAAGATGAGGTTACAGAGTCTCCGTGAAACAGAGTCGGCTGTTCCATATTTACAGAAATGTCTGTGGTGTTGATTTACGAGCAACTATAACGCTGTGAACTGTGATCTATATTTGAAAGCTTGTATATATAGTGGGAGGATAAATCCACAATATATTCCTTAGAGCAGGTGCTGTGTTCTGACTGCTGTGAATCCTGTGACTTTGGTACTTGAGCAGTTTGGGAGCTCATAATACGGGTGTGCAAGCTTTCAAGGACCAACATGAAAAAAAAAAACAAGAGGCTTCAACGTAAAACTTTACATCTTGTCTCCAGCATAGCGACAGCCGATCGATTGGACTGACTGATCCTCTGCGTACGCTCGTGCACCAACAAGTAGTGCTCAAATTGAAACGAGTAACGCGCCTTGTATGTGGCGTAGACAATAATTTTGAAAGAGGATTATGTAAACGACGTTGAGGCTGGCAGACGCGATCAACCAAAGGGATGATGGCTTACCTTCAGCGAGTAGCCAGGGTGACGACGTAATACATCACCGCCAACAAGACCCTTCTCGGTAACTGCCAGTGCGTGGCCGATCTCCGATAAGACTCGAAGGTGAGCTGGGTTGAGACGAGGCATCTAGGGTCGTGAGAGAATGCAGTGGCCGTGAGCGCTGCTACTGCTTTGTCAAGTCTTATGACGCAATGCTGCGAAGTTACATCATACATATACAGCGTGCATAAGGTGATCAATTCTTGTTCAAAAAGGTGACGCCCGTTTTCTTGGTGAGCGATAGTTTCTAGACAGAAAACACCACAGAGAAGATGGGCGTGGCAGTGACGCAGTACGCAGTTCGCATATACGAGAGTACCTGGATTTGGCGCGCAGAAGATACCTTGACGAGCAATTTTGGGTGAAATGTTACTGCTTCAGACAATGCATTGCGGTGCGTCTTGAAAGAATTTCCTGCAACAGCGTGCGATGTTCTCCAATAGAGTCTGACCACATTCAATCAGCATGTTCCTTCACATACTGACAGTAGTGGCTGTGCTCTCTAACCGATGGCTAATGTAGGGTGGAAGTGGCTAATTGTTAATTTGCATTTGTAAACGTTGGTACTCTTTTGTTATACGAGCAGCATTCACTTCAGACAATGTCAACTCTTTGAAGATGATTGTTATGTTTCAGTTAACATGTCGTATTACACGTATCATGTGAACCTCTTTGTAAACGTTTCTTTCTGTTGCGGCTAATAAGTACGTCTCAAATCACGTGGTACATTCTATGAGATAGCAAGTTGTGGTTTCTCCTAACCCCTGGTTTTCGTCATACTCTCCGGAGTTTATCTTTTGCACGGGACTATGATTATGCTAATCGCACAATCAGAAAAATAGCCAAATCAATAAATGAATCTTAACAGATATTTAGTGACCTAGCCATATTGTTGTTATATTGCAGCCAGATGCCTTTAAGGCTAACTCGACTTTACCTCAAGGGCACGTTGGCTATTACGGCGGAAGAAGTGGTGTGGAGGGCCGTTGTGATTCGCATGATAGTTGAAAGGATGTCGGAGGTTGTGTTTCTAATGATGATTATAAATAGAAGCCCATAATCCTTACTGGATTACTATTCTTACGCATTTTGTGCAATTTTTTTTTCATTATATCCCACGCACAAAACATTTATTTGCCGAACAATGTTTCCAAAAGGTAATCTTTAAAAAAAACTTGATTTCCAGTGGAACGCACTGGAGGTGGTTTGTCATGTTTTTGTTCTCACAAGGGGCTTTTCAGGGGAAATCTTTATTATTTGATCTCCCGTTATAACCTCCCACACATACCAAAGCCAAAAGATACGAAGACACTGACTACACATGACTTCAAAGCTATGCGTACACTTGCGAGATCTTATTACATCCCGTGACGCTAACATTGTATAGCTACCTCTGCCCACGCTTCGTCGTGAGAGACACTCTCGCACACCTCCTACTGCATTGTAAAGCAAGCTCCCAGTGCTACAAGCAGCAGCAACAGCTATTGACACAAACGTCCTCAGTGAAGCATGGGAGGCTGCGTCCTCCAAGGGGAACCTGGTCGACCATCTTTAGCTCATCGGGCGAGCCCAGCGGGTGGTCCAGGTTAAATGGTTCCTTGAATAAGGTGCTTTTTCATCTGGATTCACAAGTCCTTTTGCCAGGAAGGTTTTCCTCTCTTCACTTCGTGATTCTTATTTAATGCTTCTGTTCCAGGCCAATCGCCTTAACTACCTGGCTCGTAGCGGTACACCTGCTTAGATAGACGACAACGTCTTTAAGAACAATACCACCATCACCCCCGCTGTCAAGACGGCCGCCATTACTACCCAAAAAGAAAAAGAAGCGACGATAGATGTGTAGGCACTGTGCAAGCTACCTAGAACAATCATAATTTGTATGAGCACCCGATCACATCCAGCCCTTTCACACCTGAGAGGCATTTCAACTGGCCTTGATTCCAACTCATGTTTCTTTTTTTACTCGTAAGCTTTCTTTGACATTGTTTCCGTCCTCGCTTTCGTGTGAATCTTAAAGGCACATAATCAGAAGTAGCAGGAAGGCCATGAATAGAGCCGTGGATGCATTCAGGTTGCAAGAAGCTTCTCGCCCGATTTTTTTGTTTTTTTTTCCACAGAGCAATGTGGAATCTCTTGGGCAACTTCAATGTCATGCTTATCTCACGGCAGCAACAGAAGCTGCAATGCCTGCGGGCTCTCTGCACACTATCTGAGCATGACTTAAATGAACACTCGCACACTTCCAGCTGAGCCGCATTTGATTGATGTTCGATATGGCTCTGATTTGGACCAACGTTTCTTCGGCATTGTTTTCCACCTCTTCTTCGTGTCACTACAACGGGCACATGAATGGAAGTTAGCAAGGCGCGAATACATCAGTAAATGCTTTCAGCATTCAACAAACTTTTTCTTCCCCTCTTTCTCAGGGTGATGTGAAATTCTCTCAGGCAACTTGAACCACCGCTCTTCGCTCGCGGCGACACACTGAAGTATGCAGGCGGTTGGCCCAAGTAAGAGACAGAAACACGAGGGGTGAACGAACCGAGGGACAGCTCGCCCCGCTCACTGTATACAGCGATCACCCGCCGATAGCGAAAGGGTTGCCGGGCAAGAGCCCGAGCGAATAACTCGCGCCATTGTGAGTGAAAATCGAGGTCGACCAACCCGTCCCCTCGGGGCTTTCTGCGTTCCGAAGGCGCGCCCGCACAGCGCAGACACTCTGGGTAATCACAGACGCCTCTTTACGGCCTCTTTCTAACGTAAAACGACGCCGTTTAGTCTGGTGATAAGAGTTGGAAAAGTGGCCCCCGCCATGACATGATGGGCACCGGGGGCTGTAAGAGAGAGAAGCTAGCATGGGTCTGCATATCGTGGCTGACTTCGATTAATGAGAAGAGGTGAGAGGATCTGTAGAGTGTATGAGAGGAGTCCGAGTTGTTCTAGAAGCCTCAGTGGAGTTACGTGTAGATAGAGTATACCGGGAAAAGGAGAAAAGATAAAGCCATACAGTTAGAAAGCACTCCTTGTAGAATTAAAAAAGAAAAATGTGGAATGCGGAGATACGAAGCGAACTAAGCAATGTAAAAAATTAAGAGAATGAAATACATGTGTTTCAGGCTAGGAGTATGGGTGGGCTGTGTCTCGAGGTTCGCTTGCGGTCCATGGGAGTAGAGAGAGGATGTATTTGAGTCCAGGTTACACTATAAGCCTGAGGGGTTACGAATGAACAGGAATATCTGAAAAAAAAAAAAGATTGACACCAAAGGCAAAACGGCCAGAACAGCTACTTGTAACAAACAAAGCAATAACGTGGAATGCTGAGATAAAGAGCTTGGAGATGCAGAATGAAAACAGTGCAATGCATGTGTTTCAGGCTGTAAGCATCTTCCCGTGCCGGCTGTGTATTGAACTTGGCTGCCTCCAATGGAGCGCATGTATCGATGAACGCAACAAAAGAGTGAGTCCAGACCCGCAGGTCGCGGGATTGAATCCCGGCTGCGGCGGCTGCCTTTCCGATGGAGGCGCGAATCTTGTAGGCCCGTGTGCTCAGATTTGGCGCACATTAAAAAACGCCAGGTGGTCGAAATTAGCGTAGCCCTCCACTACGGCGTCTCTCATAATCATATGGTGGTTTTGGGACGTTAAACTCCACATATCAATCATCAATCAAAGAGTGAGTCCAGGATATACTATACGCCTCAACGGAAGCGCAATGAGGTCACATAAACGAAAAGAAAATCAACGGTAACTGCGATACTGCCTTATGCAAATTTGGAGCGCCACTGGTAAGATGTTTTAATTTTGCCGAAAGTTGAGCAAATGATCATGCGTCAGGGCAACGCGTTCCTGCGCGAGTAGGAGCATAGACTGCTCGGTTTCTGTGTCAGCGTATTGTGGCGAGCCTGGCGTTGCCAACTTCCGTCGCCACTGGCTGACGCGAACGCTGCGCCGGACTATATACAGAACTCTTCAGAATCCACCAGAGCGTTCCACGCAGAACGTGACCCTTAGACCAATTCACGTCTCCATCTCCTAATCATCGTAGGTGAACCCTCTTTCTTCAACCTGTGTGCGACAGGATTGCTTTGTTCTCTCAAAAAAAAAAAAAAAAGAAGCGCCAGTAGGTACGACGCAGCGCAGATGTTAACACAGTAGATTGCCGGCTGTCGTGGTGAAAACTCTTTGAGACAGTCTCTCGTTCGGCCTCGTTTGATCTGTTGGTTACGCTGACGATGGCGACGCCTCTCCACCCAGGAATGGGCTCATATGAGCCGCGCTCTAAAAGGACAGATTTTACATGCACATCACAAAAATTGGCAGATCCCTTGTGTATACCGTGGGAATCGATGATATGCGAAGCACCAGTGAGGAAAATTGATATGTCACTTTAAAATCAGCACGACATTATGAGGCGGACGTAAATTTTGCCGCACATGACTTCCGTGTTATGATTGTTATGTTTAGACGTGTCATTTACCACCAAATGCTTTAAAATATGCGCCAGTGAGGAAAATTGATATGTCATTCTGAAATCAGCACGTCGTTCTGAGGCGGACGTAAATTTTGCCGCACATGACTTTCGTGTTATGATTGTTATGTTTAGACGTGTCATTTACCACCAAATGCTTTAAAATATGCGCCAGTGAGGAAAATTGATATGTCATTCTGAAATCAACACGACGTTATGAGGCAGACGTAAACTTTGCCGCACATGACTTCCGTGTTATGATTGTTATGTTTAAACGTGTCATTTACCACCAGATGCTTTGAAATATGCACCATTTGAGATCCGACGCGTGGGGCTCGAGTGTTTCAAGAGGAAGAAATGAAGAAAAGGTTACTTGGGTGCACCATGCTAGAAAAAGTTATTAGGATGATCACGAAAGCACTAAGACGTAAGTGGCTAGATAGATAGATAGATAGATAGATAGATAGATAGATAGATAGATAGATAGATAGATAGATAGATAGATAGATAGATAGATAGATAGATAGATAGATAGATGAAAAGCAGACACCAAAATTGCCTGCAGGACGTAAAGAAATACCTGAATATAAAAATGATTGGTAACGCCCACGTAATCTACGAGCGCCAATGACAGTCAAGAGTTGGAGAAACACAAACGACTGTCCTTGTACTGCCGCTCTGCAATTACTCAACCATGGCTGGCCTTCGCTGTCGAAAAAGCAGTGGACCCGATCTGTATACAAGACGAAAACGTAGGTTCGAACACGAGAAGCGTGCACGCGTAGGAGACGTTTCTCATCTAACCACTGGGAATAGTCCAGAGTGTGGGTGCGGTGTTTATTTGGCTTATATCTTTCCCACCTACGCAGCATCAAGGCTGGTAGAAAGTTTCGCGGTCTCTCGCGTTTCACGGGAAGATTCGTAGAGGTCGAGCAAGACTGTGTAGGCCGAAAGAAATGACCAGCACCACGACTTTCAGCCACACGCGTGTTGGTTAGGGAAGAAAATGAATTTTTTTCATTTTGTCGTTACCACGCTTACATTACTGACACAAAAAGGAAGCTTCGTAGAAGGCATATGGTCAAATTCAGTGGGTCTATCACACTGGGTGAAACAAACGTTCGGAAATGGTGCATATGTCGTACTGTCGTATATGGTTCATGTACGACAATATAAATATTTTCGTATATGAAAATGGTCCTCGTGGGGAGACTGGAGGTTAATTATTACCACCTCACTTTCTTAACGTAACCTTCGACGTTAGTACACAAATTTCCTTGAATTTCGCCACAATCCGAACTCAACCGCCGGCCATCCACCAACCAGCGTCCTCGAGCAGTACAGGCAGGGGCGAAGGCAGATTTTTTTTTTTCCGGAGTGGGGGTCCCACATAGATCAGAATAACCGGTGGTGGTAGGCAGATGTAATGGTCGAGTGTGATTTCGTGCTTTGCATAATATACAATTGTATCGGGCCAGTTGGTAAGGATCCATCTTGCTAAGAAGCGCAGCCACTATAACAAAGAACACACAACACAAGCGCTTAACTTCAACTAAACGTTTATTTCAAACGTCAGAGTATATAAAGGGGAAGAAAAGAGAAAAAGAGCGAAAGTGAATAAAAAAGATAAAAATGGTAGACAACAAAAAACACACGTGCCAGTCCCGTACATCGCTATCCGTTATTGTCTATCACCCCATCCAAAAAACATAGTTCTTTCCGCGTGAGCGAGATAGAGGGTGCACTTACACAATCAAAATCATCGCGTGTCATTTCAGCCGCTTCTACTATCAAACGGGTTAACAAATCTCTGTCTCGATACAGCACGCACGTGTTATCAAAATAAGGTACACAACCGCACTCCTTACAGTGGATCGCCAAGTGACCATCAGTACCCTTCTGCACTTTATTGTGGTGCTCCTTTAGCCTTTCATTGATGCATCTTTCGGTTGTTCCCACATAAACAAGACCACATGACAAGGGAACTCTGTAAACAACAGACTGTGCACACTCAACAAATTTATTGCGATGCTTAATTTGGCAACCTTTCTTTTCTTTTGAAACAGGACAAGTTTGGCGACATATTCTGGACAGTTTTTCAGGAGCAGACATAACCACTCGGACGCCCACCTTATTACCAATCTTTTTAAGATTGTGCGCCACACTATGGATATAGGGGACAACAGCTGTTTTTCGCTGCTGCGGGGAAGTGGTAATACGCTGCCTACTTTGTTTCTTTAGGTCCCTATGTAGCGATTCAGCGACGCTTATAACCATTCGTTGTGGGTAGCCTGCTGCCTTCAGACGCAAAACCTGTTGCTCAAAGCTCTTCTGCATGAGGTGAAAACATGACTTCTTCAACGAATTAAAAAGGCACATTCGCGCAACAGACCTCTTCACTACTTTGGTATGTGCAGAAGAGAAAGGCAACAATGGCTTTTTGCTCCTGGGCTCATAAAGCCAGCAAACGTGGTCATCTTGAAATTGCAAATGACAGATCTAGGAACCTGAGCGTGTCACCATAGGGCATTTCATGGGTAAGTTTCAGAGGCTGGCAAACTGTCTCAAATACTTCAAGTGTCAAAACAGCAGCACTTTGAAACTCTTTGGCATCACACTTTAAAAAAACCAAATAATCATCCACAAACCTGAAGATCTTTAAAACCTTAGTTCCCGACAACCTCTCATCAATTAATCGATCTAAGTGGGCCATGAAAATATCACTAAGGACGGGTGCAATGGCGGAACCAATACAAGTACCCTGTTTTTGGATATAGGTGTTCCCATTCCAATTTACGAATGTGGACGTTAAATACAAAGCCAGTAAATCTAGAAAACCTCTCACTGACATACCACAAGTGTTCTGAAAGGTCACTGCACTATGCTCAAGTATGCACTCCTCAACAAATTCTAGAAGCATTTCATGGGGTAAAGAATAGTACAAATCCTTCACATCTATGGACAACGCCTTAACGACAGTTTTGGCATTCGATACCAAAAAATTCACAATCTGCTCAGAATTCTTAGTGTGAAAGGGGTCATTGATATGAAGGAGATTCAGCTTTTCCTGTAGAAAAAACGCCACATTTTTTTGCCAAGAACCTTGTTCCGAAATAATTACCCGGAACGGCATTCCATCTTTGTGCGTCTTGCAACTAAAAAACAAGTCTAAGCCCAGTTTATCCGTTTTCATGATCTGTTTAGCCAAATCATGCAATAGAAGGCTATTGCACAGGTTTTTTGCCGCTGTTCGAACAGATTTGAGTGACACATTTGGCTTAATATCAAATACCGACTCAATCGCTACTTGCGCTTTTTGAAAAAAAGAACCATTCGGGAAAACACAGAACCCACCTTCTTTGTCAGAAGGAATGACACAAAGTCCCGATTCTTTGAAGTATGTGACCACCTTCTTGATGGGCAACACTTGACGCTTGGGCCTGAACTTTTCAAGGACATCAACGCCCTCGGAAATACACCGATCCTTTTCACAATCAGGAGCACAACCAGAAAGTTGTCTCACAAGAGACAGGAGCTTAGGCGCTTCAAGTCTTGGTTCAACAGCGTACTTGGGACCTCGTCTTAACGTCTCTTTCACATATTCAGGAAGAACGACGTCATCCGTGGTGTGAATAATGTTGTCCTCAGTAGGTTTCTTCGGTTGGCGCTTGGACCTGAGCTGCGACAGTGTTGTTGACCAAAGGCGTTCCGTTTCACAGGTCATAAGGTCTCCCAATTCACGCCATTTTTTCTTCTTCTGGTTTGTTGAGCCGCATTCCATGTAGACATAATTGCGCAGAATATCTCGGTAGAGCCCTGTCTGCCTGTGACACTCCGAACGCAGGATCCTGGCAATCCGGTTCCCATGGCTTACAGACGGTTGAAAACCACCACAAAAAGCCAGAACTTCTGGGTGTGTTAGCTTCATCCTTAAGCAAAACGAGAAGGACCTGGCACGACATGTGACGAGGGCAATGAGGGTTACCAGAAGGGTTGGGTGAAGAGACGTTAATGGTGAAGAGCCCGCAGAACTAGAAATGTAACTCAATAAACAATTGTATCGGGCCAGTTGGTAAGGATCCATCTTGCTAAGAAGCGCAGCCACTATAACAAAGAACACACAACACAAGCGCTTAACTTCAACTAAACGTTTATTTCAAACGTCAGAGTATATAAAGGGGAAGAAAAGAGAAAAAGAGCGAAGTGAATAAAAAAGATAAAAATGGTAGACAACAAAAAACACACGTGCCAGTCCCGTACATCGCTATCCGTTATTGTCTATCACCCCATCCAAAAAACATAGTTCTTTCCGCGTGAGCGAGATAGAGGGTGCACTTACACAATCAAAATCATCGCTTGTGTTGTGTGTTCTTTGTTATAGTGGCTGCGCTTCTTAGCAAGAAAGTTGCATAATATGGTCGAAAAATTCGGATGGGGAGGGGGGGGGAGCACGACATTGGTGGGCCACCCCTGGCTACGTCACTGAGTGCAAGACTTCATGTGCAGGGCGAGCTACGCCACCAAAATAAATGTGACCCTTATATAAACCTCAGATTAAAAACATTCCGATTATTATGGACAGAAACAGCGCACAAACTCACGGGACGAAGAGAAGAGACACAAACAAGCGCTGTTTGTGTATAACAAACAACTCTTGACCATAATGTATAACAAACTCGCCCGTCATTCAGTCTTGATTACGTTAATTTAGGGCTCTCTCAGATTTTATATATGCACCAAAAGTATACGTCTTTGTTATCGGTGTATCACCTTTATCGGATGTTGATTTGATACTAAAATTATTTTAGAGACGGCTCAGCATCTGTATGGCGATGGGTAGAGGGCAATGAGGACTGAATGTGAAGAACAGAAGTGAAGGAGATGAGGTCTTTGCCCATATCTGAAGAGCTCTCAGGCCAGTTGTTCTGTCCAGTGTACCGAAAAAGAGTGAAGGAGCGTCTTGAATACCCATGTGTGGCTTTGGTGAAAGAAGAAGAGGTCCCTCTGTATAGTAGCGGGTAGATGCTGATGATGTGGTGCCGCTATCATTGCGGCTCGTTCAGTTTTACACGTGGGTCTTGCAAACAAGAGGTGCTGGGACATTTTTTCCACCCACGCAGAGTGAATTGGGATGACCGGGCTCTGCCAGGCCGACGACGCCTCTCCGCAGGCAACGCGCAGCCACTGCACAGGTGCAGGAAGAAAGGCCGTTTCTTTCCGAAGAACCCCGAGTATAGGATCCGGGTCGAACGTTTGCTGCAAATTAGTCGGGCTCGCAACTCAGCAGCAATTGTCTCTGTATTAGTAGATCCCAGACGACTGCGATAGTGAGGCGTGGTTGCTTTGTCAGTTTGTCTGCCTGCTTTTCCTTTATATTTTCCTCCTGGAAGACTAAGCGAAGGCAGATATCGACGCTACTAACAAAAGTGGCATGCACTTTGGAGGTGAGCATTTCGGATTTGAAGCCTGACCATTCTATTTTTGCCACGGCCAGCAGCTCGACTCCTGAGTTGCACGCGTAATTGACGGATTGCCTTAAGGGGGTTCTCCATAAAAGTGAAGGCGAATTGAACGCGGCTGGCGTTCTCTTCGTCTACACGTCTTGCTTTTCGTTCACGGGGATGTTCGCGTGACGTTTCGTAAAGCTCTCGCCACAGTAAACTCTTCGAAAGAACGAAAATTGTTTCTGCGGCACGGCACGTGCCAAAGTCCTTCTTCGTTTTCCATATACTTAGATGACAACCCAATCGTCAGTTGGTTCTTCCCGACTCATTTGTTTTGTGCGTGCGAGGCAATGAAAACATCACGCCGGCAAACAAAGCGGTTACGAAACCGCGCGTGACGACTCGAAGACCTCGTCACGGCTTAGGAAACGCCCTGGCGGTGCACGATCCGTCTTCGTCATGATCACGCAAGTGACAGCACAGGGCGTGTCTACGCCTTCCTCTTCACTTTGCTCGCTCTAGATACATCACCTCGTAAGAGGCCCGACTACGAGAGTAATCGATGGGCTGTATCTCGGATGCAGTCCGCGAATGATGACATACGCAAGATAGCACGCTTTCATACGTTCTTCTCTTTGAGCTCGTTTATACAGGCGAAGCTACACACATATAAGAACGATCTATACTGCACGTCGGATAGTAGATCGGGACAACGGTCTACTATGTTGGGATCACGATGTTATCTGTCGTGAGACCGTTCCTGAAAAAAAAAAATAAATATTGGGGAGGCGTGAACCGCACACCACACGTACATTCGTGAGCAATATGAGAGGGAACACTGATATTATCACTTAAGGGCCAAATATCGGCTAAACACTTGGTAAAAACTACCGAAGTCTTTATGATTCTAAACGATGCAGTGGAAGCGTCGTGCAATTCAATACGTACATTTATTTTGGGTTCATAACAGCTACTAATTGATTAAACTCAGATTTGGTGTTTTCTCTCATATTTCTGATTGTTTTACGCCCAAGATAACAAAAATGAAGGAGAAAGAAGTACTCACTCTGACTAGGCGTTGGCCTATATCCTCTTTTAAGGTTAGAATTCCTTAAGGTTAGAATTGCCCCACCGCGGTGGTCTAGTGGCTAAGGTACTCGGCTGCTGACCCGCAGGTCGCGGGTTCGAATCCCGGCTGCGGCGGCTGCATTTCCGATGGAGGCGGAAATGTTGTAGGCCCGTGTGCTCAGATTTGGGTGCACGTTAAAGAACCCCAGGTGGTCGAAATTTCCGGAGCCCTCCACTACGGCGTCTCTCATATTCATATGGTGGTTTTGGGACGTTAAACCCCACAAATCAAATCAAGGTTAGAATTACCGAAAGTGGAGGTATAGTTCGTGCGGGCTTAAAATAAAAAGAAGACATGTGCGCAGACTTGAACGTAATAGCAAAGAAAACACTTGTTTTCTTCTTTTGTGTATGTGGCTTCACCAAGCTTTCCATTATCACAAATGCAGGTAAGACTGTACGTGGGAGTAGAAGATTTTTGCTGGGTACAAAACGCTAGCACCTAAATGACAATATGCTGACGTAGGCATCAATTTCACTAAGCTTACATGTACTCAGCATTCGGTTATATTCCTTCTCCTTGTGATTGTGAGGGTGCGGGAGGGGGGCCTTGCCATTTGAAATCATCTATGATTTCGGCAAGCCTTTCCCACACCTTCACTCTGTCTGACCAGCACCGCTATTGTTTGAAGCACCGGGGTATAGCCAGGCAGGCTGTTTATAAACGCTTCCCAGGAGCGCTGTGTTGCACTCCAACTGCTTACTACCCACCGTTAGCTCCGAAATTCGGAGAACTATTCGCAACTCTCACGACCTCTTGGTGGCGCGACTATACATCCAACATGGTGGTCGTCGAGATGATCGCCCCGCAAGAGACAAGACCGGAAAGTACAGTTTTGACGTAGACTGCAATTCTTCGCGCTTCGCTGGTTCTTGTATTCATGTTTTTTTAGAAAATAGGGCAGCGCAAACATAATATATTAGGTAAATAAATACCGGGTACCAGCATATAGGGAAGATAAATATGTGCAAAATTGTATCGTACTGAGTACACGAACTATAAGCGCGAGAACGGCAAACCTCGAAGTTGCTGTACTCGTGCAGAAAATGAGTGCTGCATACATTCGCGGACCTTAGTTGTTTGCTTGCTAAATTTAACCCTCCTAACACCTGATGACTTTTTGGGGTGTTAATTTGAACGGGAGGCCCAATCATACTTTCCTTTCGGAGCATTGAGGCTTGCAGTGAAATCAGTCGGCTTTCTTTTTTATTTCGACTAATTCCCTTTAACTTCGGAAACTCAAAGGGTTGCGGTAATATCGAGACCATTCAAAACGTTGAAAAACGACCTCAAACGCGTGGAAACAAGCAGCAGCGTCTGCTGTTTGAAGCAGGTTCAAAACTTCAATCATCTCAACAGAGTTTCCGCCCACCACCACTCAGTGGTGCCCCGGTACCTGGAAGTTACGAATAAGCACGTTGTCGAGAACAAAACGTCGTCGCTCCATTTTCATTTTTGCGCGTGAAGCTTGTTTCCTTCGTACTCGACAAACGAAAAAGGTCGAGAATGCGCAGCGCTGGTAACCGGCTGCCCTTAACAACTTTAAACACACCTATGACTATTGTCACTAGTTAACGAGCTAATGTTTTGCTGCTTCTTTCCAAGCTACCATTCTGAACGGGCCACGCGTTAGGTGGCTCTGGCTAATGTGGGAGCCCTCGAGTATCCCATTTGGAGGAAAAAAAAAAAGATTTTTCGCTGGATTCGTCAGCCTGAATTTGAAACATCGTAAACTCCCCCCTTCCGATAGGGGCCCAGATTATCGTCAGGCCCTCTGGCGATTCGCATATCGTGCAGAAAACAACTTTACGATCGTCAACGTTGTGCTTACCCCCATACGCGCTGCGCTTAGTTGCATTTTTCGCCTTATTTTACTCTTCGAGTGTCACGGCCAGCTGCGACAACCAGGGAAGAGTCGAACGGAAACCTCACGTGTCGCCGTGGACAAATGAAACTGGAGCGAGGAGGACTGTGGTGTTTCGTGTCCTGCTTTGATTCCACTTCACGCCGGATGGTGAAATACTCGCGGCACATACACGTGCGTTTACGAACGTCCATGAGCATTGTATGTTTACTTTCCTTAAGGGGGTCAGTCGGGGAAGACGAGGACTGCAGACGTGCGTGCCCTAACAGAGGTCCGAATCTGTTCGCGTAGCTCAGACAAGGGAAACCATTTGCGTAATTGTGCTCTTTCGCCTCTTAAACCAGGGTATTGTAACATTTCGATTCTATAGCTAACTGTCAGATGCTTTTTTTCTCTCTTTCTTGCTCTTATTCCCTTGTTCTCTTCCACACGTGGAGTACAAAGAAGTAGAGGACAGAAATCTGCACAGGAGTGATTGCAAACGATAATGGGAAACTGTAGTGGCTGTAGCTGTGTTGTAGTAGTACTACGTAGTGCGTTGATCTGCACTGCAGCTGTATTGTAGTGGCGATTGTACTGTAGCAAACAGTAACAAACAGTAGTAGTAATGTTGAAAGTAGTCAAAGCCTAGACCATGTCCTGCTGCCTACAACTCAAGACTTTTCTTCTTGAACATACCTTTTAAACTATATGCCAACTAACTCTACTATAGGTCTTGTAATCACACTCCTCGTAAATAATAAATACTTATGGCTATATTGTAACGGGTGCAAGAGAGGAAAAGTCGAAAACTGGTTTATTATGGGCAAACTTGTGCCCTGAAAATTATGTGCGAAAAGATGGAAGAGTCCGCTAGAGCGTCCCAAAAACAAAAACTGTTCCTCTGCCCACGCACCTTCTTCTTCTTCGCAGCTCCAACCCACACTGGCTCGTGCCTGTGAACAAGAGGCATGAGTCGTGCGGCCCCAAGCAAGAGTGCGCACAAGACTGTGGACGCTGATTTTTCATAATGTCCGATATTGTAAACAGCCTCTGTGGCAATATGTCTACTAACTCGATCATACGTGTAATAACGGCCTGGTCTAAGTGCATAAGATTATGCTGCTTGCTAGCAGTCAAATAGCACCAGTAGCAAACTGTACAAATGCTAGTTAAGCTCAACGAGACGCATTATGGCGCAAACTGAGTCAACCACTCGAAGAAAAAGGGGGCGCAAGCAAATAGGTCAGGAACACGTCGGCGTCCTTCCAATTATTTTTGTAGTCTTTGTTTCCTAGTTGGCGGCAGTATGTATTCTAGTAATGTCAACGAACTTGCCCATCAGCAAGATTTACTTTAGTTAACCTTCTAAACATGCTAGAAATGGACTGAAACCTATCAAAAGATTGCCAAACTGTCACTGACATGACTGGTAGACCTGGAATGGTTTTTACGTAAAGAAGATGCTGAATTCAAGGACGCACCGATATCAAGAAAGTATCACAAATATTGAAAGATAACAAACTATGGATAAGGATGAATTTCTAACACATGGTACTTTTACTTTTTTTTTCTTTCTCCATCTTGTTGCTACGGGTAAAGCACAATATGACATTTATATGTCGTATTGTGGATACCCAGAGAAGGCAAGTGGGTTAGAGGGAGACAGAATGTTAGGTGGGCAGATGAGATTAAGAAGTGCGCGGGTATAAATTGGCAGCAGCAAGCACAGGACCGGGTTAACTGGCGGAACATGGGAGAGGCCTTTGTCCTGCAGTGGACGTAGTCAGGCTGATGATGATGATGATGATGATGATTGTGGATTTGGTACGCCAACTCCCGACAATAGGTATTTCGGTTGATTTAAAGGGCCTGGAATAATGAATGAATTTGGTTGTGCTCTTTGAACGTGATGCACATTGCTTTCAGCATATATTAGCTACCTGATCAGATTGCTTTGACCTATTTGGTCATGTTTGTTTTTTTTTCGTTTACACATCTAACTTACATGTCATAACTCCCCCTTGTGCATGAGGATGGCTTGTGTGGCTACTTGGTAAAGCAACATGAAAGGCTACAGTGCACATAGACCGAGACGAAGATGACGAAGGAAAAACACACGAGACGTAATGCTGAAGTGAAACTGATACTTTATTTTTGATTGAGAAAACGTTTAGTGACTTAACAAGCGAATGAGATTACTCTACAACCAACCATCAGCAAATTATAAAGCTAGAAAACAGATCTCATCATTTTGTCCACTGCCTATCACTTGTACACGTTCAAAAATTCATCCTCCTTTTTTGAGAAAAAGTGATGGAAGGAGCAGTTATTCATTTTTTTTGTGAAAGTCCTCATTGTGCCTAATTTTATTGATCTACCATGTTGTTTGTTATAAGGCTGAGCATTTTGTCATTTTGCAAGAATTTTGGGGTATTGCACGGGGCAGGCACCTTTTTAGGTCTTTCTTTTCTTTTTGCACATAATTTCTTTGCCCGAAACAAACTTGAACTTTAACTTTAAATTACAAGAACCCAGCTCAAAGAATGGCGTAGGGTGACCTAGAATTGGGGACTCACAAAACCTGTCCTCACAAAACACGTGGCAAGTACCGCTTTGTCGGCTCTTCGGAAGGATCGAATGCCCGAGGCGTCACAGCCTGATTATCATCAAGTCCACTCTCTTCACGCACTCAACGCACCCGAAACGAACAGTTCCACAGAAATAGGGGTACGACTATACCCTAAGTAACCGGGTTCCAAGCCTGTCTTTGTCTCTCGTTCTTATTTTTGCATCGTCTGAACGGAACGATGTGATGAGGATCTCAAGTCAACGGTCAGATGTCGGAATCATAAACGGAAGTGGGTCAAATTCGACGCGAAGAGCGGCAACCGCTGCAAGTGTCCGCGAGCCATCCACCTGAGCCGTAAAATAAGAAACAGAACAGGTAACGCACGACTTGATCAAAAAGGAAGAACCTTGAGGGACAGCTAGGACAATCGTAAAATGAAAATCCTCCGCCGCGCCGTTCTCTCGTGCTACGCCTTCTCTCTCTCTCTCTCTCTCTCCCTGAAGCCTGCCACACTCTTTCCCCTCACATCTTCTTACGGCATCCGTTCGGTATACAGCGGTTGCGGCACGGCGCAATCTGCTATGCAAGCGCCACGCTGCGGCGGCAGCCGGCGGTGTCGGAGTTCCCGACGCATTTCATTATCCCACTTCAGACCGGCGAGAGCTTTGTTCTAGGCCACGGTCATGGCCCATCGTGCGCATACGAAGTGGCTCGCGGACTTCCAATTCTTTTTTTTCCTTATTTAGTTTGCTTACGGGCGTACGTATACGCTTTGAAGACACCTCGCGTACGTGTCAAGACGCCCAGTGGGTGCCCACTGAAACGTTTCGGTTCGTTTGGCCGCGAGGAGCGGAGTGACGTACCACTGTGATATCACGCGCACGCTCTTGGTTGATCTGTGCAAAGGACGCGACCACATAGAGCGTATTTCCGGCGTACACTTGGCGCTCGCGTGATGCACCCGCTTCAGTGGCACACGTTTGCGAATCTGCGTTCGTCACCTGATCGTTTGGTTAGGAAGTCGTCTCTCGTTAGATATGAAGCTGGCACGTGTAGCACGCGGGTCTTTTTCATATTTACAGCAAAGCCGTGTATGATTAGAGTCGACAGTGTTAAAAAAAGCTCCCCGTGACTAGGATAGTCGTCCGCCGGTAATGAACACAGTCTTTTTTCGCTCCTTTCTCTTTACAACACGTGTCGGAGAATCTGGGTACGCTACGCTAAGCACCAGTAGTCCAATAAATTAACCACCGTGCGCTTCTTACGACCATAATGCGTATCTGCCGAAGTATGGTACGGTGGTCGACAGCTGTCCAGAAGGTTGCGGGATCGAACTCCTGCTGCGGCGGCTGCATTGAATTCGATGGAGACGAAAACATTTGAGGCTCGCGTACATAGATTTAGGTGCACACTAATGAACTCCAGCTAGTCGAAATATCCGGTGCCCTCCACTACAATGCCCCTAATAATAAAGTAATTGTTTTGAAAGGTAAATGCCCAACAAGTATTACTGCTAAACTTCCTTTCTTCATTAATAGCGTAGGTACACATTATCTCCTCGCCGATGATGACCAAGCCAAGCCCACAAGGACAAAACTTTTGAAGCTCATCAGAAATAATTATTAACTCTTGTGGTTTACCGTCTCGAAACCACCATCTGATTATGAGAGACGCCGTAGTCGAGCGCTCTTCGGCCACCTGGGTTTTTTTAATGTGCACCTAAATCTACGCACACGGTCATCCATTTTCCCCTTCATCGGAAATGCGGTCGTTGCGACCGGGATTCGATCCCGCGACCTGCGGATCAGCAGCCGAGTGCCTTAGCCCCTAGACCAACGTGGCGGGTGCAGCTCTGCTTGAAAGACGAGTTGAATGCGGCCCGTAAAAACAAAGCCTAATAGAAAATTGCAGATCATTGCTGATCAGCCATCTTCATAGAATAGAAGAGTCGATCATTTTAATGTTAAGAAGCTTGCCCTTAGGCATAACATAGCCGCACGACAGCACAAGAGACATGCCCCACCTAGACAAGAAAGTTGATTTTGTGCATTTTATACCAATGATCGGTGGAATGGTCCATTGTATGTGCACATCTGTACGTTGGGAGCGCGACCCGGACAATGAGTGGTTCCACTGTGGCAAACAAGCCCCGGATGCGACCACCGAAAGCTTGCGCCGTTCGCTCAAGTTATCGCCCAGGCAGTCTCAGCCTGACAGACTTGGCCAGCGACTGCTCCACCCAAGCGCCCCATTACAATATTGAATTTCCACGCGTCTAAATGACACTCAGTAAAATACTACTGGAAAGCCGGATACTAATACCGGCCTAATACTGGTGCCTAATAAAAGCCCCAAGTGAATAATGCAGCCAGCCTCTCTCAGATAACTTAGAAGAAAAACTGACACAACCTCGCATGCTATCCGCGCACCTTCAGGAAACACGATGTGTCCAGGGAGATTATGCGGAAGCTATCTTTTTGGGGGCGAAGCTCCTTATGCCGGGGGTCGTGCGTTCGCGATGTATGCAGTAGTAGTAGTTGCTGCTGTTGTCGTCGTTGTAGGGTAGGATTAATGGGTGGCCACCTGCACGCCCGTACTATAGAGGAGCGGCACGCGTGCACCCTTTTCAGTTGAGGAGGAAGCCCACGCACGTTAATTATAATTAAATAGATAGTTGTTTCTGACGAAATGACCCTACAGAGACGAGAATCGGTGACCTAATCTCCAATAAAATTTGCCTTGAATTTGATGCCCACTGAAAAAAAACAACAACAACAAACTAGTATTAGAAGGACGCACTTTGAACACTACCTGACCAGAGAGAGTTGCCACGTTGAACTGGCTGAACCTTAATTTTAGTGAAGTTTAGCGAGGGTCGGGCCGCAGTGCCATGAATATAGTGAACTAGTACATAGCCATGAACTAGAGGCGGTGAAAAGTGGGAAGTAGACACGAATCGCAGGCCGTAAGAAAGTGCACGAGTGCATGCACCTCTCGTTTAGTCCTTGGAATGTCCGCTGGATGGCTGTACTTTTATATGCTGAATATATGATGAAAAGATTAGAGATGGCGGTACTTGGAGAGATCACTAGATGACCGGACGGATGGACAGACAGACAGACAGACAGACAGACAGACAGACAGACAGACAGGCAGACAGACAGACAGACAGACAGACAGACAGACAGACAGACAGACAGACAGACAGACAGACAGACAGACAGACAGACAGACAGATGCACGGACAGACGCACGGACGGATGGATGGACGCATGGACGGTTGTACAGACGGACGCATGGACGAATGCTTCGCCCCACTCATCATCATGCAATCCATGGATATGCTGTGATTCTTTTTATTTTGTTCGTAAGCTTTCTTTTATCACTGCAAAACCGCTTGCAGGGCCCTACGTAGAGATTCATATGTCTTGTACTTCATTTCGTTCCTTGGACAATGTAAAGGTAGCACCCTTCCTTTTAAACTCCCATGCAGGGGGGCAGGCCGATGTTGTTCTTACTTACACTTTGCTCATACTTTCAATGCAGATGTCTAAGTGCGCGGCGTTTAGAAGTGTTCCAATTTGGTATGCACTGATGTTCTGGCCTGAAAGCCCTGAATCATAGGTTATGCGAAAGTAGAGAGACAAGGTTCCTGCATACCGTACTGCTACTACTACTACTACTACTACTACTACTACTTATACTAGCCCCGCCGCGGTGGTCTAGTGGCTAAGGTACTCGGCTGCTGACCCGCAGGTCGCGGGTTCGATTCCTGGCTGCAGCGGCTGCATTTCCGATGGAGGCGGAAATGTTGTAGGCCCGTGTACTCAGATTTGGGTGCACGTTAAAGAACCCCAGGTGGTCAAAATTTCCGGAGCCCTCCACTACGGCGTCTCTCATAATCAAATGGTGGTTTTGGGACGTTAAACCCCACAAATCAATCAATCAATCAATCATACTACTACTACTACTACTACTACTACTCATACTACTACTAATATATTAATAATAAATAATATTATTGATAATAATAGAATATTGATATTATCCTTCATGATATTGAAATACAGAAGTTTTTACGTGCTGAAAACTGCGATACGATTGCTAGGCACAATTGCCACGGCCATAGTCAAAGGCGGGACTTTCGGATGAGCAGCCGTGCCACCGCTGTACCAACAAGGCGGATGACCGCACACTTAAGTACCAACGGCGAAACAGAGAGATTAAAAAAGAACGATGAAACGGCGAGACACGCTTTCAAGTGCATCGCCCTATTCGCGGTGCCGGTTTCCTAATTCGAAATACCAGGCAGGCTCTCGCTAACAGTATTCTGTAGTTAGAGAAAGGAAACGACGATAAAGAGGCACATAGCCTGTCGTGACCGTGCCGACAACATTAAACGGAGAAAGTGAAACGGGACGGAGGAGGACTTTCGTCAAACGGAGAGAAAACGGTTACTCTATCTCGAACCTGTTGCTGAACAGAAAAACAAATTAACTAAGGGTCTTCGTTCCACTATGAGGTGCATGTCCTGATTTGGTATTTGTAAGAGACGTGAAAGGAATGGTAACGTTAGAAAAAAAGACGAAGAGACGGAATCAATATGAGTAAAGTATACTAACTAAGCAGATAGTGTCCCGAGATCACTTCTCGACATCTTTAATCAGTAGCCGATCGGTTTGAATTACTTGCTACCGCATACTAAGCCATCGTCCAAATGCAAATACTACAACGGGGAAGCCTCAAATGGGCCCCACGATGCAGGAAAAGCAGCCGATAGCCTGTGATATAGCTGAATAGAAAGAGATACACGTTATGTGTACGCCTAACAAAATATCAAGCAGCAACGTATTCTCGTTGAAAAGAAAGAAAACAAGAGAAAAAAAAAGCGGGGAAAGAAAAAAGAAAGATACAAAGAAGAAAAGCGAGGAAGAATAAAGTGAAGCGACAAGCAAGGAAGATGTAAACACGCAAAAAAAGACAGAAAGAAGTCTGTTTACGAGCACCTTTTACTTAACGTTTTGCAAAGTCGTGTGAAAAGAAACGCTTCTGCTGGTTGCGAACATGCAACTTACAAGTTTATCTTTATTTTCCTCGTAACCAGCGTAACGGCTTGTACTAAAGATGCCCCGATCAGCTAGAAAGTGCCTATATACTGGGACAAGGTTGTTCGGCCGTCCACGGGCAGCCTGAAAGTGCAAAATAAGACCAGCATGCCGATTTCACTGCGAGAGTGAGTGAAATAACTAAAAATACAAAAAAAAAACAGAATATAACAACGTTGGTCTCGTTATACGACGCACATTTTATTTGGTAGATTGGGCGCCCGTCCCCTGGATCGACGTTCACCCCGCGGTCAAGTTCCGAAAGATTACGCACGGGGGCGCTCGCTCGCCGTTCCTGCTGTTGCCTGTTGGAACCCTTTCGAGAACTACTGTGTTGTAAATCTCGCCTTATCAAGCTCATTTGACATTCAACCGGTTCGCAGATAACGAGCTGTACGTATACATACTTCACGGCAAGCAAAAGCAACGAATAAAAAACGGCAGCGTGCGAGGCAATGCCGGAAGATCCGAGAGTGAATTTCGAGGTCGTAAAAGCGAGCGAAATTCTTCGTTCTCTCCTGGCATCGCACACTGATGGTCAATTACGTTTGTTGGAATCTCGGTGTGCCGCCGCCGGCCGGAATGCATAAATATTCGCTGTAGCTTGCATACCTTGCGGTGGACGGTGCATACAGGTATCGTTTTTTGTTTGAGAAACGCAAGGCGTCAGACCACACTTTCCATACAGCGTACATACACGGCTATTGGTTTTGATTGATTTATTTGTGGGGTTAAACGTCCCAAAACCACCATATGATTATGAGAGACGCCGTAGTGGAGGGCTCCGGAAATTTCGACCACCTGGGGTTCTTTAATGTGCACCCAAATCTGAGTACACGGGCCTACACCATTTCCGCCTCCATCGGAAATGCAGCCGCCACAGCCGGGATTTGATCCCGTGACCTGCGGGTCAGCAGCCGAGTACCTTAGCGACTAGACCACCGTGGCGGGGCTACACGACTATTATTGAGAATAGAGAAGACGGGATAGAAGCTTCGTCTATATGGTCCGCTATTGCTTTCCTGTTGAGCCTTATACGCTGGTGTTGTAAACTTGCTTCTTTGGTGCTTCCATATCTCCACTGAAAACTGTGTGTGCGTGTGTGTAGATGAATGTGTGGGTGGATGAACAGATATGAAGGAACCAAAAATGCTGGCGCGTTAGGCAAACAGACATGTAGAACCCCTCTGATGAACTTGTGAATAAACAGGTAAGCGAATGGGTTTCTGTGGGTGGACGATCAGATTGATGTTTACATTTCGATTGGATATGTTTTTTTAGAAGAATAAGCGGTGCACCGACACTCAATGGCAACTTATCTAAAGATTTTCAGGCATTCGCTACAAGCAACCATCAAATTGTACATGTTTCGCGATAAGAACGTATTTCAGGATGACGTAAACTATAAAGGCGTGTTTCTTATTCATTGAGACAGAACAATATGCAGCGTTTTCGCCGACGTTTTCTCGGCGTTTCGTACGCCGGAGTCACTCGGCGTCGACGCTACCGGTGATGGTGGCCAAAACGTCCACTTCTGGACGATTCAGATCAGCCGCCAGGGGGCTGAGGTGTGTAGTCGCACCTCACATGGGCTCCTGCTCTTATTGCTATTTTATGTGCAACCTTGCCTGGACACTGCTCGCGTTTAGTGACCTGGGATTCCTCACGTTGCAAGGCATCGTTTGACACCAGACTCATTGCAGTGAGTGTACTTTTTTACTAGATATTGAACTCTAAACATATTGTGCCTGCTCGCTGGGACGCGCCAAGGAATTCAGAGGACGCGCTGCACGCGAACGCCGCTGTGGACGGGTTTGCGAAACGAGCTGGACGCCAGCGTCTCGTAGGTGCACGAGCACGCTGCTCGCGCAACACAGAGACGCAGCGTCTGAGGTAAAGAGCTCTCATGCAAACGCAGACGTCTAACCCACGTCAAGAAAACCCGAGTACGATGCAAGTGGACAACACGGAGGGTAACTCAAGAACGGCATCACAATGGACGTTTGATGAAAATAGTGGCAAAACGACAGGCAAAGCCCACATTGAGTGGCTTCAAGCTGGCCGTAAAGGCAGGTCAGCCAAAGAAGAAAAGTCAGCCGAAGAACGAGCTACGCAACCATTGAAGCCAGACGCCGAATCTCAACCGCAACGTCAACGCAGCACTAGGATGCGGCCATTCCCTACTGATGACTTCAAAATTGTATTCCGCCCGCAACCAGGACTAGATCTTTCAAAACGAACACTCATCGAGGTTACACATGCCATCGGAAGATCCAGTGGCTTGGCCCAGCAGGACTTCTATGACCATGTGCGAGTGCAGGTGCAAAAAGTAGAGAATGTGATCATCGCAAGCACAGCAAGTACTGAACGAGCTTCCAAACTGCAAAGTATAAATGCTATACAGCTCGGTGGAGTAATATATCAAGTGAATCCGCACATTCGACACCCCGATGATGTGTGCCGCGGAGTGATCTACGGCCTCGAACCAGGAACAAGCCCCACAGAGATTGTTGCAGGACTTCGCGTAGACCCAAGATACCACGTCCTTGGCGCGCGCATGCTGGGATCTTCCACAGCTGCAGTTATCACTTTCGACGGGCAGCACGTTCCTTTTTACGTGACGTACCTCAGTGGAGACTACCGATGCAAGCCATACCGGAAGTCCATCCAATATTGCCGAACCTGTGGCGCCCTAGGTCACCGACAAGACATCTGCCCTCAGCCGAAAGCGAACTTCTGCTACAAATGCGGCCACGACAAGGACACAGAACCACATGACTGCCAACCGATGTGCAAGATCTGCGGAGAAGACCATGAGACTGCTGGAAAGGAATGCAAGAAGAAACTCCGCAGCAACCCCCCTCCTTATCAAGTAAGACGCCACCAGCTCGATAACGCCCGCGCCCGTGAGAATCACTGGAGTGCTTGCAACAATGATTTACCCGGGTCAGTTATCACACCAGAAATTTCACGGGCCCCCTCTTTCCCCCAAAATTTGACCGAAGTCGCTCTCGCTCTAAGAAAAAAGGTCGCTCTGGATCCCGCACGCCATCACGGTCTCGCTCCGTTAGGGGAATCAGTTACGCCACCGCGGTGACCGGTAGTGACGGGCCCAGTTCTCTAAATACTACAAGTGCCTCGACCATCTCGCCTGCTCAGACAGCGACCATCCGGGCTCTAGAAAATAAAGTCCAAGATCTACAACGGAGGGTACAACAACGCCCACCAGCCGAGTGTAGCACACTAGAACTTGACGACAGCATACTAAAACAGACGGAAGCCAGAATAATGAAGCGGGTAGAAGAAAGGCTGCAAGCACATGAAGCGAAGATGCTCGACCTCGTCGAACGACGCCTTGAAGCTTTCGAGAAAGCCCTCACTGCGAAACTCCTCGCATCCATAGACACAACCATAGAGAATGTGGTTACTAAAATTATGGAAAAGGTAGACCCACTGACCCGTACTGTAAGCACGCTCGACGCCAAGCTTGATGGCTTCATGGCACAACAGCATAACTTCATAACATATGCATACAAAAATTTCGTTACCCATGAGCAGCTGGTGGAGCAATCAGGGACCAAGCGGAAAGAGCGAAAAACTTTAGGGGATGAAACTGCAGCGGAAATTCGATCTACAGCACCAAACGACCGGCACCAGGCGGGAATCAACTGCCAGAATGGCAGCTCCCACACATAGACAGTCTGAGCCACTCCCCACTCTTCGAATTTGGCACTGGAATTGCAGATCCTACAGACCTCGTTCTGCAAACTTGCAAGAATATGTTAAAACAAATAATCCAGATATGATCGCGTTGCAGGAAACCCACACAGAAAAAATCAAGCTCCCTGGCTACAGCACTCTCACATGCTCACCCCGCACCGCAATTCTAGTCAAGAAGACTCTAACCGCACAGGCTCATGAAATTGAAGACATTGGCATCGAACACACCATCGTGGAGATAATCCCCACTCGGAAGACTCAACAAAGCTTATACCTGGCCAACCTTTACAGCCCTCCGCGGGAGCAGTTACACCAATACGACCACTTCGTCCACGAGCTCCGTCAAATGGTTAACGGCAACCGACTCGTCATAGTTGGGGACTTCAATGCCCCACACGCGGCCTGGGGCTATCACAGCACCACCAAGAAGGGGGCGCGTGTTCACGACGCTGCGCAGCAACACGGTCTGACGCTGTGGAATGACTTGCTCCATCCAACCCGAGTTGGCAACAGCGTCTCGAGGGATACTAATCCTGATCTCACGTTCACTAGAGACGTGCACAACGCAACGTGGACAAGGCTACCAGACACTCTAGGGAGTGACCATCACATAATTCAAATAGAGGTCGAACAGGCTCACCGCTCGCTCAAGACAGGAAAAGCTCGGCTCACGGACTGGACCGCCTACAGGAATGAGCTTGATGATGATTCGACTATCGAAGACATTGAAGCCTGGTTAAACAGTATTGTAAGTGTTGCTGACGGACATACCAAAACGATACACTTGAACTAGGACAATCCGGCAGTCGATAATCATCTCCTTCACCTATGGGAAGCTCGAAGATCGCTTATTAAACGATGGAAACGGCAAAAGCTCAACCGCAAGCTGAAGCGCCGCATCGCCATACTCACTAGACAGGCACAGGAGTACGCCGAAAACCTTGCGAGCCAGAACTGGCGGTCCTTCTGCGACAAACTTCAAGGGACATTGAGCACAAAGAAGACTTGGCGCATTCTTCGAGCCCTGATTGACGACACCCACACCAAAACTAATCAAAGAAATACAATTCAGCGGCTCATACACTACTATGAGGGCACAGAGCACCAGTTACTCCAAGAACTTCAAGCAAAACTTTGTGGCTCGGTTAACCAGCAAGCTACCTCCATCAACAATTCGACGCCCAGGGAGTACCGAGGAGCACCGAACGAAGCACTAGACCAGCCTTTCAGGCTGGCAGAGCTACACGCGGCCCTTGCTAAGCTTACGCGCAACACGAGCCCGGGAAAAGACGGAGTGACCAATAAGCAACTACGACAGCTACCGCCCCGGGCGTTGACGGCGCTCCTTCGGCACTATAACGACTGCTGGAGGAAGGGCGAGCTACCACAAGTCTGGAAGCACTCAGAGGTGACCATGGTACCCAAGCCAAACAAGCCAATCTCGATTGCGAATCTTCGTCCCATTTCCCTTACATCTTGCGCTGGGAAACTCTTTGAGCACATGGTAAACGAGCGGCTCACCACACATCTCGAAGACAATGGTCACTATCCGAACACCATGTTCGGCTTCCGCCAAATGCTCAGCACACAAGACGTCCTCTTGCAGATAAAGGAAGATATTCTTCTCCGCTTGAGCAAGCACAGTAAGTCATCTGTTCTAGCTTTGGACGTAAAGGGCGCATTTGACAATGTGAGCCACGAAGCCATTCTGCGTAGCCTGGAAGATGTCGGCTGCGGTGCCAAGACATACGCCTATATGCTGGCTTTCCTCACCAACCGCACTGCCACTGTAGGGATTGCTAATATCAAGAGCGAGCTTTTTCAACTCCCTAACAAAGGCACGCCGCAGGGCTCAGTGATATCACCAGTGCTTTTCAACTTGGCCCTCCTTAAACTCCCACGTCTCTTGGACGCTGTCTCTGGGATACATCACGCGTTATACGCCGATGATATCACTATGTGGACAAGAGGTTCAAGCACGGGTGAACAGGAGGACCGACTTCAAGAGGCGGTTAACATCACTGAAGGATATCTCAAGACCTGCGGCCTCCAATGTGCTCCGGAAAAGTCGGCACTGTTAGTACTTGCGGCACGCACCCGGGGTAGACCACCAAGCTACGACACTCCTGACCCACAAGTCTTTCTACTGGGAGTCCAAATACCACAAGTTGACACGCTTCGAGTCCTTGGACTACACATACATAAAAATGGGTCTGGCTCCGCTGCCCTACCCCGGCTGCAGAACACTGTGACACAGCTCACCCACCTAATCCGAAGGGTGGCTAATCGCCGCAGTGGCTTCAAAGAGCACGACACCCTAAAAATGGTACAAGCTCTCCTTTACAGCCGCATAACGTACGGAACTCCCTACCTCAACCTGAAGACAGCGGAGAAACAAAAACTTAATCTGCTGATACGAAAGGCTACAAAGCTTGCCCTAGGACTGCCGCCAGCCGCCTCCACTGACCGACTGATTCGCATGGGAGTTCATAATACGTGGGAAGAACTCACCGAAGCACACCTCATCAACCAGGTCGAGAGACTCAAGCTGTCACTCACAGGGCAAGCCGTCCTTCGACGCACAGGATACCAGACCACCCTAGAACCCAACGAAGAACGCAAAGGCAAAATACCATCACAGCTGCGAGAAAGCCTTGAAATTCAGCAGATCCCTCGGAACATGCATGCTCAACATCACCGAGAAAGGCGGCTCGCCAGGGTTAACATGATCCGGAAAAAACATGGCAATGACCCGCAGGCGCGATACGTGGACGCAGCCAAATATCCGAGACGTAATGCCTTCGCGATTACCGTCGCAGATTACAAGGGCGCGGTACTGGCATCGGCGACTATCCTCGCCAAACGTGCGGAAACAGCTGAAGAGGCTGCTATAGCACTCGCCACCCAGACGAGTGAGGATCTCATCGTGGTCTTTACCGACTCACAAACAGCGGCACGGAACTACCTGAAAGGCAGGGTCTCCACGGTGGCGATTAGGCTACTAAAGCGCATGGACAATCCACGTCCCTACACATGTATCGTGTGGATTCCGGGTCATGAAGGTCTCGAGGGAAATGAAGCGGCACACACCGCAGCCCGCGAATGCGTCAACCGGGCATTCCCATACAAGATCCTAGGCACCTCCCACTCAACAACAGAATCAGAGACAAGAGAAGCCATACCACTAACGTACCATGCATTACTGCAACATTATCGGCTCGAACGCAGGTTATACCCCCCGCCACATCCAAAACTCACAAGAGACGAAGAGACTGACTATAGGCGTCTTCAAAGCAACACGTTCACACACGGCGTACTATTGCACCATATGAGGCCAACGTTGCACAGCTACATCTGCCCTCACTGCAACGTGGCAGACACTCTGGCGCACCTCCTACTGCAGTGCAAAGTAAGCGTCCCAAGACTACGAGCAGCAGCACCAGATGCGGACCAAGACCTACTCAGTGAAGCGTGGGAGGCTGCAATCTCCCGGGCCGGACCTGGTCGAGCAGCGTCAACTCATCGCTCGAGCTCGGCGGGCTGTCCAGGCCAGAGGGTTACTGGAATAAGGGACCCTCCCACCTTCACTCACAAGCTTCTTTCAATAAATGTTTTCTCTCTCTCTCTGGACGATTCAGATATCTGCAGCATTGGCGTCGACGCCGGAAGCGAGTCGATGGATGGAGAACCAATCAGCGTACTGCTGCCAGCGACTGCCGCTGCGTAACAGCCTTGTCCATGGAGGAAGGAAAAAAAAAACATTTGAGAGGCCCTGACGTCATTCGTTGTCTCGCACTCGCTACTGATCAACATGTACACATGATTTATAATGACTTGTTTGGTGCATATGCGCGCACACGATTTAATATTGAGTATTTTTCTCGCGCAGGTGACGTGCCAGTGTAAAGATTTGCAGTTACACCGATACCTGAAACTATGAAACTGCCGAAGAAAATACTAATGCGATCCGCCGAAAACGTATGCCAGTGTGTTAGTTCGTTGAGGCGTACCAAATTACCGACTCTAAATTGCGTGTTCTTACATACGAGTCGGAGAAGTACCGGCTACTACGCTCGGAAGGAAGCTTTCGGTGACAGCCTGCGCTGCTGAAAGCATGACACATTGATCGTTGTCGCTCTTTGTGTGGGCATCGCACACGAAGAGAAATGGTTGATTTAGGCTCAGGGATGTCTAAACTGCACTTTAAAGTTGTTATCACACTTTAAAATTGTGCCTAATAAAAGCAAAAAAGCGCCGTTAGCATTTACACCGACGGGGCCGGCACGATAGGCCTAATGCTCGCTGGGACGGGGCACTGTGAGGCCGCTCTCGACACAGATGAGTTGCGATGCTTGAAGTTTCTGAATGAGAGCTTCACAACAGTTCTAAGTGTTACCTAAACTGTACCTGAAATAAGTAAAAGGTCAATCATTGCCAGACATGGATTTCCGGAGTGGGGATATCGACAGCTGTTTTTTCTAGCCACCGCTGGCAGTAAACAGCGGGTTGCCAGTGTACACGTTTGCAGTTACATGAATGTCAACAACAACAACAACAACAACAACAACAACAACAACAACAACAACAACAACAACAACAACAACAACAACAACAACAACAACAACAACAACAACAACAACAACAACAACAACAACAACAACAACAACAACAACAACAACAACAACAACAACAACAACAACAAAAATCACCCAAAGAAATACTTATCAAGCCGCTGAAAATGCATGCCAGCGAGTTAGTTCACAAAGGCGTACCGAATTACCAACTGCAAGTTTCGTGTTCTTGCATATCAATCAGAGAAGTACCGGCTAAGTGCGGCCGGCAGCTTTCGATGACAGCCTACGTAGCTGAAAGCGCGATGCATCGTTCGTCAGCAGTCCATGTGCGGACAATGACACAAGGTAAAATAGTCAATTTATGTTCATGGATGTCTAAACTATACTTTACAGTTATTCTCACACATTAAAATTGAGTGTACACAAAGCAAGAAGCGCCGGTAACATATTCACCGACGCGGCCGGCACGATAACCTAATGCTCCCCATGGGCCGGGCACTGGGTAAGACCGCTCTCGACACGTTGAGTGGGGACGGTTGAAGTTTCTGCATTTGAGCTTCGGAACATTTTATATTACCTGAAGTAAGTAGAAGAATAAGCATGGCCAGACATACATTTATGGTGTGGCGGAATCGAACGACAGCCGTTTCTCTCGCCTCCGCTGGGAAACCTTGCGACGCGATCGAGAGAGCTCATTTACATTTCGTCAGCATGGTGGCATAAACAATTTCCTCTTTCTGTTAGGAGCGGCGTCCAGCTCCAGGCTTATAAACACTGCAACATGAAATTGTTACAGCAATACACGACGGATGCAAATATGATCGCTATACGTGGGGGCATGCGAAAAATGTGCATTAATTGCTGCGATACGTAAGTGCACCACAAAAACAACGTACGCTCGGGATCTGTTAGGGTAGCATCTATCCGTGCCATCAAATCGAGCGTTTTATATTCAACGTCATCGAAATATACCATGGGACACGCTACATAAATGTGCACGCTGCGTTGGTAGAAACAGTGCGTGCTCCAGTATTCACCAGCGCTTGCCTGTGAAAATTCCAGCGTTTCCAGCACTTCCCAATGTGCACCAGCATCACAGCGGTTAAGCCAGCGCGCCTACCAATGCGACACAGCTATTTCCCAGTGCGCCCAGCGAAGTACCAGTTAATACCAGCGTTTACCAGTGTTTCCAGCGTGTACCAGTGCCAAAAAAACGTACTGGCATCGCGATGAGGATGCCGGTTTTATGCAATATAGGTTATTCTCTGTTATTTCAAAACTAAAAAAGATTTCTTTTTTAAAATGGAGTCTGTGGAGAACTTCCTAACAGTAGTATATTGAGAAAATGCATTTCTCTTAATTCTCAAAATATTTTTTCCCTTGGGGCTTCTTGTCTTGGCAGCAGCAACAAGAGCGTCTGCACAGCAGTTTGAGGATTTGTATATTTTTGCTTCATCAAAACATAAAATTATTTTTTTCCCAATACATTAGTCATATGTCCAATGGCTAATTTCTCGCAGTGGGTGCGAGCCACAACATAAGTATACAAGCAAACAAGCAAGCGAAACCGGACGAAAAGCCCAAGTACGTAAAACAAGAAAACGCTATGGAATGGAAAATGCCACAGGAAAATCAGCCGCGAGAACACCCCGTGTTGGAAGGTCTGCGCCAACGACGACGGGCAGGTATATCTATGAGAAGTGCGAGTGCATGTTTCAGAGCGAGCTTCGGTCTCTGAGGTTCGGACATCTCTATTGTGTCTGTGAAGGTCTCTGGTTTAACTCGAACCTCTTTGCGCTGAGGATCGTCTTATAAACCAACCCAGCACCACCTATAGCCACAGCTGTGCAGCGACCTAGAGGAAACCTAGAAACAAACTGCGTCACCTAGCTAATAAGGCCTAGAGACAGCATAGAAACAACTTGGAAACAAACTGCATCACCTATCTAAGGCCTAGAAACAGCCTAGAAGCAACCTAGAAACAACCCGCATCACCTAGCTGAGGCCTAGAAAAAAACCTTGAAGCAACTTAGCACCAGTCTATAGCCAAGGCCTAGAAAGAACTTAGAAGCAACGTAGAAACAACCTCCATCACCTAGCTGATGCATGAAAACAAGCTAAAACCGACCTAGGAACAACCTGAATAACCTATAGCTTAGGCCTAAAAACAAGCTAGATGCAACCAGATTATCCTTCAGAATCGTGTAATTTTACCGTTTCAAACCTCGCATGGCTTAGTGAATTCATCGCCAATTTGTTCGAAAGAGTTGGCACTTCTGAAACAAACAATGAGCTATGGGAGCGCCGGACTTGTTCTTGTATGGAACTTGACGCGAAACTCTGTAGTCCCGAAGTTGTAGGAGACAGCGATTCAAGGGCCAACTTTTGGCAGTGGTAAACATATTTATGCATACTGCACGTGCTCCGACGTAATCCAGACAGGACATCGCGTGTATAATATCTTCATGTTGGTGTAAAGTTTGCACGAGCTTAGAATAAACTATATATAGAAGAAAAAGGAAGAAATCTGGAAAGCTAATGAAATATGGCTGAACCAAACGGCCCGCCGACATCTTGCACAGAGGGCGCGAGAATCGGGAGCGACGCTGCCGCCGAGTAGAGATGACCGTAAAAAAGCGTAATCACACACACACACACAAAGAGGGAGAGCGGAGATAAATTACATGCAAATAGGACGTTTCTTTACCCGAGCTTTCTAGGGCGGGGTAAAGAATCAGTCGAGAAAGAGGAAAGAAGAAAGAAAAGAAAACAAAAAAACAAAGTGTTCGAGCTGTTCGCGTCTCTGTGAGGGATATACACAGGCCCGCGTGCACTCGATACCTTCCATCCCGATTTAGCCACAGAGTGCGGTCTCACGGCGACGGGTTTAACCCTGGAAGGCACGGCGGCTCGGTTTCTGGCGATTTACATACCGCAAGAGTGACGATTTACAGGCACGCGACGCAGCAGCTCTGCTGGGCATGCGCGTGTTTTTGCTTAGACGCGACAGACGTGCCACGCATTTTTCTATCTTTTTCTTAGGCCTGGCTTTGTCTCGGTTATTCCTTTATTACTGATTTTTTTGTACTTCGCGTGCATAAACAACAAGCCGTCTACTTGCCAATGGCTAGGTCGCCGTCGATCTGGATTCACGCGGTTTGCCCGCGGGTTGGTTGGTCACGTGACAACTAGTGAGGAGACATACCCAAAGTGGGCTGCGCTCGATGGTAGTAACATAAGGGGACAAGGTCAGGATTAAGATGGCGGCCGCGAAACTGATAGCGTGAGTTGAAATGGAACCATCGCGATAGAGAAAACGTAGGGAGGCACTAACTCAACCAATATAGTGACCTGACAGAAAACGTAGTCCACCGAGGTGGAGCAGAGGCTGTAGTGCTCGGCTGTTGATCCACATGTCGCGGGTTCGATTGCGGCAGCGGAGGTCACATTTTGATGGAGGTGAAAGCATTGAAGCGCGTGTACGGTGTTCTGTCAGTTTACGTTCAAGAACACCAGGTGTTCTAAATTTTCGGTGCCCTCCACTACGACGTCTTTTCATAATCACATGGCGGTTTTGGAACGAAAAATCCCATAAATTATTATTATTATTATTATTATTATTATTATTATTATTATTATTATTATTATTATTATTATTATTGCCGAAAACGAAACTCGCAAGCTTTTCCCTAAAATAAAAGTGGATAAGTGGAGAGCAGATCTTATTGTCTTCGTCTTGAACAGCTCACATGTTTGAATTTTGTGCTTTGAGGTCAACAAGTTATTCATCTGTTGTGCGGAGAAACGTGCTACTGCGCACTGTGTGGCTATACAATGTCATGCGGGTATATGCGTGACAACTCATTAGTAACTCATTACACCTGTCGTTTACGTCTACCTTCCTCTGTCTCTTCCATATCGCCTTTGATGAATGAAGAGTCGTGGCGTAGAGATGGATTACACAGCTTAACCTCTCCTGCTATGTCTTGAATAAATTTTGACAAGAAAAAAAGAACATCCAACTTTGACAGCCAAACTACACCATTTTCTCAAGGAGCAATAATGTTTTTCTTAGGGGCGAAGCTTTTTAGGGCCGAGCCTTGTTGGCGTCCGCCACGCTTCGCAAAGCCGAAACCGAAACTAAACACCTGCACAAAGAAAAACGAGAATATCTGTGTGAAAAAATTGACTTCGTCAGCAATGTTTATAAGACGACAACACATGATCACATGTGCCGTCCATATGTGCGTCCGTCTCTCCATCCGTGCACCTGTCTTTCCATACGTACGTCTATACACCCGTCCTTCCGTACGTTCGTCCATCCACCCATCTGTCCGTCGATCTGTTTGTCCGCCCGTTCGTCCATTCGTCCATGCGTCCGTCCATCAATCCGTTCATATTTACGTCCATTGGAGCGTCCGTCTATCCATTTGTCAGTCCATTAATCTACTCAGTGACATCAGCGCAGATATTACGGACCTTAAGACCTAGCTGCTCCCACTCATCATCAATCCCTTCGTGGAGATGCGTGAAATGTTTTCTAACAAACACTCTTGTTTGTCGGAAATTCAAATCAGCAAAGTGACCCTTTTTTCTATAGAAGTACGGAACGCTGGGCGATTTGGGAATCTATCGCGATGATAGAGTGCGGAAGTCCACTACGATGGTGTAACTGTTATGGTGCTGGGCTGGTTATGGTGCTGGGCCCGCAGGTCATGGGTTCGTCCTCAATCGCGGCGGTTGCATTTCGACGGAGGTGATTAGGCTAGAGGCTTGTGTGTCGTTTGATGCCACTGCGAGTTCAATAAGACCAGATGGTCCAAATTTTGGGAGCCACACACATGGCCTCCCTCGTCATCATATCCTGGTTTTGGGACGCACTACTTGAGTGGTTAATATTATAAACTGCGCAAGTACATTACGGACGTGGAAGAAACTTAACACGGACGGCAACTTCCATGTGAAAAATTTGAAGTTTTTCTTTGCGCATGTAAGCCTGGCGAAGCGTTTGTGAAATGCCGTGCGCGACGTTGTATGTGTAATCTAGGTATTAATTATTTGACCTCCCCTTAGAAATGCCTTCTGCGTTTGTAGTTTACATGCGTACCTGACAAATCTTCGGCGCCCAGTTTGTGCCCGTTCATGTTGCTTCGCTGCTTATGGTTTTTTCTCACAGTTGATTGCCACATTTTTGTTGCGTCGTAGAGCTTGGTTTAAAAATTACAGCATTAAAAAACGTCGGAGACAAAAAAGGCAGTTGGGCGAATAATAAAGTTGGGCAAGGATGCCTTTGAACAGTGATTCAGCTGAACTATAGAAGCAGCGCACGTATATAAAGAGAACGAAGGACGCAGAATTTTTAAGCTACTCAGGTTTTTTTTTTGCTAGACGCAGCAATAATTGTAACTAACAGAGAAGAAAGTTAACGACAATGTAGAGGGCTTGTACTAATATCAATGAATACTATGATATTTACATGCGCACATTTTCCCTGGAAGGTGGACCCGAGGATGACGTCCACCGCAGCACAGTGGCAGAGCATCGGCTGTGTTATTCTAAGGTCACAGGTTTGGTGCCTGCTAACGGAAAATATATCTTCCAGTCGACTTCAATTTCTTCACATTTACACGAAATCACTACAGATAACATCCCCCACACTTTTTCTTGTATTTATTAATTCTTAGTTCTAAAATTATACATAGAGAAGACTGCTAGTGGAAAAAGGAGGGTTCAACAACCCGCCATACGGTATCTTGGTAACAGACAAGGCATTGTGATAACTGAGTAGCAGGGAAGGTTTGCCAAGTTCGTACGCGAGATCTCAATGGCCTACTGCTTCCAGACACAGAGAAACGTTATCGCGGGAAATCACGTCAGCACTACCCCGGGATCCTAATGTAAGTGAAGGTGATCGCTGGGGGCTTCACAACGTGCCTCTTACTTGAGTCCTGCAACTCCGGCGTTACCCTATCAGTCTTCCGCATTGTGAATCTTTTTTGAAGCACGTTTCCTGTCCATAAATCAGGCCTTTGTCTCAAAGAGAAATCACGAAATCCGTGCGTCTCTGGGGCACACAGAATAGGGGTAGAGCGTGAGGTGTGTGTCGTCTCATGGATTTTGCATACTTCCTGGGTTTCACCTGTAGGTGAGACCCAGGAAGAATCGTATGCCTCGCTACGGTTGGCCCCGCTTTGGTACTTCACGGAGCAGATTTGTCCAGCCGATCGCCTTGCGGGGACAGAGAACAGGTCGCCCCATATTCGCACGCTTTATCGTGTTTGTCTCCGCACTGAAGCTCCGTGAGAAGCACTGCACCTAATAAAAATAAAGAATAAATTGACGGAGGGGGATAAGATGGACGGTTTGAGAAATTGCGGAAGATGCCTACTCAAGCATTTGTAAGCAATATTTCTGTTTTAACACGTGAAACAAAAAATTGAGGTGAAGAAAGGACATGTGCTAATCGCGTATTCTCTATTCGGAGCCGAAACGGAAACCAGGAAGTCGGAAGCGCTGATAACAGTATCAAGCAGACGCACCTGTTACAAGCCACGTTACCAAGCCCATAGGAATATTTACTGAAAATGCCCCGCTTATTTTACGTTGGACGGCTTCTATAAATTAAAAAAAAAAAGAATGTGCCTTTCCGCAACGCCACCCAGAAAACAGATGACCTATAGAAATGTGGGCGGACAAGCTCGATATCTAAAACCTGAAATTATGACTATGTTTTGACTTCAGGGCCTTAGTGGCAGCAAAGTGCAAAGGCTTTTTGGAATAAAGATACCTTACACGTGATGTTGAAAGTGGACTTACCCCTCGACTCATACTCGTAGGGATTATGGTCTGTAGCTCCATCTGACACTATTTGAGATTGAACGCTTTGAGATGTTTTTAAATACGAAGGATGCAATTCAAGCTTTGACGCTCAAAGGTTGTACCCGCACCTTAAACCTGCCGTGATGAAAGTTCCTTCATCTATACTTTTGTCACGTGTTCCTATCTTGGATGCAATGGGTATTGCCCACATTCACCTTTGAATGTCTGGCAAAAGGAAGGTATATGAAAATAAAATGTACAGAATGCCTCGTAAAACAACTCAGACAATAGATGTCTATGAATATTATAGATTAAAACAGCGCTAAACAAGAGATGGTGATGGAATGACAGATAGGGCGCAGAAAAAAAGGAACATTGTTATGACGGCGTAGATGTCTTTTATTCTATTTTATTTTCATTTCGTAAGTTCTAGGTGTCATTTATGTAGTGTGCGTCAATTATTGTGAATGTATTGAATGGAAGTGCTCCATTGAAAAGTGAACTTTGTTGGACAAAACGTCGTACTGCCATCACATAATGGTGTTACGCAATTCTGCGAATCTGTGATTGCGCTTTGAATAGTTCGGATTATCTCACAGCCAAATGAAAACGTTATCGAGCCCATTTCGTATTTCTATTAGGTTTCCGCATTTCTGATCAGCAATAATACTTGCGTTTTTGTCCTAATACAATGGGTGACTATGAACTGCTCATGTTCTTCTTATTCGAAGTATAGAAATAAATGTGAGACATCCATTTAGAACTGAAGAAGAACCGGTCAGTACTCCGTTAGTTCTCTGGGTGTACTAGAGCCCAGAGGTACGGACTATTCAGGAGAGTAGAATGAACCGGTGTCTTCAAAACTCCGTCACAGAGTAGTGCATATTTAACACATAGCTCCTTGTCAGAAAGGCCACCGTCTGTTATAACAAAACATTCGCTCTGTTCAGAACTAGCATGATGGTTATCGATTTGGGATATATGAACACTATAAAAAGCAGTGTTACGCAAAAGCAAAGACGTACCCCAAAAGCAATTGCCAATTATCCTCTTTGTTCTTGCGATTCAAGTTAGGAGAATGGCTAAAGGGTACGGAAAAATCCCAATAACACGCTAACAATCTTCTTACGTACATACACTTTTACCCGCCCAAGTGAGGGACTAGGATTTATATACCCGGTTTATGTGCTTGTTCTGCCATGAGCAGCTGTAATCGATTTCTCAGAGAAATTGCCTCTGTCATATCTCATTTTCTTTCCGAAGTATTCTAGTTCACCCAGATGAATAAGAGCATAATCTATGGGTAGCAAACATTAAAATATTTCTTCACTGTGAGAAAGGAAAGGTAGATAACGTCCTTTACTTCAGTGACGGTCATTATGAGAAACAATAATCGAATATGTTCAATATTTGTTAGCTCTATGCATTTCTAAGAGGTGTTTCAGCGTACTACACGTGATGTTGATACGTTCATGATGTTTTCAGCCTAGAACTGTCTCTCTAAAATCCTTCAAGAAAGATGAAATGAACGCAAGCTTCACCACTATTGTTGTTTAGAACAGGCTGCAGCTGGAAAGCTTTGAGTCTATTTACTAGCGATAAAGGTAAAGCAATTTGCTTTTAGTTATTATAGGTAGTGTAGAAATGGTGCAGATGTCCAGCCGAGGAACAGGAAATCGAAAGCAAAAGAGGCAGGGTGGTCATCAACCAGGTTACCGGACACTTGGTCACGCGAACGTCGAGGTATAGGCGAACAGGAAACGGTCATTGCTCCCGGTCATCACGCTAGGATAGGTGTCGGCTAGGAGTGAATATCTAATTGACAAGGGCTAGATTAAAGGGCGGCTTTGGTGATCCATCATACTGTAGTCTGGCTGGCGGACGTTTCCGGACATGCAGTCCTTTCGCTATCATCCTAAAGGCTTCTCAGGCGCTGCAAGGACCTTAGAGGGCGGCTGTGGAGGTAATAGTCTCAGGGGAACAATGGAAAATTTTTTCCTGTTTGCCACTGCCAGGTGGTTTTATGCAAGTGAAGATAGAAAAGGAAGGCCCGGGACCGTATGCGCTTTGACAGGCATGAAAGAGCCAAATAATAGCCGTTATTAGCTTCAATATTGCGTAAAACCAACTGAGCGAGAACAGCACTGCCAAAGAAGAAACAAATAATATTACAGACTAAGCACCGGCTTAAACCTTGAAAAGATCTCTTTCCATGTCGTGTTGGTTTTTTTTGCGTGTGTTGCTTCCGCACAGTTTGGTTTTCACGTGTACCGCCAATTCGTCCAAGAAAGTGTGAATGCGTGCAGGTCATCTGCCTTTAATGGCGATGCCGAACATGGCTAGAGGCGAGCTGCTCACCAGAGCTTGATGGGACGAGTTGCCTCACGCCATTGCTTTGCTGCCGAAACTCCACTGATATGTGAAAAATTGAAAGTGACCAAAAAGAGCATCTTTAAAATACATACATTCAGACATTTTAAGTAAGAGTCCAGCTGAAAACTGCGCTTCTATCATAGCAATATTACCACTTGGCGCTGTGGTAGACGACTTGTTAGATAAGAAAGATCGAAGTAATTTAATGCAATTTTGGTGCGGTTATTTGATTGTTGAGTGATAATCGCGAATAACGCTGGGCTTTAAACTTACCATACAATAAATCAAGGTGATTTGGGGGGGGGGGGGTAGATCAAAAGGACCTGTAATACAAGAAACAGCTTTGGAATTCGCACACCGAGAGCACGTTGAATATTTCCATGTGGTACTTCATGCATGTTCCGTGGATACCATATGAACACACATGTACGTACGCCTTTCGAGTACAAAGCAGCGAAACTCGCTCGCTGGATTTCGAGCCGACCAGTTGTGCCCTCGCGATCTCCGAAGACAGCGCAGCTCTGGCAGATTGGGCTCGTTCTACGCCACGTCCTGACGCGGATTTCCGATGACAGCGAAGTTCCGGCTGACTGGACTCGCCCTACGCCATCTGCTGACGTCGACAAGAGCTCTCGTCGAGTTGTGACCCGTCCTCGGACTCCGGCGACCAGGTCCGTATTTCCTATCTCATCTTCCTTCCGTCGCTCGCTGTCCCTGCGCTTCGCTCTCTCCTTCCTCTCTCTATATGTAACTTTTAATCCTATCCTTTTAATCCCTCCTTACCCTCATCCCTTGTGAGCTACTGTTGAGTTGTCGCACCTGACGCAGACAGCTACGGGGCTCACTTTTCTCTTCTTTTCTCTTTAAGAACCACATAAAAAAGAGTACAAAGCAATAGAGACAAGTCTGCGGAGAAAGAGGGCTGTCGGCATAAAACACACAAACACACGGTTAGAAGCAAAAGAAAGACGCGGGGTGAATCATCAGTGCGCAAACACAAGTAGAAGAAAGAAACACTCCATCACGCGAACACACAAACGCGTGTTCTGGCGCCCCAATCGGTGCCATCGTGCGAGGACCCACGGACGTGCACCATCCCGCCTAAAACGACCGCTATCACAAAAGGCGCGCCGTAATAGATTGCAGGGGCGGGCAATGTTCCCGAAGGGTTTCCCACTGGCCGTGTTCCTCGGGCTTTCTAAAATGCTCCGCAAGCCGTCGAGCTTCGTCGAGGAAAGCACGACTGGCCCAGAACGGGGCATCCCAAAGGTGTACACCCCGTGAAAGCCAATCGCCAGGTGTAGGATTTCATTAGGAGCGTGCCGACACGTGAAAACAGCGTTGCGCAAGATGGCCGGCTTCTTGGAGAACAAAGAACAAAACAAAACGAAAATCACCGTCCGATAGCAGATGGCCTATTCGTGCGAACGCCATCTAATAGACAAAAAGAAAAAAAAGAAAACAGGTGCCATTCTTGCCCTGGCATGCAGGCACACTGCCGCCACGTTTATACGCGAATGTTGGCGGGAACGTAAGCGCGGCTACGCGCGCGGCTCGCTTCTTACGGTAAGCGGAAACCTGTATTTATAACTTTCTCCTGGAAGGTGGGGTGGTTCGCGTGTTGTTGAAAGGGGGGGGGGGCGGGGGTGTGGTGTAGAGAGTTACCATGGCATAACGGATTATACACAGGGCAGGCTCGAGGTATGATACACAGGACGCATCGCTTCCGCTCGCTGATGCGCATTCGATTACGCCATACAGGAAGCGGTAACATTTAGTGCCCGCCCTGTGTTGCTTTCTTCGCCGGGGAAATGAGTGATACCTTCGCGCATACCGCTCTCGCTGTCTTCCCATCCTCAATCAACACCCGATCGCCCATGCGCTGAATGCTGAAGGAATGCATGCTGCGGCTGGCCCTGTGTTCTTACGTGGCATGCCTTTACGTTGAAGTTATGATGCGCGCATTCCTTTAGACTGAGCCTCTGTACCGTGTTTCTCTGTTTCACCATCTCTTTGGAGCCATCAAACCTCCTTCAATCCTCTAGTTTGATGTTGGACACCACATCGGGACTTGTCAGCATTTTGACGCTTCCCGACTCATTTATTTCTCTCCATGTTTAGCTATGCGGCGAAACTTTCTTATCTTTAGGCTAGATAGTGGATGATATGCTGAAAGTTAGCTCTCGTGTCGTGTTCCCCTGTGTCACTGTCGTCCTTCTAAGCGTTTCACGCAGGCACTTTGTCACACCAACAAGGATCGTAAGCTTCTATGCCTTAATGCAGACGTGTAATCAGCATTAAGACATAGAAGCTTACGGCATGTCAGGCATGTCCGCGAAGAGGTGAGCACATTGTTGTTTTTGAGGCTTCAATTATATGCTCTCTATGCGAAAAATTCATTATTTTATATCGCGCATTCTTGTAGGAGAAAAAAGAAGATGTTGTACTCGCTGAGCAAGCGTTCCTTCGTGAATATTCGTCTCGAAGTGCTTGCGCATTGGTTCTTCTATAATTATAACGCAGTTTTCTGTATCATCAACCCCACCAAAGGCATAGCTTTTCTATTCTCCTGGAGGAGGTTCAGGGTCGCCCGCTCTGGTCTAAAGGGGGCTGGCGTTGGGCGCTGGGAAAATTTGTGTTGGTGGGCCGGTGTTGACAGTTGAAATTAGTGTCATCATATATTAAGTAGTAGAGGAAGGGAAGACAGATGCTTGAAGAAATATGATGCGATATTGGAGTTTATTTCAAAATTGAAAATTTAAAACTGTTTTAAACCTAATGTTTAATATTGCAGAATACACTTAGTGCGATTGCTATTGCAGATAATTACTCAAATATAGCTGTTCTTCTCGAATAGTAAAGGTCCCTCAGCGAATCTCCACCTTTCCCCTAAAAATCAATTCCTGGCTATGGCCTTGAACTGATGTGTATGCCATTGACGATATACGTTCTGTTTTGTACAAAACAGCAGGTTGTGCACGCTGTTAGGCATCGCGATCTTTGAACTGAGCTAAAGATATCTTCGAAACCGGATGACGTTCTCAAAGGCAGGTTTCTGCTACGCGTCACTTGTAACATTCTGTAGTTCGGTCCTGCTTTACTTCAAGACATTGCATTCATTCAAAACGAACTATTTTCACCCCATCATAAAGGGCGGTACAACGTCTTCCCAAGCACCAATGCCGCCAACTTCCCGCTTGACCCAGTCCGAATCTTGCAAATGAACAAAACGCTTTTGTCGCGTCTGAGAGAACAGAGCCCTATACCTAAGCAGAGGCAGCCACTTGAAGTGCAGCCCAATGAATGTGTTCGCGAGTACTTCCCGAAGCACGCGTATAGAGACGCAATCAGGGCCGAAGCCCACTCCCAGTGTTCGAGCTTGGCCGCAAAGCGAGAGAGTACACACGCGCCGAGTACACGGGTTAGGGGAAAAAGGATCACCATTGGTGTTGACTTCCATGACTCGTTCAACCAGCGCCTTGCCTCACGCAGCGGCCGAAATCAATTACGGGCTTTGACTTTTCTCTCTCTCTGAAACCGCACGTCGAGCGACAGGCCTGGATTAATTCTACGACCGGGAAACAAACGGTGCACGTTCCGTTAGACCCCACAAGGGGTGGGGTGGGGAGAGCCCGTCGGCCACTTGGGCAACAAAGACAAGAAGGCAGGGTAGTTGGTTCTCCTACAAGGCGACTTCTGCGTGGATAATGTCTGTATTGAGGTCGCATTGTTTGCATCGCGCCTACTTTCTTTTCATCGAGGCAGAGTGCTGCTTCTTGTTGGACTGCAAAGGAGCGTTCCTGCTCGAGAACTTGGTTAGTTCAATGAAGCGTAAAAAGTGACGCAGTTCTTGAAGCTGTCTTGTGAATGTACCCACTTTCTACTTGCGTTACCCCTGTGACTACTAGATGCCATAAAAAAAAGTGCAGTATTTATACCGCGTTGTTGTTAGCCGGGTGGGGTCATTCTAAGAAAAATAGAAATGGTACAGATGGTATCGAGGGCACCAACGGGAACAGCATCACGTGAAGAGCACATATAGTAGTGCCCTTCCTGAAACGCTTAGTTGGCTGTGACACCTTTTTCGGATAAGATTTGTAATGTCACACTGCGTATGGTGGACTTATGAGCTTCTACTATCTGCGCATTTAAATTCGGCCAATAATGAAGCTGCTAGCATGCACTCTTGAGCAGGCAAGACAATTGCAAACGCCAGGAACGTAATATTTTACTCCTTCGTATTGAAGTTCACAGCTCTATCTTGAGATCTTAGAGATAGTAACACGGAGAACAACACCATTTTTTTTTTCGGAAGGTAAACGCTTGAGCCAAACATACAATCCTGCTATTTACAGATCTCGTCAATAATAGTAGCGATCTGTCATAAATAGACACGACCACACAACCCATACAATTTTGGGGGGTGGAAGATGGACGGCCCAATCGCTGGCTACGGGCCAGGTTGATTCCAGCTTGTACCTGCCTACTTTGTCCTGGCTTCCTAGCACAGTTTGTATATTGGCCCAGGACATCCTTGTTGTAGTGCGCAGTATTCGGAACAGTCAATATACCTTTTGAACCAATTACGTTAGGTAATACAGCACCATCCAAGTGATGCGGATGATCATTGATTGTATACGTAGACCTTACATAATTCCAGAAAGGTGAGCCAGCTGCTGGTGACTACCACATGTTGCATGTGTTTAAGAAAGAGGGTGTTAAAGTCCTGAGTGGTCTGGCTGGGAATGGCGATCTAACTACGGGTGGTTCTTGTAATGAATCATATGTAGGCAGTTTCTCCGTCCAAGATTATCCTCTAAGCGGGATCCGTCATAACATGACCGAAATAAACCCAGAAAAGAAGCATGATGTAACCACTCAATAATTTGATTGATATGTGGAGTTCAACGTCTCAAAACCACCATATGATTTTGAGAGACGCCGTAGTGGAGGGCTCCGGAAATTTCGACCACTTGGGGTTCTTCAACGTGCACCCAAATCTGAGCACACGGGCCTACAACATTTCCGCCTCCATCAGAAATGCAGCCACCGCAGCCGGGATTTGAACCCGCGACCTGCGGGTCAGCAGCCTTAGCCACTAGACCACTGCGGCGGAGCGCAACCACTCAATAAACTTGCCCCGTCGCATGAGTTAACCTCTGCTTACATTTGCCACATAATCAACATTCATGTAGTAGTTTCATAGGAAATAATAATGTTACTGAAGCGGGACAGTCATGATGACGTTAGAGTGCGGTAAAAATGAATCATATGGAGTGTATAACGTAGGGTGTAAGGCAAGGAACCTAGCGGGGCCAATGTCCGCGAAAAAAGTTGACTGACTGCTCTCGGTTCTTTTCTTCTATTCGACTAATCAGGGGTTTTCGGACTTCGAACAAGTTCTAGCATCCTATTGGTGTCTTTTGAAAAAAAGATATATATAATTTATCACTGTCGTGTTCTGGTAGTTTCGCGTAGTAGCTGTGTCATCTGCACTGCTTTAATTCATCTACGTTGCTCTAATAATCATTAGAAGCTCTAGCGCTGTATTTTTTAGCTGAAATATAATGGGCAGTACAGTCAGGTAATGAACTTGACAAAGTAAATGGGTTACGGTAGCTTTTGGCGCGAAATAAACACGAAAGACGCGCCAAAAGCCACTGTAGGCTGCGCTTGTCCGTCTCTTGAGTGTATTTCGTGCCGAAAGCTACCGTGAAAATGAACCAACTCGTGTAACAGGTCACTCTACTGTAAACGGGTTAGTAGCAGTTACTATAGCACCGATGAATTCGACAGCTTTCTGTTACTACATTTCACAGGTAGAAATGTTAGTTCGAGCACTGTTACTACCCAATTGGTTTATTTAGTGACAATTTTTCTTTTCACTGCGGAATTATTGCAAATACATTCATTAAATGAGACAAGGACCTACAGGCAAAAATTACTTCTCACTGAGCGGTAGACGTTGCAGTGCGGGCATGTTTCATAACACGGGAAATTCGATATATAGGTGGACAACCAAATTACATCGGTGCTGAATATTTATATCACTTGCCCTGACAAGGATCATTCAACGCAAATTTATTACAAAGCATCCAAACTGCGCTTGTTCTATCCATTGGATAACCGTTCCACAATTGCCCCAAATAGAGGGCAAACGCTGTATAGATGACCTTGATGCGCACGTAATACTGCCAAAAACGTGACACCTATAAACTGTATCGTCAGGACCGCAGGCCACATATATGATGTCGCACCATCTCTCCGCATCTGGACACGCCGGACGCCCTTCTGCGATAAGCCCATCTGATAACAGGCCATTTTGTTCCGGAGAAGAGTAACACCTTACCAGGCCCCCACCCCCTTTTCCGCCTCTTCTATATACACACATATCGACTATACTTCGCTTCATCACCGACTTCACACTGGACAAATTGCTCCTCGTTCGTATGTCTAAAAAGTACTTTGCAGGTGACCCGCGTCAGGCGCCCGCGCGAGGCGTGTATCTAGGTCTTGCCGTTGCGAGGTATAGGGCATGATTAGAATCTATGCCAATGGGGGACGGGAGACGGCCCGACCGCGCGCACGGCGGACGAGGAAGCTTTTAAAAAGCCATGTGTTATAGAAATCAATCCTCAGAATCGATGGGATTTTCAACCTGCGCGGCTTGTTCTTCGGGGAGACAGGCGAAAATGCCCTGCAGCCGTCGTCGGGACTACTCCGTTTGCCACCGTCCATCAACAACTGGGCAATAAACAACAGTAAACAACGACAGTAAACAACAACAGTCAACAACAGTAAACAACGGTTTTGAATTAAAGTGTATCACTGCAACGAGTCCTCCTGGGGTACCTCAGTCAACTGAGCAGCCATTAGCGTCGGGCTTGTGTACACCTAAGGCAGGTCGCAGGAAAGGTGCGACAGGAGCAACGTGAAGCCGCTACTGTGTGGCTTCTCCCCCCCCCCCCCCCCCCTCAGCCATGTATTTTTGTATGCATGTCTGAAATAAAGACTCAGACTCAGACTCAGATGTGCACTTTAGGACGGCGCGGCCGAACAAGTACTCATGACTGCCCAAACGGGACAGGAACGACGGAAACAGACGACGACACATGCGAACACACGTACTTATTCGACGATGCAGTAGTCGAGTAATTACGAGTGCAAATGGTGCAAATTTACATGTATATATCCCTGCTTTCCCACATTTCTACCCTTTTATGGCGACGCCATACTAGGGATTGGACTACCCCGAGAGAATGACGACGGTGACGTCGTCGTCCTCATTGTCGTAAAAGTAGTAGTGGTAGTATAGCAGCAGCAGCAGCAGCAGCAGCAGCAGCAGCAGCAGCAGCAGCAGCAGCAGCAGCAGCAGCAGCAGCAGCAGCAGCAGCAGCAGCAGCAGCAGCAGCAGCAGCGGCAGCGGCAGCAGCAGCGGCAGCGGCAGCGGCGGCGGCAGCGGCGGCGGCAGCGGCGGCGGCAGCGGCGGCGGCGGCGGCGGCGGCGGCGGCGGCGGCGGCGGCGGCAGCGGCGGAAGCGGCGGAAGCGGCAGCGGCAGCGGCAGCGGCAGCAGCAGCAGCAGCAGCAGCAGCAGCAGTAGCAGTAGCAGTAGTAGTAGTAGTAGTAGTAGTAGTATGTAAAAACCAAAATCAGGTGTTCCGCTTCAGGTGTTCCAATCCAAAATCAGGTGTTCCAAACCAATTCTTAATTTACGTCAATGATATAAGTAGCCAATTGTCATCCCCATTGACACTTTTTGAAGATGATTGTGTAATTTACAGAGAAATCGCTAACCATATCAATTTCGGCAGTTTGGAAATAACCAAATCATGCGGTGGTGCTATGAATTGCAAACGGGAAATAATGCCTAAAAACGAAGTATATAGATTTAATTGACGAAAAATAAGACATCTGAGCTTACATGATTAACGATAGGCTGGTCGAGAATGTGTCCACAATGAATTACTTCGGCGTTCATCTTGCACACAACCTGTCATAGAATTATCCTGTCGAGGCAATAATCAGTAAGGCTTGAAGAGCTTCAAGATTCACTAAACAAAATTTGCACTCTGCTAACCAGTCTACGAAACTCCTCGCATGCATAAATTTAGTTCGCTCAAGAATGGAATACGCCGCCCTTATTTGCAATCCTAACCAACCATACCTTATTCATAAACTTGAGGCCATTCAAAACAAAGCAGACCACTATATACCAGGGAAAATTTTCCGGGTATATAGAATAACAGCTATTCAAACGTCGTTGAAATTACCTACTTTTCTACCTACTTTTACCTACTTTTCTAGAAAAGCGTTGGCTTATCGCTGTGCTGTCGCATTTCCACAGGACTTATTTCAGTGATTCATCTGTGATATATGCACAGATTAAACCAGCTCATCGCATTTTTTCATGCATGGATCATACTTACAAAATACAACCGATGTTTGCCCGTACTAACTTCTTTTGTGGCTCACAAATGTGTTTTTTATGATTGATCATTGAAATAAACTGGCAACTGATGTTATAACTGCGCGCGGTTACGACAGGTTTGTTATCAGGTTAAATAAGATGTGGGATGCACAACTGTAACATTTTGTAGCTTTATTTTGTTTAGTCTAGTGCCAATATTACCTGTGTTATCGCATACATTCTTTCATGCCTCATCAAGTGCTGCATGGCATTGCCATGTTTTCTTCGATGCGAACTTCTTGTGATTTTTGCATTTACATTTTTATTTTTCATGTTCTAACAGACTGATATGTGGGGTTCAACGTCCCAAAACCACCATATAGCTTATAGAGACGCCCTAGTGGAGGACTCCGGAAATTTTGACCACCTGGGGTTCTTTAACGTGCACCCAAATCTGAGCACACGGGCCTACAACATTTCCGCCTCCATCGAAAATGCAGCCGCTGCAGCCGGGATTCAATCCGGCGATCTGCGGGTCAGCAGCCGAGTACCTTAGCTACTAGACCACCGCGGCGGGGCAGGAGAACCCACAAGAGCATTCACTGCGGTATCGTTTACACTAATTACCAGATGGAATATTTCTTGTTTTTTTTTTCATTTATCGTAGCATCTTCTCAATGACCGTGCCGTTGGTCTTTCTTTCCACCGTTTTGTCGGTGTAGATGTACGACAGATCGGGCAAAAATGCTCCATAGGCACATACCTCTGTCTCTTTGTTTTTAGTTGCCACATGACGTTGATGCACATGAGGTTAACGTGCTAAGTTACCGCATTGGCACATGAAGCCACTGCGGTAACTTAGCACGTTGTGAGAGTATATCCTTTTCAATAATCATGCATTGAATGTTTCAGGAAACTTGTACCAAGTGCGCACTTAATAAATTCAGCGCACGTTCGTGAAAGGTTCGAAAAAGTTAAACACGGTAGTTATCTTAGCATATGTGAGATAATCCGACATTTCTGAACAATCCTCGCGAATTTTCATTCAAAATTTCCCGCTGAAGTTACCATTTTAACGTTAATTAGGCAGCCTTTGTTAATTATCGAACAGGGAAGATCTACAGTTATAATAGCACAGATAAAAGATTCCCAAACACCTGCACAAGTGCAATGACTTTCGGAGTGAAGATACTTTTTACAGTTAACATTTTGATAGTTAATTAAGCAATAATTGTTAATTAGTCAGCAGAAAAATTGACAGCCTGATTAGCATAACTTCAGCATTCCGACGTTTTTGAACAGTCACTACAACCTTTCTTTGGAAAATGTTTCACCATCCTTTGTATTTTAAAAGTTAAGTCTTGATAATACATTGTAATAATTGTTCCAGTTGAACGTCCCGAAACAACTATATCACTACGAGAGACGTCGTAGAGGAGGGCTCCGAGAATTTTGAGCACCTAGGGTTCTTTATTGTGAGCCTAAATCAACATTTAACGTAAAGTAAGCAATTTTATTAATTGTTCAGTTTGGTAGTTTGCAATTAAAATGTAGTGTCTTGCATATACCGTAGAAAAATACCGGGCCATTTCGACAAACGTGACACTTATGTTTTTTTTTTTAAATACTTGGCGCAAGTTCAGTGACATGCGCTGCTTGGGGACTATAACCCGGAGAATACGGCAAATGGGAGAGAAAGAAATATTCCTCACGAGGTCATCTCGCATCCTGTTGTCAATACACGTCGTCGCTCTCCCGGAAGAAGAAATATGGAACTGATAAGAACGCTCCACCTCACCGTGTACTCCTATCTCCCTCTCTCCCTGCGGCTGGCTTCAACAGGCGCTAGTACGCTGATACTGACAGATAATAGCGCTTCCTTTTTCTCTTCTTTTGTCAGGAAGACCGCGTGCCCTTATAGAAGCGAGTGGTGCTCGAAATCTGCGCTTATATGTAGGCGAATAAACCGTGTTACACATGTTATACACATTTGCGAGGCGCCGCCATGCAGATATATGTCACAATGAACTTCCTGTTGAGATATTCATGCTTTTTTTTTTCTGCGCTTCGAAACGACAAGGTCGGCTGCTCGTATGTAGGACAAACCATATACAAGTTTGGAATATTATTCAAACCAGGATGTCGGCACCCCGTAGCTTGGACGTTGTGAGCGAATGTGCCAGAAGGCGCACGCTGTCTTTATCTGCCCTTATGAAATCGGGGGTTCAAGAGGAAGTTGGGTCTAGTTTAAGTCGTGTTGCGATGTCACCGTTTCCGAATTGTACTGACTGTCCTGTGCCAGATGAGGGGGTTCGATTCGCCCCGAAATTCATCGGTAACTTGAAATGAGCACAAAACGTACGCGTTGTGGCTTCGTGCATAGAGGAAGATGACGTCGCGACATTCTGAACGTTACAAAAGAAAAAAAAAAGAGAGAGAGATGCGAAAAAGACAGGCAAGTTAACCAGAGCAAGCTTTCAAGTGTATGCCTGGCCTTTAGGAATGGTATATAGGGCAGTGCGGTATTGTAAAGACATATACGGCAAGGACTTGGAAACGAGTGATGTCATACAGATAAGCTGCGCCAGCCTTTCAGAGCATGAAAGGGACGTTTTCAGCTTAGACGGAGAGCTGAACCACCGCCTTTTATTTTGACCACTTGCTCCAGAAGCCAGCGATATGGTCTCAAACACCATAAGCTTGATTGATTGATTGATTGATTGATATGTGGGGTTTAACGTCCCAAAACCACCATATGATTATGAGAGACGCCGTAGTGGAGGACTCCGGAAATTTCGACCACCTGGGGTTCTTTAACGTGCACCCAAATCTGAGCACACTCAAACACCATAAGCACAGGATGGCACACATTGAAAGACATGATTCGGGAAATGCCAACCAGCTTAATCCACTTTCACGGAAAGTAAAACTTGGCAGTCGTATAGTTCTTGTCATCAAATTACTGCATAGAATACGTACAATTCTCATTAGGATCAGGAGACAGACGTAAAAAAAACACAGCAGGTTCGCCACTCAGCGTTAGGTTCGAGCTGTGACAGCGTCGTATACTAAATTAAGATTAGGTTAGAATGCTAGAGCTCGACAAGCAAGATTGAGTGCCGACATAGGGTTGAAATCAGGGCGCGATTGGATGTTTTGCAATTTAAGAATACTGAGTCTTTACATTCGAAGCCCGGCCCAACCAGGACAGGACAGTAGTCAGGTTACTCGGTCTGCACGTGTCAGTTGTGATAGGGGCGTATGCTGTCGGCAGCTGAAGCGTCGCGCATAATTCTAAAACCAGTGGGCACTCTCAGTTTAGGCAAACTGAAAACCGCTTTGTTCTTGCGCAAGACAGAGGCTTCGCCACAATAAACAGGTCAGGACCGGATGTCTCGTCCCGCTCTCCATTGAAGTGAGCACTCGATCACTCATGACGTAACCGTCCACGCACGCACGCAACACACACACACACACACACACACACACACACACACACACACACACACACACACACACACACACACACACACACGCACACAGCGAAACCGATGCATCATGAGTAATCATGGTGGTCAGGATAGGCGTCGTGCGACTCCTCCATCACGTCGCCTGCCGGCAGTTGACTGAAGCTCAGGAGTGTTTTGCGAGGGAGCCATGGCTGTGCCTTTTGGCGTCTCCTACGAACGAGTGAATAAACGCCTCCAGTTTCAAGATAGAATACGTTGATCAAACCTGCTATGCTAACGGAAAAGACATTAAAATTGCGGCAATAAGAGCGCTGGGCCTACGAGTCCAGGGCTTGCGGGAACGCGTTCCTTTACCTTGCATAGCAGTAGCTTTGTGACCCGTTCAGTGAGATGGAAACCTCAGCAGCGTATCATTAATATAGAGGTCATAATAATGATAGTACTAATGAGAATGGGACAGGCAGAAACGCATCTCGCTCTCGTCGTGGGTATATAATCAATGTGGCGGCAATTTCGATGTATACTTTACCAACATCGTTAAGCGGTTTGCAGGGCTGGCCACGAACGTGGTGCGATCCTTCGAGAAAGAGAAAGAAAGCGCGTTGGCCTCATCGGCCTACTCCCTATTGTTCAAGTTTAGAACCAGGCCAAAGCAGAAGACTCACTGTAGATATTGTATTGTCTGGGACGACACCTCCCCTGTGTACGCAATCACTCGGTGCCAGAAAAATAACCTCTACTGTAGAGTTGAACGGTTTACAGTCACCGTCGAGAACAAAGAAAAATGACTTCTGCATAGAGTTCTTCCCATGTTTACTACTGCGGTCTGCACGAAGCTAATAATGAAAGCGTCATTCATTTGCAGCTCCCCAAGTGTTTGTTCCATGCTGACTCTTCTGTTTTGATTCTTCTGAGCTCTATAGCTGCGCACTTTCAGTATCAGAAGCCTCATTAATGGAGCCAGACGTGTTCGCACATGGGTTTGGCGGAAGCGATCGGGGAGAGATCTACATAACAATAGCGATCACTACCACAGCGGGTACGTTCTGTATTATAGAAATAACTAGCGAAGAGATGTACTTCAAAGGAAAAGCGATTATACATGTTCTCAAGCGCATCGTATTGTGGCTGTATCGTTGGAGGGGGCTGCTCGTACACTTCGGTCGTTGAAAGGATGCAATCAAATGGTACCATCGACATTGGTACCGCCAAAGAAAGTGCATCAAAGGACGGGGCGTAACAGTGAAAGCTCTAAGAAGATCGCTCAGTGGAGAAGGAAGTTCGGCGCATCTGTTCTACAGATGGGAGAAAGACTTCTTTTTCGCCTGATTTGGGAGCGAACGAATGCTGCAGTTGTAATCTTGCAATGAGTGAACATTAAAAAAAAAATCTGCACGTACGTTTCATTTGAGGCAGAATAACGGGACCATCTGGTTTGTACTGGATTGGGAGAAACTGTAAGGGGGCACAACTGATGCGTTGTTGAAACACTGTTTAATTACGATAACAGCGAAACAGTTGAAACTCGCAGTAAAACATCACTTATCCGCAGAACACCCTTCCACGCTATCGCGACATGGCAACGACAAAGCGACAGCAGCGCTCCTTTTGGGTTTAGCCTCACCTAGCCGCGAATGCGCTGAGGAGCAGCTGTTGCCTAGCTACGTCCACCAATAGAGGCAGTCCATGCGGCCGCCACCTCGAGCTCCGTCCCAGCTGGTGTGACGTCAGCTTAGCCGTGTATGGCCGCCGTGATGTCGTTGCAGCTGTGGAGTAGCAAATACAGCCTCTCTATAGCAGGTTTGACCTCAGCACTGTCGCTTAGCAATTGCGTATTTGTAATAGCTCCATAGACTAAGTACATTGCGTACAGGCTTGCTATGTAGTGCTTAGGGAACCTGTAGTATTGGTTTGTACGAAAAAGCCGCTTGTATTGTTATGAGGCACTCCGTAAGGTGGAGAATCCATGCAGATTATTATTTACCTCCTGGAGCTCTTTAACGTTTGTTCACCTAAATCTAAGTACATGGTTCTTTCTGCGCGTCGGACCTTTTGGGATGCAGCTAGCGTGCGAAGTGCAATCTCTGAGGTCGGCAGTGCTATACGTAAGCCACTTAGCTAATGCAATGGCTGCTAAGCAGGCTCAAGATAACATATGAAATATGGACAACAATTATTAAACTGGCAAATTCCAAATTTCTTAAATATCCACAAAGATTTAATGTCCGGCATCACTACACATCATTCGCTGGCGGCATTCCGCAAGCAATCCATAAATTATTTTTTTGACTGTGATGCTCGTGAACTTTAGACAATTTTTTGAATGTTTACTCATTCAGAGCTTCATTTAGTTAACTAATATGTATTTCTCTATTCATTTTTGTAATTTGTTCCTTGCACTCCTATTATTGTCGATATGTCTGTAAGTCTGTCTTCATACCATTCCTTCTGCAATATTTGTGTATATGATGTATCTTGCACAAAGTTACAGCCGCATTTCTGTTTTATGCAATTACACTATTGTCTACATGTAATTTTACTGTATATTCATGCGTGCCAGTACTTTTTGTTAATTATTTACCACACGCACGCGATAATTCTGTGCAGTGAGTGCGTTATGGTGCGAGAGGCCTAGTCAGGTGAAGTTTCTTTTAACGCCACCTTTTGCCACCAACATCCTGGCAATCTTGTACTGTTGCAAAAATGAAGAAATAATACTTATTAATAAATATTACGTCGCCAGGGAAATATAATCGACATGGTATGCTTGCATAAACACGTCGGTTGTGTTCTCAGCAATTGAGGGTGAAGCCTATAAAGGTAGGTACACAGCCTCTTTGAGCTCGAAATGAGGGTACTGCACTTAGAAATAGATTAAAAGTTGGCGAAGGGTGCGCTACGCAGTGCAGTGATTGAATAAGAGAAACTGGCGACTCTGAAGACTAATCCGATTGCTTCTAGGTTGTTTATAGGCCCTAGCTATGTAGGCTACGTTGTTTCTTGGTTGCTTCAAGGTTGTTGCAACGCTTTCGCTAGGTGATGATAGGTTGTTTCAACGCTGATTCTCAGCGCAGAGAGGTTCGAACTAAGCCAGAGACAGTCAAAGACCCGACACAGATGTCCAAACTCTGGAGACGGAAACTCACGCTGAAATCAAGCGTTCACACTTCTTATAGAACTATAAGGGCACGTCGTCCTTGGTGCAGGCCTTTCATCGCTTAGGGGTCTTCTTGCAGTCAACGTTGCCTTTACAGTTACCTCTCTCGTACGTATCCGGGGTCTTCGACTCACCACCGCCACTTCGCAGCCACTTCTTCGTGGGCTTACTGTTTCCTTCTTCATTGTTAGTGGACAAGAAATGAGTGGTGGGATTTACCCGATTTCTGTGGGACATACTAGTTTATGATGGCGAAAGCTCTGTTGGACGTACTTGTTTATGACGGCGATATTTTTATGGGACACACAAATTTATGACAGCGATAGCTGTGTCGGACATAGTAGTTTATGATGGCGATAGTTCTGTAGGACATACTAGTTTATGATGGCGATAGCTCTGTATGATATAATAATTTATGATGGTGATAGCTCTGTGGGACATACAAGTTTATGATGGTGATAGTTTTGTAGCACATACTAGTTTATGATTTTACTAGCTCTATGGGACACGCTAGTTTATGATGGCGATAGCTTGGGGGAATTATAGATTATGATGGTAATAGCTTTGTGGGACATATTAGTTTATAATGGCGATAGCTATGTGGGACATAAAAGGTTATGATGGCGATAGCTCTGTGGGACATACTAGTTTATGATTGAAATAGTTCTGTGCGACATACTAGTTTTTAATGGTGATAATTCTGTTGGACATACTAATTTATGACGGCAATAGTCCTGTAGAATATACTAGTTTATGATTATGATAGCTCTGTGAAGCATAATAGTTTATAATGGTGTTAGTTCTGTAGAATATACTAGTTTATGATGGTGATAACTGTTTGATAGGCTGCTCCAACGAACCACGACTAGCTTAGACAGCTTTACTGTTAAAAATATTGCATAGCTGACCTAACAGGAGGCCAGGTGCAGGTGGCAATATAGGGACAGGCACTATTCGTGACCGCCCACGCTCCTGAAAATAGCAAAACAAAAACAAAACAAGCAGCGGATTTTTGTGCACGCCTGCCACCCTCAATATGGTTGAGAAATGATTTTGAGAAAAAAAGAAACTGAAACAAGCGATGACTTACCAAGTGACCTAAAAGCTACGGCCGAGTCAGACCTTGATTGAGTGGCCCCGCCGACCAAACTCCATTCACGACACACACATGAACGCACAACACGGAGAAAATGAACTCTTCCCGGCAGGCCCAATTGAAGTGCTAGTGAGTTGGTGCCGTATTTTTGCTTGTTAAATTGTTTGCTTCTTTTCGTCTACTCACTACATTTAAGTAGTTACATTCAGCACTGCGAATGGCGTCACGAGCATAACTAGCTGGTAAAGTCTATATCAGTGTCAAAAAACAACTGAGAGAGAACGTGACATGGCGCCATCAAATGTTGTTCTATAGCAGCACGGAAATCAGCCGTAAAAGACATTATGTGCACATCCTAATGTAGATAAGGCAGATAAGTACACTGCAAGAGCTTTGTCATTAACCTGCTGATTTCCGCAGCTAAAGGGAGAGAGGTAATAGAAGAAAAGAGAGTAGAAAGAATGATGGTCATAGTATACAGTAAACTCTATATTGCGACATTCACAACGGTATTGCTGAGCGAACGAAATAGAATACGCTGGGGTAAGTTATGTGGTGCTTAGACCTAGAGGTGAGGTCTCCTGTAATTTAGAATGATTGATAAGATATCAATTGTTGTTTGGAGACTATATTGGCTGTTGCTCAGTGACACCGCAATCTTTACTTACATAAATTGTGTGGTACAATGCAGACAGGTTTGATCGTAATAGTCTTATCTTCTGTCTACTGTCTCATGTGGGCTCATCGAGGTGCATGAATTCATTCCGGAATACAGTCGCTTGAATTTCACAGTGCCTAAATGTTCTAAGAAATAAAGAAAAAAAGAAAACGCTAGCTTAGCGCAACTAAGGCTCTAGTTTCGGCACACGGAAGAGCAAAACTTGTTTAAAACTGCCCCCAACGAAGACAGACAGTTTTGTCAATACAGCCTCCAGTTGTTCTCGCGTGCACTGTGTCCTCTTGTTTGTTATCGCTCACGTTCACGCCTCGTAGTCTATGCAGTACTGCAATGAACTACGAGCAGACGAAACGCTTGAATACTTCATTCCATCTCTCTTCGTGACAAGGTCGCCGGACAAACAAAACCTCCAGGCAGGGTCTACATGCGACCGAACTCATAAAGTTTCTTCTCTGCTTGATAATTCTTGTTGCTCTTTGTGCGCTTCAATATGAAAAAAACGAAACTAGACCGGCAGTGGGCGTCTTCCCCTCGGAACGTTGATGACTTGGTGCTTGGGAAGCGGTGGAGGCCCGGCGTAGGTGGCGCCGCCTATACCGAAAACGGAATCACGACGCGAGGCACGCACGCTTCTATAGACATCGCAGCGTCGTCCTGGATTCACGCCCCGGCATGCTACACGGCCATTTCGCCTAGTGCTGTGATGAAGTGTTCAGGTTGGTATTTCCTTGAATCGTCTATTGGTCCTCGCGTACACAGCCCTAAATGACGGAGGGAGGCTGAGCCCCCCTCCACACACATACATTCACTAAAGCTAGAACGTACTTGAATACAAGGCAAAATGGCAAGTTGGGTCAGTTGGATTACGTTAATGTTTGAAAAATTGGTTGAAGCGCACCGAAAGACACGGGCAGACGGGACAACGCTTACTCTCACAATTGGTGTTTTTATTAACCAGAAAATGTATTTAAAGTGGATGCACGGTTCCTCGTGCACGTGAAACAGCGGGAAGACGACTCTGCTAGCCGAGCCACAATTGTGCTGACCGATAAGGAATACGCATATCAAGACACGTAGTGCTTGCGATACTTGTTAAATGTCATGCAACACAGACAATTTTATAATGCCGATACGAATGCCTTTTGTTGCACATGCGTGAAGAACCATGCATCAACTTTAAATACATTCTCTGATGAAAGCTTCAGTTATGAAAGTAAAGCTGCCATGTCAGCCTCTTCTGTTCGTGTCTTTACGGTGTGCTTCAACCAAACGTTAAAACTGGAATGCGAGGGTTTAAAAGAGCGGCAACTCTTCGGCGAAGAAGGTTGCGGTTGAGAATAGAGTTTCACAGTATTGTTGATATTGTAATTAACATAAAAATACACAATCTCCAACTAAAGGAAACCATGAGTACCTTGCCCGATGTTAACGCGTCCTTGCAAGTGGAGCACACCACAAATTCACTCTAGTTTTTTCACTTGTCTGTAGAATTCCGTTCCACAGGCCACAGTGCCTCATCCACAGTGCCTTACCCTTAAGGCCACAGTGGCTTGTCCAGCCCTTTAGAGAGGCCGTAACGCTCCAGCGCGTGAGCACGTTCTGGCAGTGCTTCGGCCAGCTGTGTCAAATGCACAGTAAGGGTATAGTTACGCACACCAGATTGAGCTTCGACATGAGTCACTTCGAATCTAACAAGAACATTTAGTGCATCGAAGACTGTATCTGATCGGCCCGCAAGATTATTATTCATATCAGTATCGGTGTCGAGATCAGCGAGGTTTAGAAAAAGTTTTAACCTCCTTAGTCGAGATACGATCCTTAGTCGAACACAAACATCATGAAAGGCATCATGTTTATACACAAGGGTTACAGAGAGTACTTAGTGCACAGAAAACACACGCATTATTCAAAGAGTTACGGAACGAACCGATCACTTTACGTGCGCACATAGACAGCGTATCGAATCAACATCAGTGATAATGAGGGAGGAACGTGTTAACGTGTGCACTTGACTGTATTGGTACATGTCTGTAATTAATTTTCAACACACAGAAATGAACAGGCAAAAAAAAAAACCAAACGTAACTTCACTACTGTAGAACAGTAGGAAGTGTGTAGTATAGTCACGTAACGATTCCCATTCGTAGAGTTTGGCTGTTCCGTTTACCACAGCGTCGATAACGTGTATAGTTGAGGTGAGCATGTAGGGTGTTCCGAGAACGAGAAGAATCTTGTTAGAAGGATTCATGAACTGGGGGCGCAACATGCGCACTGTTTTTTTATAACATCTTGATTGAATAAAGAGCGCGAAGAAACAAGAACGAACGAAAGAAACATATGACAACGGCGTGGTCGTTGCCTGTCGTATGCTTCGTTTGTCTTGGCTCTTTCGCGCTGTTCATTCGCTCAAGATGGAAGTCCGCCAACTCGTTCACTTAAACGTCCTGACACATTTGGTGCACCTTATCGAGTTCCTTATCGAGTGCACCCAGAGAAGGCAAGCGGGTTAGGGGGAGACAGAAGATTAGGTGGGCAGATGAGATTAAGAAGTTTGCGGGTATAAATTGGCAGCAGCAAGCACAGGACAGGGTTAACTGGCGGAACATGGGAGAGGCCTTTGTCCTGCAGTGGACGTAGTCAGGCTGATGATGGTGATGATGATGGTGATGATCGAGTTCCTTGTTATCACGGCACTTGAAATATTTGTTGTGTGCAACGATTTCCAACAGTTCGTTTGAGGACCTGGAAGAGCAACAACAACTCGTCGTTAGGGCCAAGAGGGCAGTAGAAGCCAGAGGGTTCCTAGACTAAGGAGCCCTCCCACCTCAGGGTAACACCGGGCATTGCTCGGGGCACTGTTTCATAATAAACGTTTACTTCTCTCTCTCTCCCTTCAGTTGTAGCGTGGCAAAGTGGCGGTGCGAAGAGCAGTAGTGAGTTCTGCTAGGCAGTGGCGCCCTCTCTTGCCCTGTGCAGGAGTTAACCGCATGCCTGCGGGTCGTTTTTAGAGATTTAATGTTATTCGATGCAGTAAATTTTAGGATATTGCTGTTGATCATTTCAGACCTTGTTCGTTCAGTTTAATCCGGTTTTCAGCATTGCTAGCCACATTTTAGGCTTCTATTCAGCACTTGTTGATCGTGAGCGTGACCACGACACTTGAGATTTACGAATGAGCGACGACCCGGCCACCTGAAATGCTACACGCTTAAAAGATGAGACAGTACCAAATGTTTTGTATTATCCTTTATTAAAGGAGGAGGGAACGCTACTCGAGCTTTGAAAACACTGCAGTGAATAGGATGCATACAGGCCCATTTCGACCTTCCAGTGGCCTTCTGCCATAGTTGGAACACTGTCTGAGCAACTTATCCAGGGTGGTTGAACAAGGAATGCGGGTGAAGGAGCCTCCAGCAACTTACGACTTCGCTAAATCCTCAGACGTTCACTCGATGACCACTTGCGAAGCGGAACGCGTAAGGACTAGCTAGCAACTAATCTCTGCGAACTATACGTAAACGTAGGGGCCACGTGCTACTAGGCTTGCAGCATAATAGGGTCTCCAGTAGAGCACAGAACAAAATAAGCCATGTCTCTTACGCACACGTGCGCTCATTGTAAATATCGCGCACCCCGGCTAGGTGCCCCTGGCAGAACGAATGGATTTAACGCTAGATGTGAAGGAGGTGCTGAAGAAACGGGCCCAACTTGGGAGGCCGAGATTATTCACGCCTCTGCCAGGCACAAACGTTTTTTCTTCTTCTTCTTCACGGATAGCGCTGTTCCGTGCATCCGCCTCGCTCCGAAAGTGGTCCGGGGCTAGCGAAGGGCATGTTTACCTAAGGGCTTTTCTCCACGGATTCGAGTTCCGTTTGTCCGTTTTATGTGCATAATCGTCGCACGGCCAGAGAGAATGTCGCATATACTTAACATGCTAACCTAGAATACAGCGTGCAGCGCTCAGTTTTGATGAGTTTTCGAGGAGCGCTTTCGTATGGCTCAAAGAACACCTCTTTAATATTTCACTGCGCTTTGCAAGCTCAAAAGTGTACAGATTTCGAATTTAAATGAAGGTCCAGTGTGTTATTTCACTTGTAAAGGCATAAAAGTGTAGTGAATTCAAACTTGCGTTGTTGTCTACAAACCAGAAACGTAGCCAGAAATGTTCTTGTGAAGGTGGTGATAACTTTTAGCTTATGCATGTTCGTCCGTGCGTTTGTTGCATATATGCGAACTAAATTGAAAAAAACGACAGGGCGTTTGATCTTACAGTGCCTCCCCTCAAGTTGGCTACGCCCTTGTTACGAACATATGTGAGAGTATAATGACTCCGATACACTACGACACAAAACGGCTTATATTAGCCGACGCACACCATAATTTAGCTAGTATATAACAGCACATACAAGCAGTAGGTGATATGGAGCCAGTATTAGCGCATTGTAGCCATGATTTCTTTACCGTAAATGTTTTTGTTTTTGGTGAAAATGAAGTTCTTTGATTGATTGATTGATTGATTGATTGATTGATTGATTGATTTAGTCGACATAGTCCAGCGCTAAAAAGCGCTCGATTCAAGTTTATACAGCGGGCCCATCATCGTGAAGTGAAAGTATCAGGCTAGAAAAACACCGGCTCACCATGTGCTGTGCAATTGTTCAAATCCACGCTTGCCTTTTATGTTTTTTTCGCTAAGAGAGGATCGTTTCAGTAGGAACATGCGTTGATATGAACACCATTGTGAACACATAAAGAGCCCCACCGCGGTGGTCTAGTGGCTAAGGTACTCGGCTGCTGACCCGCAGGTCGCGCGGGTTCCAATCCCGGCTGCGGCGGCTGCATTTCCGATGGAGGCGGAAATGTTGTAGGCCCGTGTGCTCAGATTTGGGTGCACGTTAAAGAACTCCAGGTGGTCGAAATTTCCGGAGCCCTCCTCTACAGCGTCTCTCATAACCATATGGTGGTTTCGGGACGTTAAACTCCACATATCAATCAATGAACACTGAAAGAAGACGCGCTAAAGCTGACGAAAACAAAAACAATTGGCGGATCTCACGTACAGTGAGAATTGATGATATGTGAAGCACGAATGAGAAATGTGGATATGCCACTCTAAAATCAGCACAACGTTAGGAGGTGGAGGTAAATGATGTGGTACATCACTTCCGTGCCATGATTATCATGTTTGGATGTGTCGTTTACCTTCGTCATCTATTCACGTCACGTGATACCAAGTTTAGTATATCTGTAGTTAGCAAAACGGCCGCGAGCACGCTATGAGCTTGGTATGTCGTTATGTTCCTACGTGACACGCATGTGAGGGTTATCATGTTTGCACCAGTCATATATTTCGTCATCCATTGACGTCACGTAACACCAAATTTGGTATATGTGGAGCTTTGCGAAACGGCTGCAAGCGAATCATGAAGGGCCCAATATACTCCAACGTATAGCGTTGACGCACGCACGCTGGGCACAGCGACGCTACGTTAGCAACACGCGAGCACTCAATAGTCTGATGCCAGGCGCGACCAGCGTCCGTCAGCACGGCCCGACGGCAACCGGCGCGAAATGCGACGTGCTGCATTTCGCGCTGGTGCGTTACCCAGACAACACAGCGTCTCCCTCTTTTCGTGACGGAGGGACGCCGGACGCGCTGAAACGCGCATGCGTCGAAGCAATGCAGCGCGGCGCATGCTTGCGTGTATATGGCAGGACCGTCGCCTGGCTGCCTGGCGTGGCAACGTCGGCGTGACGCGACGAATAGAACTCCGGTGGGCACGGGCACCGCCTCAAGTCGAAATGTATTGACGTCGTGACTGTGGCAGGTAGTCATGTTCTCACATGACACGTATCTCATGAATACATGTTTGCCCCAACGACATACCTTCGTCATCCGTTGTCTTTGCGTAATACCGAGTTTGGTACATGCGAAGCTAGCGAAATGGCACGAGAACATCACGAGCGTAGCATGTAGTCATATTGTTACATGACACGCATCTCATGCTTATCATGTTTGCACCAGTATCATACCTTCGTCATCCATTCACGTTGCGTAATACCAAATTTGGTATAAGTGAAGCTATCGAAACGGGCGCCAGCGCATCATGAGCACGGCATGTAGTCATGTTGTTACATGATACGCATTTCACGACTATCATGTTTGCACGAGTCACATACCTTTATCATCCATTCACGTACCGTAATACCAAATTTGGTACATGTGACGCTAGCGAAATGGCCGCGAGCGCATCATGACCGTGTAGCGTAGTCATGTTGTTAGATGACACGCATGTCATGATTTTCATGTTAGGGTCTGTCGCTTGTGTTCACCATGAAATCATGTCATACCATACCAGTTTTGCAACATGCCATGTGAACGAAACCAACGCAAGAGCTTTAGGACCAAGAAATTTCAATCATGACATTTATGACATACATGTCATGATTTTAATGTTATGACTAGTCAAATATTTTCTTCATACAGTCATGTTATGCCGTACCAAGTTTATCGATACCATTATCGAAACGACCAGTAGAGCTAAAAGTCGTAGCTTTACCGGAAAGGCGAAGCAATGAACGCAAATTGGAAGGTCACGCGCAAATGTGCAAGCAGATTGAAACATTCCTCACGTTTTTCACGCACAAATGACGCACGAAACGAACTCACAGGTACAGATGAACGCAAATAAGCGTCTCAGTTGTTACTTCGCTGTGCCTGAAAAGCGCGCCCATTTCGCAAACGGAGACTGTGCAACGATTGCAGTGGTCTTTGCGTGCCCCGTAACAACAACTGAATTGTTCCAGCCCAAGGCCAGCCAAGACGTATGATCCTCCCCACCGGGAGATAAGGGCGCGCAAGAGATCGTCCACTCCTCTCCACAGGCCAAAGTACGCGTGAGAGATGAGAGCCGCCACGCGCTTATTGCGCCATCTTGCTAATAATGCTTAAAACACGATAGTTCTGTCCACCCGGTAAGTGGTAGATCAACAGCGGTAAGTGGTTCACCAACAGCGGTAAGTGGTAGATATAAATAGCTTGTCGTTTCAACGTTCAAGGAGGTACCCCTTGGTGGATCAGTGGGTAACGCCTCGCATTAACGACGCGACGAAACTACGTTCGATTCCGCACGCCGAAGTCTTTTTTACGAATGTTTTTCTTGCGCATATATATATATATATATATATATATATATATATATATATATATATATATATATATATATATATATATTTTATAGACAGATACGTATACATATACGGTGCATGACGCCGACGCCGGCGCGATATCCAGCCGACAGTGTGCATATAATTGCTATCGCATATAAGTGGAGGAGACACAGGACAGGCGCTACCAACTAGTGTTTTCTGTCGTCACATGCACCGAGAATAAATAGATATATTCAAGGCGTTGCGTCATGCATGACATCACATTAGAGAGAAGGCGAGAGAGAAATATAACACACACAAGGAATACATGTAGCACCTGTTGAATAGCAAAGTACGCGCCACAACTGCGCATGTCACTTGGCGCCCTGCCTAAATTAAAATCCGGAAGCATGCAGAGATATTGAAGCCCCTTTCATACAATAACCAATGTCCTTTTAAAAAATAAAAACTTTTATATCAAGTTGATTTGAAATGTACTTGCTTTAGCTCATTATACAATAGAGCTTCGGAAACTCAGTTCGCACTCGTGGATGAAAATATGCGGGAGAAGACGCACATACTTGCTCTTTTTCTTCAAATTTGCGGAAGCGATTTCACAAAGCACTAGGATACGAGGCAAAAGCAAACACATTTATTTTCTGCTCACTTTAGAATAATTTTTCATCAAATCAAACGTTGGTTAATGCATAAGAGGCCTCGCCGTCTTTTCGTGCTTCTGATCTTGAATTTCTTCAGGGCTCCTATTGGCAATCTCAGGTCTGACTTGTACTTTGTTATTCTGCAGGCGTTATCACATATTCGTTTTGTGTATTATATTTGCTTTTCGCTCTGTTTATAATGAGAGTTCCCGCGTGTGAAACACGAGGAATATACCTATTTAAACTCGGTGAGTGTGACGAAAATAAACAGTTGTTTGTAGCGTAGGCCCTGTGTCTGTTCATATTTTGTGCTCGTCAGTTTCAGTGCGTTTTTTTTAGTGTTCATGGATACCCCAACAGTCTGTTCTGCTAAACACTACTGCACCTGACCGCTGTGATGGCCGCTTGAAGGCAACTTCAGTGTTCATTCCGCTGTTGGTGCCAACTTTATCAACTCGCTCAGATGAGGTTTTAAAAATCAAGACCGTACCGTCTACGTACGTGAAATGAACGTAGCGGAGTTGGTGGCTTAATAGACGTCGGGTTGTTACTAATATACCGTTACTGACAATTATTTTTAGAGCCCTCAGTGATCCACAATTTATCGGTAGTGCCCATCCCGACTTGGTTGATATCTGCGTTCAGTTCATCCGCGACCATCCATAGCCTATTCGTCCACTGCTTTGGGTACCTTATCTGCTTGTCTTCCATTACTTTGTTTCACAGACCACCCAGCAGAAGCATGACGCTTCTAGTTGTAAAAATGATCGAATCGCGTTGGTCACACGTGCGGGCTTGGAGCCTCCTTTTGCGGCTAGACATCATTTGATAAAGAACAAAAAAAGGAGGGGAAGTACGGAACTTCATGAGAGATCTGAGATTTGGCTTGATAAACTACCGCAAAGAAAAAAAAATACCGGCTTTGTGATTCCCGGTTGGACGCATCTTGATGGGACAGGAAGCAGTCACCCAGTTCCAAGCACATACGCACCGCTTGCAACTGTACATGTACTAGACGCACGCACATCGATGCATGCCGAACAGCACGAACACAGGCAACACACACAGAGACGTAGCAGGCATCACAGTGCAGGGTGTACAATTGATACGACATCCACAACCTCGTATACGGATACACATCTGCACAAATTTACATGAATAGCGTAGTAACGACGTGCAGACACACACACACACACATACACATACACACACATACACATACACACACATACACATACACATACACACACACACACATGCACATGGTGCATGCATGCAAGTCGTCGAAGGAGCTAGGATCAGCGGCAGCCAGGCTGCACGCACTACCTGGATCCGCAGTTTACGACCCTTCAGCACCCCTCTGAAGCAGCCAGTGCGATCCTGCTAAATGCGTGCTGGCAGAACGAGAAGCTAAGCCGGCGGTGATAAGGCCGGCTGCGCGCGCTCCTTTCGAGAAGGCAAGGAGAATCCACATGCGGTGGCCTCACGCGAAGCAGGTTGCTGCGTCTCGAGTGACGACGGGACAGTGTTCGCGACGAGGTGTGAGAAGCAATGTACTGTGTGTGATGCGCCGGTAGGAAGGTGTTGCCATATTTACTAGCAAGTAGCAAGTGATCTACTGCACAGGGTTTTGCGTGCTCGAATACACAGTGTTTTATGGACTTTTTTTTTTTACTGAAAGGAGGATTTCTTTCTCTCTGAAATGTTGCACGAGAGTGCAAAAACCGATGTCACAGCCTCGGCAGGGTATTTTTTGGGGGGTCACGCACGCTAACACTAGCCTAGAGAAGACTATGGTGGCACCCAGGCATCTTGAGTGAAAAGGTCGATAGCGGAAACAACCAAATGGCCGGCGTGTCTACAGTCTCACAGTCTGTGGCACCTTCTGTGACTTGTTTTGTTCGCCTGTCAACCGCAAAAAGGGCGCAAAAGTGCGCATGGCATTTTGAATTGCCCAATGTAAACACTCGTGCCACTTAGAAAATAATTTTAATCTACATTAATTTGCCACTAAATTCTTGACCCTATGTGATACCGCATACGAACAAATAATACAATCTGCATTCATTAAAGCTCATATATAACAGCTTCATTAAAGCTGTTAGGTTGCTAAATTGTTTATCATCCCGATGTCCCTGTGGCTTTATCAGATATGCGGAAGGCTGCTGATTATTCCTGACCACAGATAAGTGTTCACGCATTTCGGCCACCTCTAAACATGACCGCACACAGCATGGTACTGTGAACTGTACTATGGGCACAGAATTCTCGAGAGGACTCTCTAAGTGTAACAATTGCCTTCCCTGTAATAATAATAAAAATGGAGTGCCGAGTAGTATGAATGCGGGTTTGAATTTTGTGTCTGCAGATTTTTGTCTTATTTATTTTTCTCCCCCTTATATCACTTCTTCTCCTCCTGGGTAACTTCCTTGAAAGCCTCGCTAGTTGACGCGAGATACCATATATGGCAGAGACCTTTCATGGTGATGATGGCTGTTTTTGAGAGCGCTATGTGGCCAGACCTCCAGGCTAACCAACTACGTTGTTAATTCTCATCCCATCGTCCTTCTAATCTTAAACAACGAATTGGCTTCACGCGAAGGAAATTTTTAATGCTCGATGCTAACTAACAGGAAGTTCCCTCATTCAGCTTCCTGCACATATTCAAGGAGACATCGCATAGAGAACACGCAGTAAACGCGTTAAAGAGTACCGCATGGTCTCTTGAGAAAAATGTTAATAGAGGAGGAGGAGGATGAGGAGGAGGATTGAAGGAGGAAGGACAGGGACGTTAGCCAGTTCTCAGACTGGCTGGCTACCCTGTTGTTCATAAAGGGCCGAGGTTTTATCAACATTGTTAGAATGAATCACACGTAAATTAACAAGCTCTGAGGTTCGCGCTTATGAATCACGACATGGTTATGACGCAACATGCATAGAAAGTGAGTGCGAGAATATTTAGGCATTCTGCACTCATAAAAACGTGACCGCCGTCACCGGAATCTAACCCACGTCTTGGGGATCAGAGTTGACGTAGATATGACATGTCTTTAAGTGTAAAAATATTGAATGATAGAACTGAGGTTCGATGATACATTAATTATTGAGCCCTGAATATCTGCACCAGATTTTCATTAGGACATTGAAAAAATATTCAACCGTGAGAATCGCCTTACCTTTTACTGGAGGCAATGCATACACTCTTAAGACTTTCTGATTACGGTCCCCGCCGTCTGAAGTCTAAAGTGGGGTCTTGCGCAACATAACGACTGTGCTTTTTCCAAGAGATATACATGTGTACGTAAACCATAGCATGCCATATAAATGCAAGTCAGATATGCAATGCCCACCATATAATGTGCAGCATATCATATCGCACCACAACCGAAATATATGGCATTTCATGTAAAAGGAGCGAGCTTATGAGCGCAGTTTATATGTGAGCTACAAACAGTAATTGACGAAACTGTCTCCAAACACTAAGATGACATATAATGTATAAAGGGCATTTTGATCTCCGGCTCTATGCCGTGTAATCTTCAAACGCAGAGAAACGCACGCAAAAAAAAAAAGCGAACAGACGCCACTGCCTTATCTACGAGGGGAATGCGAAAACGATTCATTCATCATGTGTATCGGGGAGGTCTTGCTCCTTCTCGGAGCAAATGTTTTGATTTCGCCATCCTCGAGAGCTGCGGAGCTATTCTGAGAAATAAAGACAACAGCGGCGCCATCGTGAACAGATTTCGCAACATCGAAAATCACCGTGTCGCATTTTGAACTGCTATTCCAGACAGCAGGTGGCGCCTCGGAGGCGAGATCGCCAACTGCTGGAATCCGCAGATGCATTGAATACGATCACTCTAACAAAAAAAAAAGTAGAAAGAAGGGGAAGTGCGATGCGTGCGGTCGGCGGTGATGCTTCCCTCGTCGATAGACTCGGTCACATACTTGCTGGAGAGAGCCGGCATCATTGGTCCCGCCGTTGAAATAACGCCTACGCCTAGCACCGTGGCTAATGTTGCTTCAGAAAGAGCATTTTATTGCGGAACTAAGAGTTAGCTTGAAATAGTGAGTGAGAGAGAGTGTGTGTGCGTGTGTGAAGAGCAAGGCCGTGAGGTCGATAATATATTTTATTTTCTATCCCACACTGTGGTGGAGAAACAGGGGTCGGAAAGAGAATGTCATGGTAGAGGTGTGAAAAAAGAATTAGGTGGTCGCCGTGCGGTGGTGATGAAAAGAAAAAAAAATGCCCCAACATCCCCCCAAAATCGTGAGAAAACGTGAACGCATTTCTTACGCCGAGAGAAGGTCCCATTGCCGTCAGAAATTTGTCTTCACCGACTTGTGCCATATCCTTGAGAGACACCCAGCCATCGAGCCGTCGAGAGTGAGGAGTTGGCGGACGGAAAAGTGGGGCGCAATCGTTTTAGGCCAACAAGCTTTAGAAGGGGTTTCCACTGCTAGGCGTTGGCGTTTTACAGCGGCGTCTCGAACACACATTTCTGGATGTTCTTGAGAGGCACCCGGCCAGTGAACGGTCGGAAGTTAGGTACGAGTGGACGGGACAGTAGGGCGCAGAGAGGAGTGAGAGTGAGCCGCGAGACAAGGAGCGACGAAGCACTGCACCTACACTTTCTTACATTCTCTCGCACCGCATGCTCCAGGTGCCAGGGGCGAGGATAAGCGCACGCGCCCACAGCTGTTTCTTGGGAAAGGGAGTGAGAGCGGAGAGCACGTGCTGGCGGCGGAGACTGCCGCAGACAACGCCGGATGCCCGACATTTCCCGGCTAAAAATTGTGTGCGCGTGCGACGCGTGCCACGGGGTGCGTGCCAACGTTCGAGGCAGCAAGCGATCAAGGACAAACGGTTCCCGTCTGAACATCCAGTCCGGAGAACTAACTACGCGACGTCCTGCCGCGCTACCATTCCTGTACTCCAGCTGGAGACTGACCCGAAAATCAGGTGATGTGCGGGGTTTCCGGCTGGCGTGCCTGACTGCTGGACAACCGCTACGAGTGAGGCCTACATTCCGGCTGGGTAACTGGCCCATGGATCAGGCGAGGTGACGTGGTCCTCGCTGCTGTTCACGGTGATTGGTCGTGTGGCGTGTGCTGTGGGCAGATGTTCCTGCTCTAGCTGCTTAGCATATATCTGCGCCATGTCAACCAGCCAGATGGTGCATCATCTCCGAGAGACCAGCATCGACGTCCCTTAGCTGCTTCAAACACTGCAAGACACTTCTGATTTGAAAGACAATTAGCGAAGCTAAGACTGAATGTATGAGATTACCCCTAATGTTAAGTTTGATAGTTTAGTTTTCTGTGTAAATATGTGTTTTTGTGTGTCTGTACTCGTCGCTCGAGTCAGTTTCTTGGTGAGTGGTCCTTGGCACAAAACCGGCTGTTTTGGGCCAAGAGAGGCCGACGAAAAAAAATTGGCAGCATATCCACGTAGTGAATGATGGAGAGTGGGGCGAAGCATTCGTCCGTCCATTCTTTCTTGCTTCCGTCCGTCCATGCGTCCATCTGTGTGACCGTCCATGCGTCCATCCGCCCGTCCGTGCGTGCGTCTGCTCGTGCGTCCGTCCCTGCACTCGTTCATGCATCCGCCCCTGCGTCCCTTCATGCGTCCATCCATGCATATGTCTGTGTGTCCGTTCTTCAATCTATTCAACACTCCAAGAACCCCCATTTCGCATCTTTTCATCATATATTCCCCATATAGAAGCATCGCCATCCAGCGGACATTCCAAGGACTAAACGAGAGGTGGCACACACACACTTTCTTACGGCTTGCGCTTCGGGTCTACTTCCCACCTTTAACCACCTCGAGTTCATGGTATAACTAGTTCACTGTATTCATGGCACTGCGGCTCAACGTTCGGTAACCTTTCTAAAACTAAGGAGGTTACACCCAGCGAGTATAACGTAGCAACCCTTTCTTGTCAGATAGTGCTCAATGTACATGCCAATGGCTGCTAATGGGGAATGAGAGACAGGAGCATTCGGCTTTTAGTTAACGCGCACGCTGCGAATTTTTTATTGCTCAACAACGCACAGAAGAAATCTCTCACCGACACCACCTTGGAGGCCAAAATGTAACACTTGTTACACGCTACGACTAGAGGGACGAACGGCTGCCGCTTTAAGGTGCTTCGCCCCCTAAAAAGTAAAAAAATGGCAGATCCCACATACAGGGGGAATCGTTAATATGCGAAGCACGAATGAGAAATGTTTATATGTCACTTTAAAATCAGCACAGCGTTACGAGGTGGAGGTAAGTGATGCCGTACATGACTTCCGTGTCGCGATTATCACGTTTGGATGATTCGTTTACTGTCGTCATCTCTTCACGTCACGTGATACCAAATTTCGTATATGTGAAGCTAGCGAAACGGCCGCGGGCACGCTATGGGCGTGGTATTTTGTCATGTTCTTACATGACATGCGTGTCACGATCATTATGTTTGCACCAGTAATATATTTCGTCATCCATTGACGTCACTTAACACCAAATTTGGTATTGTGGAGCCAGCAAAACGGCCGCGAGCACATCATGAAGGTCCCAATATACGGGGGGGCGCTGCAAGCGCGCGATGATGTAGGACGTGCTGCGCTTCGGCTCCGCTGATTTTCGGCTGGAACCACGGCAACTTCACAGTACCCCGTCAAGACCAGCATCAATCGTTTCGGCAACTCACAGGCAACACTTGGATACCAGCGTAATCCAGGTGGGCCGGTTTTTAACAACTTTACGGCCGATCATCACCCGACCACGTTGGCGACGCCGTTAAGCCAAACGGCGACGCCCGGCGGCGTGGGACCGGCTTTCCGAGGCAACATGGACGCTACTCTCATGCAGCGTGGATACAACCCACATGCCATGACGTGGGAGACGATTACGACTTCCGAAACGCCAAACTTTGCTTCTTCACCGAGGTTTCGGAGCCAAGCTCTCAACGACGCGGTGGAACGCCGCTCGCAAGCCAACGCCAAGAAGGCGGCGTCCGCCGCTGCCCCGGCATCCGGCACGCCAGTTGACAAGACGCAGCCTCCCGCTTCGCGCGCTGTGGGACGCAAGGGCAAGTTGCTCACCAAATGGAAGCCTCGCCCGTTTCCGAAACCGAGTCCAGACGACTATGTAATAGTCGTAAAGCCACGAGAGTGCTGTTATGCCAGCGAGTCCTCGTCAAACGTCCGTGCCTCTGAAAAAGGCAATCTGGGTCAAGGCCAGTCCGCCTGGCGCGATCACCTCGACGGCGTGAACACGCGCGGCGCCCCTCTTGCCCATGTGCAGTGAGTCAGCGGCGCACGTGACAGCGAGCCGGCGGCCGCGTGTCTGGTGGTCTGACGCATGGCGCGGCGGCCCCCATTGGCGGAATCTGCCCTGACGACCAGCGGCGCTTCTGATTGGACATTTTGGTTGGACCCGGTGCAAATAAAAGAAGCCCTGCGGCGCGTCGAGATCGGCGTTCCTATGAGCGAGGAGACCCCATGTCGGAGGGCCGACATGTATGCGAGTCAGCGGTCTTAGGCGAAAGGCTGACCTATGTGTTAGAGAGGAGAGCTCGGCTCTTCGAGTCTCTGTCGGCCCCAGTGCCGAAATTGTAACGCCTCTGTATATATGCTGTACATAAACCTTGTTTAACTCACCGTCGTCTCGTCCGCTCGTCTTATCGGCTCTGCGCAGAAGCAGTCGCGAGCTGATAAACATACGCTACCAAACGGCTGGTGACCTTCCCGGCGGAGTTGGAAGCAGTGGCGCCATCGGGACCGTGTTGGCGTCGCCGTCTTTCGCAACAGTGGTGGCTTCGGCGGGATCGGTCCGTCGTTTCTCAACAGTGGTGGCTTCGGCGGGATCGGTCCGCCTACGCAACAGTGGTGGCAGCGGTGGGATCCACGGAGGCAGATTCGCAACAGTGTTTGGCAGCTGCGGGATCGGCCGGCGTCAGCGACATCGATGCGGTGAGTGCCTGATGTTTTCCCCTCAGTTCACCAGACTACTCTAGCTCAGGTTGTAGTAGTTTAGAGAAGGGCTGTGTGAAGCATTAGAGTGAGCTTTGATCGTTTCAAGCAAAGTCGAAGTGCTTTGAAACCAAAGTTAATGCGGAGGGGGTAAACACGGGAGAGTGAAAAATTGCTTGCGCGTCTTGCTAGTTGACTTATAGTGGGTACGGCAAGTAAATTGTTAACAGGGGCAAACAGCAAGAGGCTAGTGTGAACGATGGAGAACCTTAAAGTGAAGGAACTCATCGAAATTTGTGAGGAACTCGGCATTACTTTGGGCCGCGCGAAACGAAAGCAAGCGATCCTTGAGATCATGAAGGATGAGGGAGTGTCGGCTGAGGAAGTCGATGAGGCCTGGGTGGATATTAAAGCACGCCGTGAGGAGGCTGAAAGGCGAGAAGCAGAACGTCGCGAGCGCGAGGAGGCCGAGAGACAAGAGCGCCTAGAGTTGAAACGACTAGAATTGGCAATCCTACAGTGTTCGCAGGCGCCTAGCGTAGCTTCTCCGACGATTCAGGTCAGCGGTTTTAGAATTCGGGACCAACTGCCACCGTTCGTAGTAGGCGAGGACATGGCGAAGTATCTCGTCAAGTTTGAACACGTCTGTGAGCGAAACGCTTTGGAGCGGCCTCTTTGGGCGCGGAACCTGCTAGCTCTTCTTCCCGGCGAAGTGTCCGACGCGATAACTTGCTTGTCGAGGGAAGCGTTTGAGAGCTATGACGAGGTTAAGGAAGTGCTCTTGAGACGTTATAAGTTGTCACCCGAGGCTTTCAGGCAAAGGTTCCGGTATGCGGAAAAGGGGAATGAGTCACACGTTGACTTCGCGTTTCGTCTTAAAGCCGATTTGATTGAATGGCTCAAGGGCGAAGGTGTTTATGACGACCGCGATAAAGTGGTGGAATGCGTTGCACTGGAGCAATTCTACCGCTGCATCGAGGAGGATGTCAAACTTTGGCTGCAGGACAAACTTGGTGAAGTACAGCTAAACAAGGCAGCTGAGTTAGCTGAGGAGTATTATACTCGCCGAAAGTTGCATAGCAGGGCAGCGCGCGTTGAAAAGGATGAAAGGAAAGAGGGCTTTTCAAGGAAACCTGATCAACGGAAACCCGTTCCGCACCGTAATTTCAAAAAGGACCCGTCTCTTACGAAGGACAGTGTAGGGGAAGGGCAAACAGAAGCGGAGAAATCGAGTGAGGTTTCTACCACACAGGCATTTGAATCGGAAAACAAACGGAAGCCGCTAATCTGCTACAACTGCAAAAAGGAAGGGCACATCGCGAGAAACTGTCAGGAAAAGTTTGCTTTCGCAACGATCCGAGAATCAGGAAAAAACATGCGGTTGTTGGAGCCGTATCTCCAAGAAATTAGGGTCAATGAGAAAACGTGCCGAGCACTTAGAGACTCAGCGGCAACCATGGACGTTGTCCATCCTTCATTGGTGTCTCCGGATGACTTCACAGGAGAATGCGCGTGGATCAGGCAAGTCGCCGAGGTGCAGAGTGTTCGCTTACCAATCGCCACGGTGGTCATTGAAGGCCCGTTCGGTAAGCTTCGCACCGAAGCAGCTGTGTCTGCCGCGCTAAATGATCGTTTTCCATATCTTTTCTCCAACAACTCAGAGCAGCTTCTCAAAGAGCAGGGCAAATCGTTCTTCCCCAACTTAGCGTGCATGGCTCTCACGCGATCGCAAGCGCGAAAGCTTTCGCGGAAGCTTGACTTGGTTCCATGCGGTGAACTCTCAAGTGACCTTGTCGGCGGGTCGACGGAACCCCAGAAAGGAAAGTTTCCGCATGAGTCATGTGAGCAGTCACGCGAGCGGCCCGTCGCCGAACCTAGCTGCGCGGTTTCCGGAGAAAGGGGAGACGACGTGGCGCCATTGAATCAGAGCTAGAGGGCTGCAACGCTCTCGCCTGTAGCGGAAAGTTGGAGCGAGCTGCCGAGAGTTGATCGAGAGACGCTCATTCGAGAGCAGCGTGAGGATCTCTCGATTGAAGCGCTAGTGGAAAGCCAAATTGAAGCGCGAGTGGAAAGCCAGAAAAACGCGGCAAAAGTGCTGTCGAAGGAGCACTACGAGAAATCGGGGAAGAAGCGCGCTTTTGAAGTTGATAATCAGGTAATGCGGCTGCAGCCATCCAAAAGGAACAAGCTTGAGGTTGATTGGGAAGGGCCCGCCAAAGTATTATCGAAGCCTTGCGATTCAAATTATGAAGTGAAATTAGGAAGGCGGCCGGACAAAATTTACAACTTGATGAAACCATACGTTCAACATCAAGCGGTCGTAAATCTGTTGTTGAATGCTTCAGAGGAAGAGGAAGCAGAAAGTTTGAGTTCTAGTGAGGTAATCGAAGGGGGATCGAAAGTAATCCGGGAGCAGATAAACCTAGAGCCTAGCTTAAGTGAAGGAGGACCTGAGAAAGAGGACCTGAGAAAGATTGGTTCCGAGTTTGAAGACGTGTTTTCGGACTGCCCCGGAAACACGAGGGTGATCGAACACGATATCGAGCTAAGCGGTGAGGAGTCAATCCATAGCAAGCCGTATCGTTGTTCCCATGTGCAACGTCGAAAGTGTGAGCCGCTCTTGGTGCCGCATAGGTATCGTCGCCTAAAAGTGGCCGGTTACTGAGGTGGAGCACGTTGCTCCACAGCGCAACTTTGACGTTCGCTATCAAAAAAATAAAAAATAAAGGAAAGGTAAACGCTAATGCAGGTGCATTGAGCAGTGCGTTCCAGCTAGTAACTTCTCAACCTTTCGGTTTCTGGCTGGCGATTCGGGGCAAAATTTTTACCTCATTACGACCTGGGCTGAGCGCTCTCGTTCAGAGTGATCTCAAGGGGCCAACTTTGTGGTATTCTAATTCGTTACGTTGTTGTACGTGGAAAAAAAAATTTGAGTAGTCATTTTAAGGGTCTTTGTCCCACATGTGCCTCTTGATGTAGAGGGAACAAAATTCCGATAGACACGTAGATAGGTATATGTTGTACTATACTTTGTCTGGTGTTCTGTCGGGTGACCGAGGGCACTTGCTTGTGTCGTGTGTTGTCTGTTGTCGAACCGTTCTTAGCAAGTTGCAGAACCATCGACAAGTGCTGAAACCGAAGATGGTCAGAAGAGACGAGTGAAGCTGGTCAGCAAGTTGTGGCGACAAGCCAGTGGAGCTGGGATCCGTCGTCAAAAATGGGATGTGTTCCCGGAACAGTTTGGAGCTGTATTCTCCACATGGCCCTGGAGGCGAACCTGGAGGGACCTGGCGAACGAGCGCACCTGACATCCGAGCCCCGTGGAAGCAGCTCGTCTTTCCGGTGCATTGTCTGGCGGCGGGGGTGCTGTTATGCCAGCGAGTCCTCGTCAAACGTCCGTGCCTCTGAAAAAGGCAATCTGGGTCAAGGCCAGTCGGCCTGGCGCGATCACCTCGACGGCGTGAACACGCGCGGCGCCCCTCTTGCCCATGTGCAGTGAGTCAGCGGCGCACGTGACAGCGAGCCGGCGGCCGCGTGTCTGGTGGTCTGACGCATGGCGCGGCGGCCCCCATTGGCGGAATCTGCCCTGACGACCAGCGGCGCTTCTGATTGGACATTTTGGTTGGACCCGGTGCAAATAAAAGAAGCCCTGCGGCGCGTCGAGATCGGCGTTCCTATGAGCGAGGAGACCCCGTGTCGGAGGGCCGACATGTATGCGAGTCAGCGGTCTTAGGCGAAAGGCTGACCTATGTGTTAGAGAGGAGAGCTCGGCTCTTCGAGTCTCTGTCGGCCCCAGTGCCGAAATTGTAACGCCTCTGTATATATGCTGTACATAAACCTTGTTTAACTCACCGTCGTCTCGTCCGCTCGTCTTATCGGCTCTGCGCAGAAGCAGTCGCGAGCTGATAAACATACGCTACCAAACGGCTGGTGACCTTCCCGGCGGAGTTGGAAGCAGTGGCGCCATCGGGACCGTGTTGGCGTCGCCGTCTTTCGCAACAGTGGTGGCTTCGGCGGGATCGGTCCGTCGTTTCTCAACAGTGGTGGCTTCGGCGGGATCGGTCCGCCTACGCAACAGTGCATATCATTGCATGATGCTTTCTCAGAGAACTGGTACGGGACTGCGTTTAAGGCATACCTCGGGCCCAAGCGAGCTGAGACGCTGACAGTTATTCCATCGAGAGAGCAAAATTTGATCGTGATTTACACCCCGGACCCTGACACGGCGGATAAAATCATCGGGGACTTCGCGGTAAACATCGAGCACAGGCAGGTTCGTCTCAACGGGTACCTGCGAGAAGATGGTAGCAATGTCTGCCACGGAGTCATCGTAGTCCGCAACACAGATACGACGGAGACGCTCCGAGAGAGCGTACGCTGGAGGTCAGGCACCATCATCGAGGTGCGTAAATTTGGCACATCGAACAAGGCGCGTGTAACCTTCGCCGGCAAGGAGAAGCCACGCTTTGTTCACTACGACACAATGCTGATCCCCGTCAAACCCTACTACCGGACGATCCCGGCCTGCGGCAAGTGCGGTGTCGTCGGCCATCGGATGGACACTTGTCCCAACCCACGACCGGATACGTGTGGCCTGTGTGGACAGCAGGTTCCGCTTGTGGAGGAGGGGGTGCGGGCCCCTCATGAATGTGTACCCGTATGTTCTGTGTGCGGTGGAGCACACGCCACAAACTCTCGAGCATGTACGGCGAAGTACCGTAATTCCAAGGTGGCCGCACAACAGGGCGGAAAGTCCAAAAGGGCGTCCAAGAAACGACGCAAAGATCAGACTCCCAGTGAGCCACCACGCCGGGAAGTCGCCAAGACAGACAAGCCTGCTTCCCCTACTGGAGGAACCGAAAAGCAGCCGACGGCGCAACCATGCGGCGAAGCCGGGTCATGGGCCAACGCCGTCAAAAACGGAAACCAGGTGGGTGGTACGGGTAGAGCTGCCTCCTCATCCCCCCCTATCATCCCCTTTTCATCGCGTAACGTCGACCAAAATATTATTGCCAAACTTCAGGCACAAATCGAAGCGTTACAGAAAAGACTAGCGGCAGCCGAGGCCAAACAGACCCAACTAGTCTCCCCTTCTCCTCCCCCCGCAGTAGAGGTAATGGAGAGTGAGACCGGGGCGGTGGCAGCGGACGCGGTTGCCGCACTCGAGGCTCGTGTGAACACCCTTGAGGTCCGTATGGACAGCCGTATAACTGTCCTCGAAACCCAAATCTCAGCGGCTGTAAATGCCGCCATTGCTAAAATGACAGAAACCGTTCCTACCCTGATAGCCCAACAAGTTGCGCGTTTCACCAAACGAGCCGGCCCAATTAAGGACGTTTCTGGCCGGTACCTTAAAACGCTTCGACGACAGATCGAATTTGAGGATGATGACAGCTGCTCCGCCTCCGGAATTGAGGACACCCCCCTCCCCGCGAGTGCTGGCTCGGGAGCACCGCCACCGCAATCGCTCGTTAACTCCACTGACCATGGCGGGCACCCTTAGAATTCGGAAGTCCCCACGATCCAATACGGCCACTCCCATCCAAATCACCCAGTGGAATTGTCGGGGCTTTAAGGCTCACACTAAGCGCGCCAACCTCCGGCTTTTCCTCGCAGCATTTCAAAACCTTCCTGCTGTGGTAGCCTTCCAGGAGCCAGGGAGTGCTGCCACACTCACAAACTATACTATGTTTCAGCAGGACCCTTTATCTTGTATCTGCGTGCACAAAAATTATACGGCCAACCTAGTTGATCTCGACCTTAAGCCAGCTTTCTCGTACGTGATGGTGACACTCCTTCCGCTGCGTAAACAGGACCCGCCACTGCACGTGCTAAACATTTATTGCTCACCGAAACTAAGCAACATTACATTCGCAGACCTTTTTAGCCGCGCCTTAAAGGCTGCAGGCAGGGACCCTCTGGTGATCGTGGGTGATTTTAATGCGCCCAGCACACTCTGGGGGTATGCACGTGAAGAGAAACGTGGACGTAAATTGGCGGAACTTATGTCCACGCTGGGCCTAACTCTTCACACCGACCCTGCCTACCCAACTCGCGTGGGTAACTCCGTGACCCGGGACACATGTCCGGACCTTACCCTCACAAAAAACATCCAGTATGCGGATTGGGTCAACACTGAAGAGACCCTCGGCAGCGACCACTGCATACTCAACACCACCATTCGCACCTATCCTTTGGCAAGACCCTACGGAGAGGCGAAATTACCCGATTACACAAAGTTTCGGCAAACATACGCCAATTCGACACCCATTGAGGAGCAAGGATACCATGCTTGGTCCCAGCAACTGGTTTCCTCATTATGCTCCACAGAAACACAAATTAAACTCTCCGAGGCGACTCCGGCGGTGGATAACCATCTCTTTCACCTCTGGGAGGCCCGGCGCAGCCTCGTCCGCCGATGGCGCCGGCAAAAACACAACCGAAAGCTCAAAATTCGCATCGCTGAGCTCACCCAGCGAGCAGCAGAGTACGCGGCCCAGCTCGCTGACTCTAACTGGGTGGACCGTTGCAACACGGCCGCTCGACAAATGTCCAGCCGGAGTACCTGGCGCCTCTTCCGCGCCTTGATTGATCCGACCCAAACTCGAACAGAGACACAAAAGCATCTGCAACGAGCATTTCACAGCTTCGACGGAGACACAGCCAAATTGGCATGTAAACTCCGAGACCAATATTTATGCACACAGCAGGACTCCCGAGGGCCGGCGTACTCGTATGCAGGTACCGAGAACGCGGAGCTGGATCAACTGTTCCAGTTACACGACCTGAAGGCAGCCCTAGCAAAAAGGATGCGAGGAACGGCGCCGGGAAGGGATAAAATTACCGTGAAATTACTTGCCAATCTTCCTGACTCGGCCTACACCATGCTCCTTGCCTACATCAATTCCATTTGGATCGGGAAAACAAGCCTACCAATTGAGTGGAAGACCGCCCTGGTCACCTTCATACCCAAAGCGGGCAAAGCCATTAACACGGACAACCTCCGCCCCATCTCCCTTACTTCTTGTGTGGGAAAATTAATGGAGACGATGGTGCGCGACAGGTTGTCCGCGTTCCTGGAGACCAAAAATGCATTTGCAGACACCATGTTCGGGTTCCGCCCACACCGGTCCGCGCAAGATGTCTTGCTTCAGCTCGACCATGAGATCCTCGATCCAGTCGAGTATCCCCTGAATGACAAAGTTGTGCTCGCTTTGGATCTGAAGGGGGCCTTTGATAACGTGACCCACGAAATTATTCTAACACATCTCTCACAGGTGGATTGCGGCCAAAACACTTTCAACTATATTAAACAATTCCTCACTGACCGACAATCATACATTCGGATTCAGGACATTGAACACGGCCCTTACCGATTAGGCACGAGAGGGACTCCGCAGGGAGCGGTCCTCTCGCCCCTTCTATTCAATGTGGCAATGATGAGACTCACCGCTCAGCTGGCGAAAGTCGAAGGCATACAGCATGCGCTGTACGCCGACGACATCACCATATGGGCGTCACACGGCTCGGCAGGAGACATGGAGGCAAGCCTGCAGCAAGCGGCGGACATCGTGGATGACTATGCCCGTCGCTGCGGCCTTCAGTGCTCCCCGTCCAAATCGGAATTCGTGCACATACGCCCCTCACCAAAGTGCACCACAAAAATCGACCTCTCTCTTCACAGCGGACCAATACCCGAACGCGATGAGATTAGAGTACTGGGGCTTTTTATACACAAAAATCGCAGAGCAGACACAACATTGGCCAAATTGCGTAAGGTGGGGGACCAGGTGGGCCGGATGGTCCGCCGGGTTTCCAACAAGCGCGGGGGGTTACGATGCAAAGATGCCTTGCGGCTGGCGCATGCATTCGTAACCAGCCGAGTCCTGTACTCGGCTCCATACCTCCACCTACGCAAATCCGACGAGAATGCACTAGAAGTCATTCTCCGCAAAATCTACAAGCGCGCCCTCGACCTTCCTGTCAGCACCTCTAACCAGCGCCTTTTGGGCTTGGGAATGGTGAACACCTTCAAGGAGCTCAGAGAGGCGCACTTGACAAACCAATATACTAGACTCTCTAAAACACCGTCGGGTCGCCGCCTGCTTGCCCGGCTACACATCAATCATTCAATACACACGGAAGAGCGCGTACGGATTCCAGAAGTTTGGCGATACTCCTTGCACGTGCGCCCTCTTCCGGCTAACATGACCCGAGACGACTACAGTGGCCGACGCCTCGCGCGGGCGGAAGCCTTGGCTCGACACTACGGCCACAAATTCGGAGTATTCTACGTGGACGCCTCCGGCCCGCACCACGGTGGTTGGTACACGGCTGCGGTCGTCCACCAAAACACCGTTGTAAACGGACTCACATTCCGTGCACATAACATTACGCACGCGGAGGAGATCGCCATCGCACTAGCCGCCGCAGATCAGGACTCGAGGGTCATCATCACCGACTCAAGGGGTGCCTGTCGCAATATTGAGCAGGGATACATTCCGTACCGTGCTGATAAAATTTTGCAGAACAGCAGCTACCTAGGTGCCCCGCGCACCGAACGATCATATGGGCTCCGGCTCACACGGGCCTCGATGGTAATGAGACGGCCGATGCCGCCGCCCGCGCGCTCACTCTCCGGGCACCATCCTCGTCCCCTACCGATCCGGAACTCGAACCCAATTCCGCCTACACCTTTAAGGAGGTCACACAATTTTATCAATCCGGCCATAACGTCTATCCGAAACCCTGTAAGGGCCTCACGAAGGCGGAGGAGCGAATCCTCCTTCGCCTTTATACTAAAACTCTATTGTGCCCGGCAATCATAAAACACTTTGACCCCGCTTGTACGGGGAAGTGCCCGCATTGTGAGGAAAATTCCTCTGACATTTTCCACATGGTGTGGGCATGCCAAAAAACCCCAAACCTTACCCCACTACCCAACCCTTCGCGGGAGGACTGGGAGGCAGCCCTGCTCGGCTGCTCTGACCTGACGGCCCAACGGGCCCTGGTCGAGCGTGCCCGGGCCACGGCCAACGCCAATGGGCTCCCGTAAGAGGGAGCTCACCTAGTGTTTGTACGGGGCGGCCCCTTAAGGACCGTTCCCACCCTCCCTGTAAATAACATCTGTAATTAAATGTTTTTCAGCAGCAGCCCAATATACAGTATACTCCAATGTAGCGTTCACGCGCGCGCATGTTGGACACAGCGACGCTACGTTAGCAAAACGCGAGCACGCTATAGTCTGGCGCACGGTGTAAGAAAATATTTTAGGCGCGGGCACTCCGCCCGACGACGCGTCCACATAATGTCCGCCTTTTTCCTCCTCTCAGCCCCCATGTCACAGCGCCTCTCACGCAACCGCGGCCGGCGCATGTACTACAGAAGACGAGCTGCGTACGTAGCGTCCATAACAGCGTTGCGCACGTGAGAAGTATAATCCCCTCTTTTTTTTCTAACGCCATGCAGCCAATTGCGGCGTTCAGCACACGTCGTATTTTTCGGTCGCGAGAAACGCGGTATGCGTTCCCTGCTCTAGTTGCTAGCATGCATGATTAAAAAAAAATGCAACGAGGTGAGTGAGTGAAACAACTTTATTCGGTCCACAATAGACGCGAGTAAACTCAGCGTCACCTGGCTAGGCCCACTCGGGGTGAAAGAAAATGAACAAAAACGCCTGTTCGCCTCGTCAAAATAGGTGTCTTAAGCCCCCATGTCGCAGCGCCCCCACGAAACTGCGGCCAGCGCATGTATTAAAAGCGAACATTATCTGTATGTGCTCTCCTTCGCGGTGGGCGGAGAGTGTCCACACATAAATTAGTTTTCTTACATCGTGGTCTGACGCCAGGCGCGACCAGCGTCCGTCGGCACGGCTCGACGGTAAACGGCGCGGAATGCGACACGCGGCATTTCGCGCCGATGCGTTGCCCAGACAACACTGCGTCTCCCCCTTTTCGAGATAGAGGGACGCTGGACGCGCTGAAACGCGCATGCGTCAAAGCAACGCAGTGCGCGCCTGCAAGTATATGGCAGGACCGGCACTTGGCGTGGCAACGCCGGCGTGACGCGACGAAATGAACGCCGGCGAGCACGCGCACCGCGTCACATCATAATGTACTGGCGCCTTGACTGTGGCATGTAGCCATGTTCTCACATGCCGCGCATCTTATGATTATCAAGTTCGCACCAGTCACATACCTTCGTCATCCATTGAAGCGACGTAATGCCAAATTTGGCACATGTGAAGCTAGCGAAACGGTCGCAAGCGCATCATGAGTGTGGCATGTAGTCATGTTGTTACATGACCCGCAAGTCATGATTTTCATGTTAGGGTCGGTTGCTTGCGTTGAGCATGCAATCATGTCGTACCATACCATAGTTTTGCGAAATGCCATGTGAAAGAAACCACCGCAAGAGCTACAGGACCATGAAATGTAAATCATGACATTCATGACATACATATCCTGATTTTCATGTTATGACTAGTCAAGTATGTTCTTCATACAGTCGTGTTATGTCATACCAAGTTTGGTATCGATACCATTATCGAAACGGCCAGGAGAGCTAAGAGTCGTGGGCGGCTAGCTAGCTAGCTAGCTAGCCGCCCAAAAAGTATTTACTGTTCGGAAGAGAACAAGCTTGCACAACTATTCTGGGAGGCCGTGTTGACCAGCTCAGACCCAGCCGTCCAGTCAAGGGTCGTGGAGTGGGCCACACAGGTCGCCGCCAACCTTGGGTTGATGGCCATCTAACACGGAATCATGCTCAGTTGCCTTCTGACGAAATAAAGTTTTTCCATCCATCCATCCATCCATGCACAACAATTTTAGACACGTGATTGACAAGGATGCCGCAGTTTTGCGGGTGGAGCTTCCAATTGTTCTTAGGTTGTAGCCGAGTCGCCATCTTCAAATGTCAGTTAAAACCGTAGGTTGGCACAAGCAACAACAAACTTATATTCTGGTGCTATGATTGTTCAAACAGCAGTGAAGTGTTTTGTAGACGAATTGGTGAAATCTGTTTTTGCTTGCTTCAGCGTCCTCACGACTTTACAAAGTCCTTATGCACGCACTTCGATATGATTGGAATGCAAAAACAATATTTGTTTAGGCCCCTGTCGATGTAACAATGCTTAGCGGCTCCCTTCCGAAAGGTTCCGTACCTAGTGTGATTTTACATTTTCTTTTTGATCGGAGCCACTTGACTATTTCACACTGCCTCAGGGGTCGGTCCAATGTCGACCAAGTTGCCCCGCCGCGGTGGTCTAGTGCCTTAGGTACCCGCAGGTCTGCTGCTGACCCGCACGTCGCAGGATCGAATCCCGGCTGTGGCGGCTGCATTTCCGATGGAGGCGGAAATGTTGTAGGCCCATGTGCTCAGATTTGGGTGCATGTTAAAGAATCCCAGGTGGTCGAAATTTCCGGAGCCCTCCACTACAGCGTCTTTCATAATCATATGGTAGTTTTGGGACATTAAACCCCACATATATATCAATCTCGACCAAGTTAACACGCATTTGATGACGTCACATGAGACGTTACGTCACGAGACGTCGCTGTGGCTTTTCAATGACGTCGTCAATGTTGGTGCTTTATGAATCTACCCCATTGAAAAGCGCACCAGAATGTGCTTCGCGTGCTCTGGTGTGTTTTAGTGTTAACACCAGACTGAGCTGGTGTTTCGTGGTGTACACACCAGCCTGGTGTGTTGTGCGTCGATGAAAACGCACACTGGTGTGGTGTGTTTCCTGACGGGGTAATTGACCCGGTGGTATGTTTTCTGGTGGGATCATGGCACTCGTGTGGTGTGTTCTGGTGGGGACACCTACCCGGTGTGTGGGTTCTGTTGCATGTTTTCTGGTCGGTTCAAGAACTATATTTCGTGCTTGAGCCTTACTTGGACACAAATTTTCTTCAACTGAATGTGCTCGGACCCACACTTCTTGACATTTTCTTCAATTAGACTCATTAAGACTCAAACTCACAAAATATTACTCAGCCAGATTGACTCAGTAATCCTCCAAGTTAAAACCTCTTTACAGTCGGCTTCAATTCTCGTTGTTAAGAAACTTGCCTTCGGAGCCCGGGGTACGTGTTCAAACTCGAGAAGCAGTGACAAAATATTTCAGAATTCTTTAGTTTCTTCCTTCGTATTGTAGTAGGCGCCGGGGGTTAATCTTTATTGCTTCAAAACGCGCTGATACAAGTTATTCTACGATTCTATAGAAGGTGCTATTGATTTTCTTCGCGTGAACAGAATGAAATTTTTGTTTCTAGATATATACAGTCTTGGTGTATAGTGTAGAAAATTAGCTGCGCGTAAGAGCAGCGCGGCTACTTCGCCCACGTCGTTTTTGCAACTATCACGTGTGGAGCAGCACATTAGGATCGTTAAGAATGGCGGGTCATGTGCTGATACACGCCGCCTTGCACGCGTAATCATCCCATCCACGGTTAATGCTTGAAATGGGATACCTCGGACCGCAGACGTTCAAAAAAGTGTACCTGTGGAGAAACATGGCTGCCTGCAGCTTTTCAAAACAAACATGACAGCTTGCTCCAGTCACTAAAATGTTCATTGCGCAATCTTACTTAATTAGTTGGCTTGCGGCGTGAACCCTTGCGTCACTCTGTGTCCCCCTTGATACTTGACTCACCTGCAAAGGCGGTTTTTCCGTCAATTTTACTGCGGAATTTTACGAAAGCAAAAAAAAATTGTTTGTAGCAACATGTGCAATAGCATGCCTTCTGTTCTGCAGGAAGATGGCTAGTGTTAAAAAAAGCGCATTGTTTGAAATTTTTAAGCATCCTTCATATTGTAAAAATTAGATGAGAGAATAATGTGAATAATTAGCTGATTAAAATTTTAGATGTTCACATCTGCGAGTTTAAGTTAAAGAACTTCTCGGCTAGTACCCCTGGACTTCATCAAAGTCCTTTGTCTGCCTGTCTCCCGCATCTCCCGAAGACACCTTGGGAACATTGCATTTCTCATCAATATAAAGTTCATCCACGCCTGCTGCCGTGGTTCATCCCACGATGAGACCTGCAACGACCGTGGAAGGTGTATCACAAAACAAATGTTACCGCAGCCAGACTGGCACTCACTTAGCACCACACTTCAAACTCTCCCTGGCCACAGCACAATCAGATCTTTACATCGACAGCGGTGTGCGCTTCCCACGTAAGCTTCTCAACCGCCGCGTCAAACGCTGCTTCATAATTGTCACCAAAATGCTCGGTTCTACACAGAACACCAAGGTATTTTGTCGCAATGTCGATTTCAACACAGGAGATGGCCGTAATTCTCGTCGTCAGGGAATGCCGCAACGACCTTCCGGAGAATCTGCCGTCCTTCGTCTGTTTTTGTTATCGTTTCATTCTTATGTGTTTTTTCTTTGCCCAAACGCTAAGGTTCTTCTGTCGCCATTCGAACGTCCGTTTCCTGGTGCCCTTATCACGTCCGAACGCTGCTGCGCCACACATTCCAGGGCGTGAGATAGATTAAAGCTGTTTTTTTTTCTCCAGGTGAAACCCGGCCGACGAAACAACCGTCTTGTTTATAGCGGGCAAATACGCGAAGTCTACAGACTCGAGGCAAGCTTGAGCGCGAGCCTTCTTGAGATGTCGCGGACGTGGATATGCTCTTACGGACGTCGCGGATTTTGTGATTTTGTGCGTAGCGAAAAAGAAAAAAAAACACCAAACGATCTGGTTTCGCTTTCTGAGCCACGAAACGTTTCGGGCACTTGGTGAAAGGAGGCGGTGGATACTTTCGAGGGAGTGGAGAGCGGGGACGGGGCGAGATTAAAAGCGCATAAAAGGGCGGGACGTAACAGGCGTAGCTGGGCGGTTGCATCGTTGCTGCTATAGTAAGACCGACTGACAACTACGAGAACGAGCCAGGAGACAAGAAGGGTGCTAAGAGAGGGAAGGCGCCAAAGATTCTGCAGCGTACTTTCGCTAGTCGGCGCCACCTCGGTAAAGTAAAGGAGTCCGAGGCTTCCGCGTTTGCAAGAAAAGAGCAAATAAGCGTGGGTACACTGCGATGGCCCGTGGCCGTTCTTCGCGTAGCAGCTTTATAGACGACGCGCGTCTGGTTCCTGGCGCCGCACTTCGTCTGTGCCGTCCGCGGAAAGCGTTCGCTTTAGGCTTAGCGGGCGCACAGATTTGGCGTCGGCGCCGAAGGTTGTCTGGAGTCCTTCCCACCCGCGGAGATTCGGCTTGCCTTCCTTCTATCCTGCACCCACAGGAGATTGTTGCTTGTGTGTGTGTGTGCTTGCTTCGTCGTTGCGTATTTATTGCGTTCCTCTCTTCCCACTGTTTTTCACGCTCTCGCCTGCCGATCCGAGCGGAAGATTGCGACTTGTAGCCCCCGCTGAAACGAGTTAGGCGCGCGCGACGGCTGTCAACTGCCTCTCTCCGGAAGGTTGCCTGAGAAGGTCAAGGTCAGCGCTGTCCGCGAAGGATTACTGACCCTTCTCGAGAGCGGCCGGCTGACTGAGAAGGAAGGACGGGCGGAAGGAAGGCTTGGCCTAGTCGGCTCTTTTGGCATGCCAGGCAAGTATCATAGCTGGTCATCTTACCGCTATGGCTTTAGGTAAACATCGGTCCAGTATACATATACGGGATGAATGAATATGGCGTTCGTTGTCTCTGAGGCTGGATCAAAGGAAAATATTAGGGGACCCAAAACCTTCGCCTTTAGGAGTGGAACGCGATAGCGACATTCTGCTGCCAGTGCGTATTTGAAACACTTAGTGCGTGAAACATTTTCGAATTTGATATGTACTTGATAATCGTGGCCTTAAGAGAATATGCGTAGTAGCGTGCGTGACTTTTGCAGCAGGGTACCGGCTTCCAACCCGGGGCCATTATGACAATCATATATTCTGACGCCCATTGGCAATGAACTCTAGTACCGCGCATTGTTACTGCAATATTTCATGTAGCATTGTGAATCATGTATACAGGACGCGCGTGTTTGTGAAGCGTGAAAGATACTTTCAGTACGCTTCCAAGCAGAGGAAGTTCTTTCACTGTTTTCATGAGCGGAGGCGTGGCCATGTGGTAGAACATCCACTTACCACGAGATCGACCCGGGTGCGACACCCACTCGAATCCAAATTACTCTGTTTCAAACCCGCTTAGCTTTAGGTTTTTTTATCATTTATTTATCCTATTTTGCATCGTCCTCGATTTTTGGTCACGCATAAGATGGCGATTTTTCGCTGACAACAACAGACACCGAGAACGAAATTTCTGCGAAACGAGCTCTCTTACGCTATCGCGTTGAACATCCCACCAATGAGTTCCTTCATAACTTCTGGAGACATGAGCTGCAAAGTGGGCTTTTTCATGGATGGTTAGAAGTGACTTGTTCTCGCTCGAAGTCGACACAAGGATAAAAGGCGACACGATGGCGACATCCACAGAGAGCTGCATGTCCGTCGTCCTTGTGTCGAGTTCGAAGGACAACTGCAGTTATATCTGTAGACATGTTGCAGATTTCAATGTCAAGATGCGGCGTTGCCATTGCATCTGACGCCAGTTGACACGAGATCAAGAAACAATTTTGGTGCGAATAGCACCTCAAAGCAAATGTTACTCTGCAGTGCTAATAAAGGAGACAACGAATGACTGGAGAATGAAGCGTAAATGACACTTACCTCTAGGTCAAGGCCATAAAACGTGTGTTCCAAGAGCTCATCTCTTGCGCCCGTATGCGATGTCTGCGAACTGCTTTGGGCCTTTCCTTGGACAAAGACAGTTCGCGACAGAATGCACAGTTCGCGACAGAATGCGTAAAAGCCCGAGCTTTAGTATAATTGACTAACACAAAGGCTATGAGTAATGTAAAATAGAGCACGTGTTTTACGTGCTGTTCGATAATTAGCTATTGCGGTACCCGGATGAAGCGTGGTTAAATGTCCAGCAGGTAACTAGAAGAAAAACAGGCTTCAGCATAACAGGCTGCTAGACTTAAAGAAATAGACTTATGATCCACTCTGCAGACCCCTTTTATACTTTATGAGTGCTACGCAACTGCATCGATACGTGTAAAACATGACATTGTAGAGCAAACTAACCAAATAAAGAAGATTAAAACAACTAAATCTGGAGCTTTTCTTCAGGGAAGACGACATACGCAAACCGATCAGAGTACATAGTGCCAGGATGCGTCGTTGTTTTTTCTGGTGCAAAAAGCTGCGTGGCAGGAGTGATCCCACTCACCCACATTAATTTACTACTATGGTCATACTCATGTCAAGTCATTCGTGTGCCAGAAAAATATGTGTGCTAGTGTTCTACCGATGCTTCCTGGCGAATTTAGGACGTAACAACTTTCATAAAAAAAGGCGATTAGTCCGCAGCAAACCAGTGCTTTTTATACGCGCACAAATATCACAGTTCTTAGAGCGAGACTTACCAGTAAGACAAGTTTAGGTTGCCTTTTGTGTCAATGAGCATTTTCTTAAGTGGTCCACGACTATATTAAAAGAAGTGGGGCATGAGACTGGCACCTTTTGTCCAATATTTGATGTCAGAGCATCTCAATTAACAGAGTTAGATAGTCTACTAAAAAGATTGATTCGGCGGCTATCATTGAAAGACGGTGTCAAATCGTGGACAGGCCATGCTGCATTAAGCGAGCAACCGACGGCATTAAAGCATGTATACACGCTATATCAGATCACGAACTTCAGCAAAACATATACTTATCAGGAAACGACAACTCCGCTATTTCGTCATCAACATGTTGCGATAAGACATCTACTTCAGCTTGTGGACCACACTATGACATCAGTGGCCACGCCACTCCTACCCAATGAACAGGGAGAAACCTACCAAATCTGCAGAAATCAGTCATCACAAAGTTTGTTCCCACTAAGCACCGCAGAGCAAGAACCTGGTCCCAGATTCCAGAAGGAACAAATGGTCTATAACTAACATGAGGTGATCGTTTTTTCGTTGTACTACTGTGCTCTTTCTGATTGGCACGCCGTTGCCAACATCAAGGCACCGTATCTAATTACCAAGGCAGCCGAGTAAAACAAAACCAGAACGTGTTGTATTAAACTAGTGAGCCGGCAATTGATATCAGGCGTTGCAAAGCACAAGAACGGAAGCACGTGCCAGTTTCCCTGACAGCTTGACCTGGTTTTAAGCAGGCATTCGTAACAGAATCCAAAGTATGCAGCCAAACAGAGGCTCGGAAAAGCACTCAGGTAAAGACAAAAAGAACAATGCGACCTATTTTTTTATTTATTCGTCGGAGGATCACGTACTACGCGTCGAGGATCTCAGAAAATTACTTCTAGTGTTTTCTTCTCGGAATCTTGAACCTGTTTTTTTTTATTGACTGACCATTCATGAATTCTGCCGTGTATGGCAAACAAAAAAAAACAGCAAGTTCGAATGCCGGTCATTCTCTTTGTATCTAGTTTCCACGAATCTTGATGTCGTTCATTTTAGGAGGTTAATTATGGCATGCTTGCTTGAGGGCACTGAAGTGGGATGCTGCTGGCCTAATAAGCAACTAGTCGGCTAGTTAGGAGATTTTGGTTCAGGAAGTTATAAAACCAACTGTAGAGGAGGCCACGTCCTTTTATATTTCAGAGCTGGCTGGTCACGAGTTTCTGGTAGGCTCAGCAATAATGTGTTCTTTGTTGCCGTGTAATTAAATGTAACCCCGAAACATCGATAAGTATTCCACCAAAAGTAATGAAAAACCGTGGCTCATTTTTTCGCCCGGCGTTAGCTGGCAAATGAATTTTGTCGCGACAATCTATCAGCTACAAGATAAATCAATCTTCAAGATTTTCCAGTTTTCTTAGCGGAATGAAGCTCTGTACTTCAGCCCTCCGGAACACACCCCAAACCTCCTGGACGTACCGACCCGGGACTGCTTCTAATCCATGCTGTCCTAGGGCACAGCTCATAAGAAAACTGACAGAATAGAACGGACGGTGGCAGCATACCCAGGTCTACTGACGCAACAGCTCAATGCTTTAGCAATGTGGTCCACCATGAAGGTCATCACTATCTGGCCCCAATATCTTGCAAGTCGTTTCATTAGGCGATATGCTGTTTCTAATTAGCACATCGAGTAACATTCCCGTGACAATGCGGAGAAGCATGTTCGTATGGAAAATCCAATGGTTGGGATGTTTTATTAAATGACGACGTTGGCACTCAGAGGCGTCGCCAGGGTGAAGGCACACGGTGGCCGTACCATCCCCCTCCCGAAACTTTTTTCTTGCTATGGCTTACAAAGTACACAATAACACACAACATCATCTCCTTGCTCGGCCTCCACTTGAAATCAAAAGGTGCACCCCCAAAAAAGTGATGAATTCTGCCTACGCCCCTGTATCAACTTGGCACACGGCAGTGGCGTATGCAAGTAGTTTTTTTTTGTTAGGGGGTAGGACACGTACGTTATCTGAAGTGGTGGCCGGGCCGACCAGTAGTGTGATCGAGTGCCCTTCTGTGTACTCTATTCCATGGTAAAAATGGATTTTCTGGGAGGATGGGTGGGATGAGGCAAAGGTGCACGCGCCCAGAGTGTGGAAGAGAGTGAAATGCATAACAATAACAGAAAGAGAATTGCAAAGTGTTTTTGCAAAATGTTTCTGGTTGTCACCTTCTGGCTAGGCCACTAGCAGGCAGGCGGCTGCAGGACCATTTTCTCGCCATGGTCCATGGCACATTCATTACACATGTGAGGTTTCGTTTTGTTCGTTCCGAGATTGCTTTCATTACGCTGATTCATTTATCGTGAACTGCTCCCTTGTCTTTTGTATCACAAGTGATTTCTAACGCCTGCTCTTATATCCGGAGTTCGTAGTCTTGCGCACAAGGTGACTGTGACCACTGGCGTAGCATACTGCATACTCGGGAGTTGTGTTCACGAACAACCGGTTGGAAAGCCTTGTGAGGTCCTGGGCTGTTTTGACAAACAGGTCATTTCGTGCCTCAGTATTGTCGTTGCAGACTCTCTCGACCTCTTTGATTTGTTTGCACCCACTTTCTCCTTCCCAAGCACACGGTAGAATAACGGAGGATCCCCGTGGCTAACCCCTTTGCCTTACCTCTACCTTTGTCCCTCTTTTTTATAATAACACAAATTACGTTACATGGCTAGAGAATAGAAGCAGCTGTGCATGTTTTAAGATTAATTATGTTGCAGTAAAGTATGATAGGCTGCTGATGAAAATGACGGGAACTATTATGGCAGAAGGATTATATGGGTCTTACTTTAAAGATATGAGCTCAAGAGCTGCTCCCGCAAGGCCTCTTTGGTTTCAATGGCATGCATCCTAAGGCGTGAGCAAATAAAAGATGAAATAAATACTTGCGCAGCGAAAACCTCAAAACCGCCATACCAGGTGTAGAAAATATGTCTTTTTCGCCTGTTAGAGTCGCCTGAGATCTGTTTAAAACTTTAAAATATACCTATGAACTACCCCAGCCGTGGAAGTACTCATGCAATATAACGTATGAAATGGCTTAAAGCTTGCCTGAATACTCAGCGAATTTGTTATTAAGACTTGTTGCGACCAGCTAATAACCTTCTGAAATTTAATGACAGAAGGCTTCAATGAAATTACAGGCACAGTAGCCCAAGCCTAGGCTCTTAAAGCTTAATGGTGGCACATATACTGACGATATGTCGGCATTCTCTGAGTACTTGCTGAAAACTTGTGTAGTTTAACAGTCCAATGTGACGAAGGTAGATAGCATCTGAGGTAATCAATGCTTGTTCTGGTGACCTAATGGATACTTAATGAAACACCGTTATGCTATTCCTGGATGCAAAGTGTGATTGGTTTAGAAGCAATGAAGCTTGTCGGACACTGCGTTGGCCTAGATTATCGTACGCACAGTTCGTATAATCTTTAAACATTGCTACGGCATTCCACCACGCTTCTATGTCCAGGACCTGCCATAGTGAAGGCCATCATCTAGCCCAGCAATAAGTACTTCTCAGGTTGTCAACCTTGAAGAGTTTCAGAATACTGGCAATCATGCAATGTGTTTTCCTTCAACTCAAAACCAATGTGCACGAGCACAAAAGAAGGCACAGGAATGCGGGAGGGTTACCCGACGGGGGGGGGGGGGGGGTGAAGTGAAGCGAACTGCATTCTGAGGAGGGCGATATATAATCGGCTTATCAGCTGGCATGATCTGCTTGTCGCCGCCCATGGTTTGACCCTGTCGACGTTTTGCGATGCCTCTGATCTCAGATGAGGAAGGGAGGGCGTCTCCGTCAGGCAACGTCATTCGAAGACAAGATGGTGACCACAATTTTATTTTTTATTTTTATTTATTTATAAAGTACTGCGGATAGAAAGTTCAAGCAGGGTGAGCAAGATAGATAACAATAACAAAAAACAAGGTTGCAAAGTGTTTTTAAAAAATGTTTTTGGTTGTAAAAAACAGCCTGGACTTGATACGATTCTAAGCAATAAAGGAACAGCAGTATTTGCACAAATGGTCACGGGAGTTCGGGGGATGCTTCTGTTAGTTTATTCCAATCAGCAATAGTTTGTGGGAAAAAAGCAGTAGCGAAAACTGTCAGTCCTTGCGAAAATTGGCGTTAGCGAATAAGGATAGCGGTGCCGAGTGGGTCTGCCGAACAAGGAAAAAAAAAAACTTATGCTGTGGTGTCCAAGGATAGCCTGTGGTTTACTGTGTCAGAACGAAACTCTAGACAACTTTTTTTTCTCTGAATTTGTAATAATTCAATACCATTTGCAATTATTAGTGCAGCGGAAGAGTCGGCGGACTTAAATTTACCATAAACGGTTGCGTTAGTACCGTGCAGCACAATAGAGGCTCTATCCACCACAACTGAACTCTTTTGGCGAGCTGGCAAAGCTCTTCATAACTTCCAAGTAGGTTCGTAATCACCGGGACCTTTAGCCGAAAGTTTTCTCGCCGAAGAGTTGTTATACGCCCGACCATCGGATGTAGACAAGCTTACGAAAACATTCTTCATCGACTGTTTCACAAATACAGTTATTTGCACCAACACCACGATGTTCATCTTAACTTTGATAGGACGAAGATGAAGTGAGACATGCTGCTCGCGAATGCTTCGGTGCCTGTATATGCATACAATAAAAAACAGCTGTATTGTCTACTAGATCACAGAATCACGCATATGGTCTGTACTCCATATAATCGGTTATTTACCGAGTGCAGGGTTATGGCCTCTCGGCCGCTGGTCATACCATTAACCATATGCATCTGTACCTGTGATTATTTGGTGTACGCGATTGCAAAGAAAGAGACGAAAAAAAAGCAAAGAGAATAGAGAAAGCTCAGCAAACATAATTATGAGGTTCTATGTTCCAATAGCGCAATATGATTTAGAGACGCCGTAAGAGGCAGGGGTGAAATACGGTTTATGTTCAACTTTTGCCGTCTTTCTGTATGGCCCAAATATAAAGCAACTGGTAACTTCTTTACATTTTGTTCTCACAGGAAAGTGCCCGCAAATGTCTGGAATCAAACTCGTGCCCCCGGGAAGCTTAAGGATGTTGTACCTGGTTTGCTACCCTACATTAGTGGAAGCAGTCGCGACAAAAAAATGTAGTAAGGAAATGTACGAATGTCGGCTTAGTACGCATTACCTCCAGCAATCGGAAAAATCTTGTAAGGACGCATGAAGCACCAATGTGCAATGAATGCCAATTCACCGCCTAAAAGCAGTTCTCAAGGAGTTGACTACTACCGTGTTCAAAGCGTAGACACCAGCAGATACTCATTATTACCTCCGAACGAGCATCACGATTACCATTCAATTCCCTGATAAATTACTCGCGCAGCTTATGCCTCGCAAGCAATGCGCTTCTCTCATGTGGATACTCGGTGAAGAAGTCGAGGAGGGTGGAGTTCGTGGCCTTGTTCTCTGGAGAGACGCTGCTTCCGGCTCTTCCCTTTCCCACCACTCTGCCGTTGGTTCTTGCATCTGGGGAGAGTGCGATCTCACTGGTGAGAAAGCGTACAGGTTGATGAAATAACGAGGGAAATAGAGAGGATTGAAAGAGAGGGGGAAATGAGATGTGCACCGTCCGTCAGACGAAGCCACTACCGGTTTTGTCGAACCAAGCCCTCCCCTCTACTACACTCTCCCCCCTTCAATACCTTCCCGTTCCTCTATTAGGTATATGCATGTTCCAGCCTCCCAAGTACCGTTATAGACGCGGCAGAGGTATTTAAGGCGCTCTCGCCGGTCATATACTTCAACGGCCACCACCGTTAGGCGATGGCAGCTGGCGTCCGCGTAGAAGGAGACAGTTGGGGGGAGGAAGAACGTGAGTAGACCTGGGATTCTGAGATTGCGAACTGAACTTAACGAGAAAACAAAGAAACAAGCAGAGCAAAGGATCCTGGTGCTAAGCGTGATCGGGAACCGCCCAGGCCGTCAGCGCAGGTGCATTCCTCATGACGCCTACTGGCCGCATCATCGTGAATAATGACCGACCACTCTTGTCTCGTGCCGGGAGCTGCCTCCTCAGCCGGGCACGTGAGAGGCAATAATTTCCGCCCGCCGGCACAGGGACGGGAAGTGTTTTCGTTCGCGCCTCGATAAAAACGATGCTCGCGACTTGTTGCTATTTTCCATGCGTTTCGCGATGCATTGCAGGGCTCCCGCGTGACGCGTACGACGTGGAACGCGTCGATTTTTTCGACGTACTCGAGGCGTCACCGAGGGTCAGTTTCAGACCTTTTGTGACGATTCGTTGAGTGCGATATCTCACTCGGCGACGATACAATCTGAAGTGAGTAGCTTGAAGCACACCGAAGATGCTGGCAACAAAAGCGACGAGGAAAGAGAACAAACATCTTTATTTCAATTTTAGCTCTGAAGAGGCGTCCTGAGTCCAGGACAACTTGAACTGGGGCAACGTCTTTGGTTCTCGAGACTACCTCCAGCTTATCGTTAAGCTTGGAGCTGGTGAAATCACTCACCCAATTGGAGAGTTAGGGCATGTAGGGTAGGGTCTTTAATAGAAAATTTTTCGCAGCAGCTTCATGAGCACCAACATAAAACGCAATGTGGAGGCTGTGGCATCAGCTTCTTTACTCCAGGGGCAGCAGTGTGTGTGTGTGTGTGTGTGTGTGTGTGTGTGTGTGTGTGTGTGTGCGTGCGTGTGTGTGTGTGTGTACCGACATTAAACGTACACTCCATGCCCAAATGTTCATTGCACTTCACACAAAGAATGCGTGACGAATGTTAACAAGTGAACCCAACTCGGAATCAAGTCGTTATATAAAGTAATTCTGCTATCGCATCGCGTTGGTATCTGCGAGAATGTTCGATATTTTAGAGGGAGTGCCATTGAAATATATGGTCTTTATTGGACGCTAAAAATAAAATGAATGCAGATACCATTGTTCGTTGACACAACGATATGACTTGAAGCGGTAATGAAAGAAAAAAAAGCATAATCAGCACTACTTGCAGTGTTAATTGAAGTATATTAATTATGAGACCAAGGGAATACGGTTTATGTTGAAAAAATCAGCTAGCCCCAGTTAGAAATCGAACCTCTAACCTTTGCACTATGCCTGTGAAGGTTGTGGCTGTACTTTGTCATGTATATTCAGGGTTGCACTATCTATTGAAAGGTACCGTGCTCTGGTATCGGTGTAAATTTTATCATGTGCTGTGTGACTTCAATAGCACTGCCGTATACAGAGGTATACGATCCACAGGGAATTTATACATTTGCAGTTAATTTTGTTAAGCGCTGAAAACACCAAGGCAGCTATTGTCAGTTTCTTCACATTGTGGTTACACAAAAGTACACTTTCTGTGCATCGAATGCTTATCTACTCTGAAGCATGGACGTTGTATGACGCGTCAGTCAGGTACAGGAGGGGGGGAAGGGATAAAAAAATGTTGACGACGTGGTGGGATGTTGTCAGCGTGACATTGACGGCAGTAAAAGTGTACTAGAATGGTTTTCGTTTGTAATATGCACGACTCTAGTGCCTTTTTAATACCATCAAGGTTGAAGCCGCCTGAAAAGAAGTGCGAAACAGCACAGAATGTAGATGCCTCACTGTTCACGTTTCTTTCAGTTGCCATAGTACAAAAAATGGCATGGACGTGGCACAGACGAATAAGGACATTTCGGTTCAGAATAATGTATTACTGCACGCTCTGCGAGACCTAGAGCTCAAGAGAATGCCTGGCCACAGATTTCAAGGACGCAGGTCACAGCGAGTACTGTGGAGATGTACATTATAGGGAAATGCAATGTGCAAGGGCTACCTAAACTTCTAATTTGGGTAATTAGGGTAATTAAAGGTCGTAATGTACCATTATGCATTTTCACAAGACGACTTAGAGGAAAGCTTTTCCTCTTGTTAGTTCAATGCATTATTACTTGTCCTTCTCCCCAAAGCTTTCCGCATCTGAGGGGGTAGCGCGCTGCTTCCTGGTGAGGCTTATCCTTCCCCAAGCGACGTCCTTTGTTTTGTTTACATCATCAGGGGACGTTTTAGCGAAGACATGATGGCACATATTTCAGTGATCTGGACCCTACAATTACGTATAGGTGACGTCATACCAGACCATGCGACTCTTTGCATGATTGTGTTGACGCTGAATGCGCCAGTGATCAGGTTTCGCACTTTTTGAGGCATCTAAGGCATCGGCCTGAATAAATCAAACCATAAATATGTGTATAGACTACCTGTGGGCTCACCTAACCTCTCTAGCGCTGAACAAGTAGCGACAACATTCCTACCCGCAATAAAGTCACGATTAGGCTTTCCTTGGCTAGTATCACAGCGTTACATTTCCTTGCCCTCGACTGTGTATTACTTTGAAAACTGTATATCTAGTAAAACCGGGTACCAGTTTCAAGTTTAAGTGTCTCTGATACTTCCCTCGGGTCTCTGGCAACACCGAGAAGGCAAAAACGCCAAATGCCCCACTTTGAAATGTCCTCATATCAACAACATCTCGAACAGATACCGTAATAACTTCGCTCTAAATGTGAGCCTATACCGCGCACGGGCTATCACCACACACATTTCTCTTTCCTGTTCCACAGGTCCCGACACGTCACCGCAAAGGGACAGAGTCATTAATTGAAAGCCGACTGCAAGGAAAACAAACAAAACGAACGATTGGCTGCGCCAGCGGAAACGAGAATGACCCAAGAACAGCGGTCTCCATTTCTCGAGTACACAGTGAGCACTGCATTCTCCGGCACCGTCGGTGAGAGGCGATCTACAATATTTGTCGGTCCATGAGTCTTGGCAAGCCATTTCCGGAAGTGCCAGCTCAACTTTTCTTTCCCGTTTTTCTTCTCTTTTTGGAAATTGCCCAAAGGCAGACGACAGGTTAACGTATACAGACGTGAGCCACATAAAGAACGCATGCTTCACGAAAGAAACTCCTAAAGAGGAAGAGTGAGAGAGTGAGAGAGAGAGAGTACGAGTGTTACTCCCCAGATGCACCATATACAGCTATACTCTCTCCAGTTGTTTTCCCTCAGCGTCGCTCTGCACAAAAAACTGCGCCCCCTGGTCCGAGTGCAGTTTAAGAGCTTGTCTGCTCGTTTATTGAGTGAAAGAGGGTCAGTCGATATGTTAGGGGAAGGGCAGGGCCTTGCTTGCGAGGCACAGCGGTACACCACTATTACCATCACAACTCCTGCCTGCAGACGTTCCTGGATTCCTGGAATGTCGGCTAGAATGTTTTTATTAGCTTGTATCTTGCGTTCATTGAGGGGGGAACGGAAAGTTGATGTTCTGTGAGAAAGGGGGGTGGTATATTGGAGGGACAAGCACTCTTGCCTTCAACAGCCTTACCCAGACGTTCATCCGGCGAGAGCGTTGTTTAGGAGCTCGTATGCTGTTTCCGTGGTCAAGCAAGAGTCGATATACGTATGAGGGGCACAGAGAAGCCGAGGTGGGGCAAGAGGGGGTTCAGAGTCAGACGGAAATTAACTGTTCCCGTTGGAAGCCGGTAGTGCATGCGGCGGGAAGCGTAACGTAGCACCTGACATCTAGCGCGCGATTGCGACCCGTACGTAGCACTCCGGTACCGTTACTTGGGGCGCGCCGGGAGAATGTGAGACCGTTTAAAAACGCGATGCCCCGTTAGACGCTAGACCACACATTCCAGCGTCGGTGGCGGTTAGATTGATGTCTGTGTCGGTCAGGTACCCGCTGAGTTCCGAAAGCGACCTGCGTTCGCCTTTCTTCCGGCCTTTCTGGCCCATCCTAGCTTTGGTAATCACACGTGCGTCTTCCTCCTCTCTTAGCTTTTGTTTTCAATTTTTTTCTTTCAAATGTATACACACACACACACAGAGTCAGGCCGTATAGATTCTCCGCGAGCCAACTGAGCCACCGTCTGAGTATGTGTGTGTGTGAACCGGCTCCAACCGGTCGAGACATTGAACAGGTTTCAACGTCGACTCGCGCTATGTGAGTGCGTCTGTGCACATATGAGTGAGTCTCAATGCGGCGCAGAAGTCCGTTTCCTGAAACCTGCACCGGCACGCATTCAGCATATAACGAGTGCCGTTCTGTGGCTGGAACGTTCTGTGTGATTCATAATGGCAGGAGCCAGTTAAGAAGGATGAGCGCTCTCCTAGCCGTTGTCCGTTTCACTAGATCACTGTGGCGGTCGGGTATATACTATATACGGAAGTGGACCGTGTCCTAAGCACGGCACAGAGGAGAGCACAAAAAAAAAAGAGAACAGGATGGTGGCTGGCTCCTTGACCATGCACTTTCGAGACTTGAGTTCAAGCATTTTTGGGTTGTCTTTTCGTGTTTCGGTAATGAGAAAGCGGTTTAACTGCGAGAACCACTTCGTGCAGACGTCGTTCCAGGCGGCACCACCGTCTGCATTTCTTTCACCCGTGCGCAAACGCTAATTGAGCTCGGTGTATCTCGACTGTCTCACCTGCTGTTGATTGAACGAAAGTCGCAATGTTTCTCGTACGGCAGACCGGCACCCACACGGACATGCGGCAGTGGCTAAAAGCCAGAAAGTTGAAATCCTCGGTTTCCATCATCACTAGTTTACAGAATAAACTAAAAAAATCAGTAAAATGATGAGCGTAAAACATTGTAAGTGCTTGCACTAAGACGCGCAAGGCTTGACACAGCGAAGTGAGCGATTCTGATGTTCATCTGACTGCTTCTATATAGTCTGTTCCTAGGTCTTAGGTAGGCGATCAGGATTGTGTTTAGGATGCTTTTTAGTTGTTTCAAGGTTCTAACTCAGTGATGCTAGGTTGATTACACGTTCATTCTCAGCACAATGAGGTTCGAGTTAGGTAGACAATCTCAGGCATGACAGGGATGTCCAAAGTTCAGAGACAGAACCTCCCACTGAAGCGAAATGTTTGGTCTTCTCATCGCTCTACAAGCATGTCGTCATTGGCGAACGTCTTCCACCGCTTCAGAGTTTATTCGCCGCAGCCATTGTTACCTTTCCCGTCCCCTGCAGTATTTTTTTTTTCGTTGTACAGACTCGGGGTCCTGGGCTCGCCGCCATCGGCTCGCAGCATTTGTTGCGCATGGTCATCTTTCGTATTTATTGAACAATTGGTGAGTAGTGTGATTCACCTGATTTTTGTGGCACATACCCATTGGTTATGACAGTTTCGGCGTACGAGATACAAGGAAGGATTTGCTATACCACTTGAACGTTAAATATGCAGGCGACTCTAATTGTTCGCTAAGGCTTCTGGTACTGGCAATCGCACATCGGCCTTCGATTTGCCTGGTGTGTTACATGAGTTAACCTTGTGTGTTGCTGCAGAGCTGAAGCGGATCCCAGAGACCATGTCGAGAGATGCGCATGGAATAGATCTGCTACGCCAAGTTCCCCAACGTTCTCAGTTGCTGACAAGAAAAGCGTCTGAGGCAAGGAAGACAGCCCCCTCCCCTGGTCTGATCATCTCTAGGAGTCGCCAAGTGTGCACAATACTTTTACATAGTCAGGCCTCTCCAGTCTTTGTTCAAGGTGTGAGGTTATGGACATCGAGGTTTCGGCGATAGTGGTGGCTGGGTCCCGATATCACTTCACTTCCCACTTTCATTCACAGAAAAAAGTGACCAAGGGCAGGCCATTGTGAGCAGCACGTCATTTTTCACTTCCCTTCAGTTTCGCATCCATGGCCCAGCAAATTTTATGCCTTGGGGGGAGGAGATAAGGAGCGCTACAGCGAAGCATTCACCCTCTATTCACCACAGAGATCCATGCGCACGCCTTGGTGGTGACTAGATTAGGGCACCGTCTCTTGTTTATTGCCAGCGCACATGTAGCTGATTTCTTGCTAAAAGACTGGGAGAGCGAACAAGAACACAAAAAAAGTCAACGCCCTACAGTATTTCCCAATGTTTCAGCCTGAATACTTACCAGCTATCTCGGTTCTGTTGTTCTGAGTTCATTTCTTGTATGAGTGAGTGCTAGCTCAGTCGCCTCAGGGGAGAATGTTTTCTGTACATAATGCATGAGAGGTCGCGAACCATCTCCTATGTATGGGGACCTAACCATCATATAAAGGGTCGTTCAACCACCTAGTATTTATGGGGTGTAACCTCTCTATCATGATAACGCCATTGCGACGTCCCAATAACCTTAAAAGAGTCTGTTAGCCCAAAGTTAAGAATGTGGCTTCCTATGAAACATAGTTTAGCGAATGCTTAGCGATAAATATAGCTAACCTAGACATACAAGACGCCGTGGAACTTAAAAGCATCAGATCTGGCTCGAACTTGAATGCAACGTAGTTGCACTATGAAGCCTTCTATAGTGCGTATTTTCTTGCTTAACAAGCTCCATCCTACTACATTACGATATACGTGTCCCGCGTTGGCATAACGCATGTTTCATGTCTGTGAGTAAGCTGCACATTTGGAATGGCAACGCTTGCTTGCCCGTGATCGCCAGCGAAGCGACAGTGAAACGCCAGTGACGACAGTTAAACGCAGTGCCCTAACGATTCTGATAAACAAAAAAAGACAGAACCGAAAAGTAAAACAAGTGACATGATCACACAAAAGAATAGAGAATACAAAAAAAACCCCGATAAATAGAAGAAAAACACAAGTGAATCAATGCTTCGCAGCTCACACAACTTTCGCTTTAAGTGGAAACGGCTTAGATATTCTTCCTTTTCTAACAAAAACCGGAATTGCCATCTCCTTTTGAATCGGGAGCCATTCAGGAAATGTCTGCAGATTTCCTTTCTCCCCCGTGTGGTTCCCCCGGGTCGGGCAGTGGTGTTTAATCAAGGACTTTGACAAGCCGCGAGCAGGTGACATAAGCCCAAGTTTGGCGCCCAATCAGTCATGCTCTTCTGGCTGTCACAGCGCTCTCTGGGGTTCCGCTCACACGGTTAGCCACTATAAAGCGACCACAAACCTCTATGACGACAAGGATTTGTTTATCTATAGACCATGAACTGTTCATTGGCCAGGATACAGATGTACCAACAAGGTTCAACGTGGATGCGTCCACGTTAAACAGGGATGTAATTGCCAAACACCAAGAGACGTGCACGCTCTCTTTATCAACGCAAAAAAAAAAAAAACGTTCAACTGTTTCTGTGAGTATACCCGTTTCACATTCGTGTTATACCGATTCCCACAGCAAAGTGATGTTATAATTTGGCGTCTTAGGACAACAGATCACCTACTATGCTTATCCATTTCCCATTTCTAGAACTACTGTCCCATTTCTAGAACGCTGCCGACGCAAAAGCGGGCCTTCGACTACGTCCTGTTCTTTCATCACAGCGTTCGGCCTCGGCACAAGCGCAATCCAATTTACAGGCGTCATTCGGGTTGTGGTACGACACACAGAAAGCCCTGCGTGACATTTGGAGAATGGCACAACAAAAGTAACGGATGCATTGTGGTACGAAAGGGATAGTTTTATTTTATTCTTGGAGGTGCGCACGCTGTCGCGTTGACTCGTGGAAGATTCCGTGACAGTGGGTGTCAATGCTCCAGACAATGGTCCTTCGCGTCCGATTGCCGCGGGAAGGTTTCACGGAGTTAACGCGCGTATGCGTAACGAAGCGATGAAAAAGAAACGCAAAGTAAAGTCCTTGGCGGTCGCGGTGCGCCAAGGAAGTGGAATGGAGGCGCTCGTGAGGCATTCGACCTCGAGGACATGCAGTTCGAGTTGGGCGAAAATTGAGAACGAAAAGCACACGCTCGACCAAAAACTTAAGAAAAATAAGAAACCAAGCACATTAAAAGCAACAAAACAGTACATTTGCACTCCCCACCCCCCCCCCCCCCCAAAAAAAAAGGAACAGAGGAAGGTGAGTCATTACTTCCATCTCCATCTGTGCATCCTGTTTGCTTGTATGTAGCGCTGTTGGTTTCCGTGCACAGCTATGGAACGTGGAATGACGCCCGCAGAACTTTCCAGTTGCGCTGTCTTTGCAGAAAAGCAGGCCCAACTCACTTTTCGCACGTATAATGACAGTTGAGCCCTGCGTCATTATACTGCTGCTGGGTATGCCCTTCCTTGGAAGCGAAGGCTATCAAATCGAACAAGGTGTTGCTGAGTTGCTTACCTGCAACGTGGTGTTCCTTCCAGCGTTCCCCGTACAACGAAACACCTGTGAATCGAAGAACGTGTGATAACTGCTTATGTACATCACATAAGGTAATACTGATGCTCTAAAGAGTTGTATGAATGGATGTTTGGATTGATGCAAACGTTTATTTAAATGTCGAACCAGCCGCACGCAGTGGACCCTGATGAGACAGTGAAGCCGATGGCTTGAAAAGAAGTCCTCGGTTCTCCTACTATTTTATCTCGTGGAATAGAGTGGAATTTTAATGAAGTGGGGTTTAATGCAGTGCGATGAATGAAGGAAAAGTAAGTGGGTTGAACGAACTGAGAAGATTGGTGGGAGTAGTAGTGGGCGTAGTGCTGATTGCTGCGAGTCGTGAGTAGCAGTACCTACCCGTTTGATACCTACGGCGGCTCCCAGACATGAAAGCCCCGACTACAAACTGATAAAATCCCGAAGTGTGTGAGTCAGTGCATCTCGGGAAGAAAGGTAAGAAAGTTAACCAGAATTCAAACAATCGGTTTGCTACCCCTGAAATTAGGTAGAGGAGTAACAGAAAAGAAAGAAACCTTGTGAAGAAAATAGCAGTTGCGCAAAAAGAAAGCGAACAAAAATGAATGGAGAAGAGCAGGGGTACAAGCTTGTGTAATAGGCTACTGCCACTCAAAGTTTAACAAGACATCAATAAATATTCTCAATAAATATTAGTGGAAGCCACCCTAAAACACAACTATACCCGCACCTGTTAACGCAGGCGGTAACAACAAAGCACAAAAATCCCACCCAAGCCAGAAAATCCACATTGCCGTTTCACCAAATCAAGCACGACGCCATAAACGTGTGGCGTTTCGCGTGCCAAAACCGCATTGTGGTATAAGCTCGCCTAAGTGGAGGGTTCCGAAAGTTTAACGTGCACTGATATCGCAAAGTACTTTGCCCCAATCAGCACTTTGCCCCAATCTCCTCGCTTTGTTGAGGTATCTTACGACAATAATGCGCACTCTCCACAATGGACTGACAAGGGGCAGCCTAAATCATTGAATCGCGCCCGTGAGCACCAATACTTTACTGAAAAGTTTTGTATCGCCTATTACTATGCACCATATAATGAAATATTGACCATAGTAATGGTCGATATTATCTTGGAGAGGGCGAATACAAGGTGGGTGTATTTGCGTGCCCGACTGAATGCACAAGTGATCCGGCGTAAGCTGTCAAAAGCACACACTGGCGACCCCCAAGCCGCATGCGTACACACGGTCTTGAGTTTGTTTGTACTCCCAGCTGAACCCAAAGAGAGTACAGAATAGCGCAAGGGCTTACGTACACAAAACTCCTGAGGGCCCTGGCCCTGAAACCGTCTACTAACAGCTCTTGTTCAGTCCTGGGTCAGTGCAGTCCGCAGCAAGTTTCTCACGTTGTCGCTGGTAGCACATCACCCCCTAACATATCCCCACAGTGCCCCTACAATGTGCACCATTGTTATGAAAGATCATCTACAACTAGGGTGGGTTATGTTAAGGCCTGTTGGACAAACTTTCGATAGGACCCTGATATTCGCTCTTGAAACTTGGCGCACGACACAAACGTGTTTACGGAAATTGATAGGCTGAAGAAAATCTCAGAACCTACATTTTGTGTCATGCACCGACAAATGCTTTCATTAACAAAAAAGTCAGAGTTTCGCCAAATGAATGAAGCAATGAATGCGATAGCAACACATTCGAATGGCCTACGAAGCAAGGCTAGCATTTTAGGAGCAATATTAATCGTAGTAAGGATGTTGCTAAGTAACCAAGTTTCCTAGGGCGCAGCCACAGTAGATGACCACACAAGGCTCGTGCGTAGTGATGACGTTGACATATATACAAAGTGAGGCTGGCAGTCAACTCATTTAGATCTAATCTCATGCAACTCTACAAAGCTTGGGTGTAAGAAAACACAGCCGCTCCAGGTGGACTTTTGACACCGTTGTTTCTTGTTGAGAGCACAGCCCGTAGAAGCTCCCATCTGCCGTGGGGGCACAATGCGCGTGCTGATCTTTGCCCCCCCACCCCCGCCCCTTGTTCGCTGGCGAGATAAGCGCACGCACAGACGAGCCCGGCAAGAAAAGCGATGTTAACTCCGCAGAAAAAGGAGGCTAACGCATACTTCCCCGTGTATATAAACATACATATACGTATACATGAATGAAGGCGGTGGTTGCACTGACGACAAACACCAGCCTAGACTCTCCATATAATTGCTGTAATTGTAAAACAAAATGAAAACATATCTTCTCTAAACGCGGCTTATCGAGTGCTGCCCCACCTCTGGGTTTCAGAGAACTGCTGATATAAAACGAGCATGAAATTCCTCCTTCGTCCTCCCCGCCCCCTCATTTTTTTTGGCGCTGTCACTCACCGATAAGCCCCCAATGGTGCGGGGTGTGTCTCGGGCCACTAACGAAAACAAACGATAAAGCAAATGGGCCACAGGAAAAATTCGTAATGAGGGGATCTGTGACGAAAAACAGCTATCAGAGAGGGAGTGGGTCATTACGTTAGTGGTCTCCAGGTTCAAGGTCATGGCCTGTGCGCGCACCTGAGTTATACAGAGAAAGAGGTCAGTCGGATGGATGGATGGATGGATATGGCTGTACCCTTTAGATCGGGCGGCGGCTAGCACCGCCAAGCCGTAATACTTAATGAACCAAAAACTATATTAATTTTTCCCAATAAATAGTGAGCTTGCGGATTCGTACTTTGCAGTGAAGGATTTAATTTTCACTCGTGCCTTGACTTTAGCCACCAATCAGATAACCTCCTTCTAGTTAATTCTACCCGCTTAAAGACTATTTTGCCCTCCCTGTCCCTAAACCCCAGTGCTATGAAAAACTCTGCGCCATCATCCTGAACTATAGGGTGAAGCCCTTTACAGAACAGTATCAAGTGTTCAGCAGTTTTTTCTTCCTCTCCACACGCACTGCATACCGTGTCAACCCCCTTCGTATTTAGCCCGATATGTCTTGGTTCGTAATACTCCCGTCCTGGCCTCAAACAGTAGGAAACTACCCCGAGTATTATCATAGATCCTTTCCTTGGCTATTTCCTGCTTAAATGTTCGATAGATCTCTAGTGCGGTTTTCTTAATTATGCCAATTCTCCACATATCGGTCTCAGCTTCCTTCACCTTCTTCTTAACCGATAATTCTTTTTGGTTTGGCCCCCTGCTGTTTTCTGAGTGTTTACCAGTAAATTTTCTGGTTCGCTTCCTCCATTTTGTATCGACATTCTTCATGTACAAGTAGCTGAATACCTTCCCAGCCCAACGCCCCTCCCCCATTTATCTCAATCGCTTCTCAAATTTTATCTTGCTGCTAGCTTCCCTGCCCTCAAATGATGTCCATCCCATATCACCTTGTACTCCCTGATTTGGTGTATTCCTGTGAGCTCCTAAGGCAAGCCTACCTATTCCACGTTGCCTAATTTCTAATCTTGCTTGAACTTCTGATCTCATGCACAAGACCGCATTGCCGAACGTCAGACCAGAAACCATGACCCCTTTCCATATTCCTCTCACAACATCATACCTATTGTTATTCCACAGTGTCCTGTCTTTCATTACCGCTGCATTCCTGTTACCTTTAGTCGTCACGTATATTTCGTGTTCCCTAGGTACTTGGCCCCATTGCTTATCCATACGCCCAGATATTTGTATTTATCTGTTATCTCTAGCGTGACCTCCTGTATTCTAAACTCACTACCTTCATTGTCATTAAAAATCATGACTTACTGAATCTGAAATCTAACCTATCTCTCTCATTACCGCAGATGTCCACCAATCTCTGCAAATCTTCCTTGTTGTCGGCCATTAGCACTATATCATCTGCGTACATCAATGCTGGTAGTGCCTGTTCAATGAGTTTTCTGTGTTTGATGAAAGAGAGGTTGAAGACCAGTACACTTCTCTCTAATTTGGCCTCTAATCCTTGTAGGTACATCATGAATAATAAGGGTGACAGGGGACACCCCTTCCTAAGCCCCCGTTTTACCTCTGCAGGCTTGGATACCTGTTTTTTCCACTTTATAACTACCTTGCTACCTTTATAGATATACTTTAAAAGATTAGTGACAACATCTTCCACGCCTTGTGTGTCCAGTATTCCCCACAATTCCTCTTGAACCACGCCATCGTACGCTCCCTTGATATCCAAAAATGCTAGCCACAGGGGCCTGTGTTCCTTTTCTGCTATTTCGAGGCACTGCATCAGTGAGAACAGATTGTCTTCCAGCCTCCTGTGTTTCCGAAACTCATTCTGCAGTTCCCCCAGCACCACCTAATTCTCTATTCATGCCTGCAGTCTTTCCTTTATAATATGCATCGCCAGCCTGTAGACCACTGATGTCACTGTTATAGCACGGTAGTTGTTTTTGTCAGCTTTGTCCCCCTTTCCTTTATAGATCATGCTCATCCTACAAAGTTTCCATCCATCGGGAACTTCACCATCCATTATTATTTTGCTCACTGCCTCTCTCAAAGCCTGTTTAGACTTTGGACCTAATGTCTTTATCAGCATAATTGGAATGCCATCTGGGCCTGTTGATGTACTAGTAGGAACACTTTTCTCAGCCCTTTCCCACTCTCGTTATGAGGGCACCACACAGGTCTCTCTAGCGGCACAGCGGAAAAATAGAAGGCAGGCCTGAGGTGAAGTTGTGCAGTGGCTGTCATTAGGGCGTCCCCTTTCATTTCCCGGAGGATAGAAACCATGTGAACGCTTGTACGTATGACTGGCGTCATGAGGAGAAATTGAGTAGACGTTGCTAGGTCGCGCTGAATTTGGCGCCAATGCTGTGCAGGCTTGTTAATAGCGCATTTTCAGCAAGTTTCTTTAGTAGCGCTCAACAGATACCGGAGAAAAATACGTAGCTCCAATGGACACACAGAATATGTTTGCCCTGTCTTCGACGAGCGCTACGAAAAAAAAAATATACAAAACCTACGTAAAAGGTTGAGCAAAAATTCACATTATCGTCTGTGGGAATGGCGCCTGAAAACATGGGGCTTAGTTCGGTAAGATAATTAGAAGTTATTTACCTGTTAGGGAAGCAGGGGATAAGCGAAACTTTGTGTGTATATAGCAGGGGCATTTTGGAGAGGTAGTGCAAGTTAAACTTCGGTTGTTGTTGGCACGTCTCTTGGGGCACTTCATAGCTGTGTGTCATCGTCTTTTTTTCGCGCTTTCTTCAAGTATATGCCTGGCCTAACACTAATTGTTGACGCTTAATGCCCTGAAACTACGATATCATTATTGGGGACGCCGTAGTAAAGGGCTCCACAAATTCTGAAGGACCTGGGCTGCTTCAACATGCACATAAATATGAGTGTCCTGACTTCTACCATCTCGCTCCTGTCTATTTATGGCCAGCGCGGCCGCAATCAAACCCGTGACATTGAGCTCAGTTACCCAGCGCCAATATCCAAGCATCACCAATACGGTGGCTGTGTGTTCCAAATGCTGCCATAGAAAGCACATCGAGCACAACTAAACGAATGGTTATTCGTGTTCTGTTCTAAAGGTCCTTCTAAAAAAAGAAAGAAGTCATGTTACCATAGGATGCGAAACACGCCTACCTCGATTGTTGAAACTCTTTCGAACGGCCTCGTCCACCCCACGAGGCCTACCTGACGTGGGACAACTGCGACTGTGATCCACGCAAGACGAATCTTATCTTTCCGCGCGTACTCGGCAGATACGTCGTCGCGCAATCAGTGTCATCCCGGCGTGCACGTCTTCAGGGGATCCTTGCTCTCGCCAGGTCTCAATGAAGGTGCATTGAATTTTCCTGTCACAGCACTCACAATCCTACCGCTTCCTCCACCATGTGATCCTCTCACTCACTTTCCAATTATGCCAGAGCCCTTCATACATGTTCCTAAGTCACTTTACAGCCCCTTAAAATTGTTCCTTTGATATATCTCTCGGTATATGCTATGGTCGCACATAATTCAATTATAATATTTATTAGAAATTTAAATCTCAAAACTACGATATGATAATGAGGAACGCAGTACTGAAGGGTTTTGAGATTTTCGACCACCTATAGGGTTCTTTGATGGGCACCCAAACCTAGTTGCACGAGCTTCCAGCATTTATCCAGCTTGTAAAGCGCGGCCGCCGCAGCCGGAATCAGATGCCACGACGTTCCAGTGCGTACAACTTAAGAAGGTTGAAGAGGCCTTGCCCATACTACCGAAAAATTGGCAACTGATACCCACCACGACGGGAAACGATTATTCCACTCAATAGCAATCATTTTCTTGAGTGGTGTTCACTGAATGTTCACCGTTAATTGGTTGTCTGCCTCATGATGTCTCTTTTGAGTACTCGTCTTCTATTGGAGTAGGCTTTTGGGCATGTTGTAAAAAACGAAGCACGGCGTCGTCACGCTCTCAGTGTTAACAAAGCGCTTACAGCAGAAATGTGGTACTTACTCTCGCTTAGTCCTTCGATTGTCCGCTGGATGGCGGTACTTGCATATGATGAATATATGAAAAACAAAGTGAGATGGCGGTACTTGAAGTGTTCATTAGATGAACGGACAGACGCATGAATGGAAAGATAGACAAGCAGACGGACAGACACACGGACGGACGGACGCACAAACGGGCTCACGTACGGATGCACGGATGGATGCATGGACGAATTGACGGACGCTTCACCTCACTCATCATCAGTCATTCCATAAATATGCTGTGATTTTTTTCATCTGAAAGGCTCTCGAAACGGATGTCCCTTTTTGTCAAGCAACGCTGAGAATTGATAGCGATGCCGGTAGCACTTCTAGCAACTTGTGCATGCTGTCGTTGTTCTTCTTTCGCAGAAGTTCCTGTAACTATGCTTGACCACGTTTTTTATGAGCTTTAAACTATTTTTTTGAAAATAGGAAGCCCTTAAAAGGAGACGATATGCCTTTATACAACTTCCCTGTATTTGTACCGCGTTGCGCGTAGCAACGCCCAAGGTTAATGCGCCTGTGTCTTGGATGGCTTCTTCCGTCATTGTTATCTCTCGACACACGAACCGAGCCAATTCACTGAAACCGTTTTTGCACATATACGCAGCCGTGCCGAGTAGCAGTACACGCCTTTACTGAGACATAGTGTACGTATAAAAACCATGCCGCTCCAAAATCTGTTAAGGTTGAAGGAGGAAGTTCGTTGCTGATGGCATCCCACCGCTGCCACCAGTTGTTAAGGTTCGAAGGAAGAAGTTGGTGATGGCATCCCACCAGTCTCTTTGAGAGCGGTGGGATGCCATTAGTGACCTGGAAACTGCATGCGTGGTTTCATGAGGACGCAGAAAAGTTGCTGGAGCCGCGCTGACGAGCCCGAGATCATTACGTCATGCGAAGGCAGCGCCACTTTTATGCGTACTACTAATACAAGCCCTTATGTACATTTCTACGGTTAATGTTATGTGGAGTTTAACGTCCAAAAACCACCATATGATCATGAAAGACGACGTAGTAAAAAACTCCGAAAACTTCGACCACCTGGGGTTCTTTAACGTGCACCCGAATCTCAGCCCACGGGCCGACAGCATTTTTGCCTACATTGAAAATGCAGCCACGACCATGATTAGCTCCCGCGAATTCGACATTTTATGGAGCAATTTATTTTACTTTGAAGAAGCTAACAATATTTGAATACTGACAATAAACTTGCTGACCATGTACACTAGTGTATAATTACGTGACAGGGCACATCGAATAATTCAAATTTCTGCCACCGGGTGGCGCCACAGAACATCTTTCACAATGTTCAATGAATAAATGAAAATATAGCTTCCCTGCTCACAAAAAACGGGGTGGCTATGAGTTACTATGAGGGTAATCTGTGCATCTGTGCAGTCATCTCATTTCATGTTCTGGGCAGCTGTCGGGCCCTTTAAGAAACGTATGCGTAGGCCTTGGTTCAGTGTGCCCGGGCCGGAATCGACACCAATGGGCTCTCGTAAAGGGGCGATCACCTAGTGTTTGTACGGGGCGGCCCCTTAAGAACCGCTCCACAACCTCCCTGTACAAAACTTGCATAAATACATTTTTCTCATGATCGTCATTCCCAAAAGGCTTGAGCTAGTTCTCAGTAATCGAACTTACATAACGTAGCTTCCAGATTCAACACTAGGTGTCAGCACCCGTCTAGCAATTGTACCTATTGCGCGTTTAAAAGTGGGTTGTCTTTCTGCTGCCTAACGCTTACATGGCGAAGATTTTACTGCTAAGAGGGGGGACGCGAATAAGCGTTAGAGCATCGGATGCGTTATTCTGGGATCGCAAGTTTGATCCTCGCGCACGGCTATTTATCTTTTTGTCCCATTTTCTTTCTTCACATGGACATTCATTTTACTACAGATAACATGCCCAGCACTTTCCTTGGAAGTGTTGTGTGTTGGTTCTCAATACTTTTGAGTACCTCGGTGTGTTAGTCAGCGCCAATCGTAGGCCTGGCGGCATGCGGAACACTCTCTTGGCCAGGGTGGCGTCACGGGTCACGTGATGGGTGAGTGAGTGAGAACAACTTTACTATGGTCCAGGGCAGACGCTAAGGTTGCCACGCGTCACCCGGCTACTCCCACGTGGGGACCAGCAGGTCTAGCCTAACGGCCCTGTCGCGGGCATACTGGACGGCCAGGATTTGGTCCTGAAGCTCTGGGTGGCGCAGAAGCGCATCCCACTCCAGTTTGCTATAAGTCGGTCAAAGCAACCCGCACTGCCAGAGCATGTGTGCTAATGTGGCGGTCTGCCCGCAAGTGGTGCCGGCGGCATCGCGCAATTTGTGAGGATATATTGCATTTAGGTATGCTAACAACGGGTACGAATGGGTTTGAAGTAAGCGCAACGAGACGGCCTGTGCTCTATTGAGTTTCGTCACTTGATCTTCACACGACGTGGTGACTGACCACTAAGCACCTCGCATGCTGCCCAAGCCATCGTGTCTGCTGGAACCAACTCCTGGCTCTAAAAGTCGATCACCGGACACTACTCATTTGTCAATTGTGGGTTCGGACCTCGCCATAGGAATGTGGGATTTTTCGACCCATTTATTTTTTTTTTAACTTAAGCGACAATAATCACACTATATGTAGTCAAGAAACAACGAAAAATGTCCTTCATGCTTCTCTTGGTGCAATGGTCTGTCAGTTTTACTGGCTGTGTGTAATACAGTTAAAGGAGCCCATCAAACAGTTTTCTTCCTTCGTTCTTATTGATTCTTAAGTCAGTCACGTTCTGTTTCTGCATGAATAAAATAAAATCTCAGGCTGGAAAAGTAATGCTCAATAGTTTTCGATTATGCTCATTAAAAAAAAACTATAACTTTGAAGAAAATTTTGAAGTGAAGTGAAACGGTAACGTACGCTGAACGACTCGTAGAACATCATAGGGCCTTCAGTAAAGTATACATAGCTGTAGACGGCAAAGCGTAGTTAAATGAAAAAAAAAATTAATACGTACGAGGCTAATTTAATCTATATCCTCAATGGGAAATTGTCTTTCTTGGCCACTAGTCGAGATATATAGCCAAAGCAAGCGACCTACACAATTGCCTACAAAGCGTCTCAAAGTATTAACGAGGGAAACGTTGATGCCTGACGCTTGCGACCACATCAATAGCTTCTTCCAGTTTAGAGGTTGCATGCGAACAACTTAAAGAACGCTGGCAGATTATTCAAATGAGGAACATGCACACGCAATGGGAACGAAAACGCAATACCTTATAGGCGGAAGGTCGCATCGAAGTGTCGCGTAACGCTCCTTGCGCAGGGGTCACTGATATATGATTCTCGTATTCTATAAGGACGCGCTGTGAACAACGCATTGTATCACAAAGAAATCCGCATTTCTTATAGACTGTGAAATAAGAGCTCCATTGTAAATAGATACTCGTTTTTGGTCTGCGTGCTACGGATGTCCGAATCTAGTACGAACACAATCGCACACCGTAATACCGCATCTATAGCTGTATAGCTGGACGCATTCAGGACAAAGAGATATGAACGAGGAGGGTAACGATATGCGAATAATTTATAGTTGGCTGCTTACGTTTATCATTTATATTTTACAACATTTTGCTGAAGATTTCGTACGACATATCAATTGTCTAAATACGGCCCCATGAGAAAGAATGCATACGCAGTTTATAGGAAATGTGTTGGATTTTGGATAGTTTTGGATAGTTTTTGGACGCAAAATTTTGGATAGTTTTTTTTTCTCATGCACTGGCTTAGCAGTTATGCGCAGAAGCGAATGCAGAAACGATTTTTTGGGGGGAAGGGGGGGGGGGTGTTGCACCTTTTTCATGCGTAGTTAGGACCAACCGGATTATGTTGTCGAGTGTCATATTGTGCTTATATATCATGGCAAAAAAAGATCGCGAAAGGGGGAGAGGGGCAGGCATGGGCCTGTTGTGCCATGCCCCAAGCTACGCCATTGGCTGTGTAGTGAATAGCCACGGGTTCGAATCCTGTTGGCTGTGATTGTGAAATAGAGACAAAATTCGAAAACGCTTGTGCGCCCAACATCGTATGCGTTGTGGCAAACATTTGTTGGAAATATTTAGTGCCGAACCGTCCCCTACAGCTTACCCGTTATTCGCGACTAATTTCATTTATGACCGGCAATCGCCACTATTTTCGGGTAATTTTATTACATCGACCTTGTCCGACAGTTTTCCGTCTGAGATGCTATGGAGGTGCGTGGAAGGCTTATTAGAACTTGACTAACTGGCATTGTTTCCACAGCCTTCAGGAATAATGAAGCTTATTGAATTACGGAGAAAAAAAACAGCAATGAATGAGCTTGATAGCACAGTGCTTTCTTGAAAAGTATTTACAGTGTGCCAAAAGGCAACCTTTAAGGCAGATCAGTGGTATCTTCGTTCATAAATGCAGACTATTCATTTTCTCATTTGATGATAATATGTATTGTCTAATGGCGCTAGAACCACTTGAGGTCAATATATGCCAAGACAAAGTGAATTCTGTAAGCGATGACAAGTACAATGACAGTGGGTAAATGGAAAGTGGTGGTAAAGGGGCGAGCCTTACATACAGTGCATTGAAAGTGCGCAAAGTATAGTACATAAGCAATACCAACTATGAGAGGGATGTAAAGTGTGTGTAATTATGCTAAAAACTGTACCACAGAAAGAAAAACTGGGAGACCCTTAAAGAGACACTAAAGGCAATTACTAAGTCGACGTTAATTGTTGAAATAGCAGTCCAAAAACCTCGTTGCGTTACTTTTCTTTCAAGGAAGGGCCTATTTTGAAATAAAATCATGCCTCAGTGGTCCGTATCGGGTTAGCGCATTTCAAATTACCCGCCTCAAGAAGTGGACCGACCAGACCGACTGAGGTCACCGTTGCCGTGCCCACCGTTGCCCGGTTTTACTGCGCTAGTAGCCGCAGAACGAAAGCAGCGGGAGCCACAACCGCAACAACGGCCATGGATCAATTTCCCGCCATTGACTCCGAGATTGCAGAGGTTTTCGATTCAACTACGCCCCGCTAGGCAACACCACTTGTCCAGTGTAACTACGCAAAAATTGAATTTTTGAACAAATCGTGCGATTCCTCACAGTAACGTGCAGCGGTTCCTTATTACATGAATTGAACAGAAACGAAGAAGCAGCATTTTACTGCGACTCTTGATGAACAGAAGGTTCTTTATTTAGTGCTGCTAGATCAATTACTAGTGATTAATTGTAGGCGGTCCATCATTTTTAGAATGTCCTACTGGGGTGCGTGACTTCTTGTGCATTTACTTTATTTATGAATGAGTATATATATTTATGAATGAGTACCAGCACGCGCGCGCGAGTGGTACGTACAAGTTTTTGATCTAAAGCAAGAGTCACATGGCCTCCAAGATACATGCAGCACGCTTGCCATCTCGGGTGCCATAAGGAATCTCACAATACCTCGCAGATGGCAGCACAGTTTATAGCGTTTGGTGCCTGCTTGATCAACGCCTCTGGAAAGGCATGATACATTTTCCGCTAGATGGACATAGTTGTTCATTTTTAGAGCTGTTTGAAAGTTTCTTGTGTGTTTTAGCGGCGATGGCTGCACTATCTTGGTCTTTTTCGACGTAGCTGATGGCCTCCCAAATGCGCTAGTAGCCTCCCAAATGCGATAGGTGTCTGCTAGCCAAATGCGCTACTAGACACCTATCGAATAAAAGGAGTTAAGGGGACTCCTACCACTATATAGCATTTATGTAGCATTTTTCCTGGAGCAGCTGCAAGTAACATCGTGGCTCTGTGGTAGGACGCCTGCTTGCCACGCGAACGGGTTCTATCCTGAATAAGACTGAGAATTTCGTTATTTGTTTTGTTTGCTTCTTTCTCAATGTTTCGCTCACGGACGATTTTTCGCTCACAGCCAACGGTGCCGACGCCTACGGCGGAATTCCTGCGACACGAGCTGGATAACGCTATCGCGTTAATAAACCAAGAAGGGTAATGTAATGCTGGTTGTTCCTCTCTAACGAGTCATCTTCTTGCAAGCGGCCGAAAACGTGCGTATTGAAAGTCAGGTTCGCTGCTAACCACATGTTAATTTTGCACCCTTACTTCAAACAAATACCACTGTGAACGCCAAAAAATTCCCAGTCACTAATTCTTTAGCCGCAGGAAGTATTGCAGTTGTGGCTTATTACCAGATACATGCGGTAGCAGCCAATTTGGAAACACAAAGTTTCTTCTTGCAGCCGAGACCGAAGAAAGAAGCGAGGGGTTTCGTTAAAGGGAACAAAAGTAGAAAATACAACCAGCCGAGCGGAACAAGGTCGCCTTGCTTTTTTTCCCCCTTTAACTTCATTTTCGTGTACCGCGCGCGTCGCGTCGCCACATGGAAAAAGAAAACATCTTCCTTTCGTCCCGGTTTTTGTGGTTGCTGGATCGCACGGTGCGTGCATTGCAGATTAAGTGCAGGCAGGTACGGCAGTGCTCGAAGAGCATGAAAACGCCAGAGATGCAGATCGCCGTGTAAATATGGGCGTCGCGCGGTCTTCCCCCGCTAGAGGGACTACTGATTATTTTTGCGGTTTTAGTCCGTCTTTAGTATTTTACGTTCTCCCGCATGGGATGTAGAAGAGGAACAATCGTGTCATCGCAGGAAAAAAAAGAAAAAGGTGTGTGTAGAAAGGAGGCTTCGGGAAATCTGTTGTCGTGTGATACCAGTATACTAGCGTATTAGGGCCGGTAAAAGGCAAATCTACGTGGCGTCTGTACAAGGACGGTCGTGCGATGCAAGGTGTATGTGGTCGAGATTGCACGGCTAGATCGCAGGGCGACGCGACATGTAAAAATGAGATATGCGTTGAACGGCGATGCTAGAGGCGCTGCGCACTTCAGTGTACGTGGCCCCCGAAACTTGATACGTGGGTCTGATGTAAGTGATCTCGAAAGCCCCGCGCCGTTAGCTAAGCTAGCAAGCCTCAATGCTATCCCACCCACCCCTCCCTTCGGAGTGTTGTCCTTCTTCGAAAGGAGTGATGCCACCGCGATGCCATGTTCTGCCCCACGTCCAGCGCCTTCTTAGTGGAGCCGCCGTAGATGAGACAGACACCGGCAAGACGCCGCGGGCTCAAATATGGCAGTTGCGCTGCACTGGATGCCGTAGATGTCCTCGCCCTAAAGGAGAGAAGGCGCGCACCAAGACAGCTGAAGCTATGCTAAGCGGCTGCGCTCCCTTTATGAATACGATATGATGCGCCGAATGATCATCATCTGACTGCTTCTTCATATGACATCTTCTTGAAGACACAGATCACCATGCTTGGGACGTCATTGTAACGTCACTGTAAATGTAATACCGAACGATGCGTCATCTAATCGTATCGTTGTTTGGTGAAAGGTCAACCAATCAGGGAGGCACCGGAGAACCACGCAATGTGCAGGAAGCTGTCGTGGAGGAGGGGGAGCAAAAAAAGGGTGGCTTCCACCTTCGAGTGGTCTTAGTCAAATGCACAAAGACCAGTATGGCTTTTGCATCGCAGGATGGTGAGACAAAGAGATGACACTTTATAAAACAAATCAGTCGATCGAGAGTATGCACGTATCAATTTTTTTCCAGGTTTCTATGAAGAACTTCATTTCCACGTGTAGCAAGATTGAAAAGAAACATTACCACTTCACACTGGCTAGGAGTGCTAAGCCTGAAGAAGCCACACAGCTGGCCTGAATTTCTTCTTTTTATTTTCTTCATCTTCGTTCCTCTCTGTCTTTGTTTATCTCTCTCTCTGAATTTTCTACTTTTCTAGATTCGTTTCCTCTCGCATTCTTTTCTAGCATTCCTTTTCTCTGTTTTCTTTTTTGATAAGCTTTGCTCCGTCTGTTCCGTCTTTCCCTCCTCCTCACATACTTCTCTTTCCCAACTCCAGCTATACTATACTTAACTACATAACGATGTGTTCTACTCAGCTAATGTGTCTATAGATAGCCGTGTGGTTACGATAATCACCTTCAGATCGGGGGTACGCGTGTTCGAATACATGAAGAATTTTTTTCGCAGAAAATTTCTTTCTGTTTTTTTTTCTTTCATTATCTCTCTGTCTTATCTCACCTATCACAGCAGAAGCGTGCTCTGTGCAAATGGGTGTACGCTTCGCTGTGAGCTAGCCGAAGAGGACCGAAAAGAGGATAAAGAAATCGCTTGCAGCTTTGTGGTGATAGAAAGTTATCTTCACAATTCAAGGAATGACACTTGGCTTTAACACCTCAGACGTTAAAAAAAATTGGGGCACTTTGAGTCTGTGGTCCAAAGACTCAAGGAACAAGTGGTGACCTTCCATCCTTCTCGCTCTCACTTCCTTCTCCCAAACCTTACTATGCTATGATATACAAAACTGTGCAATGTTTTTTCTGGGAACTGGCTAACCTCTCTGGCATTCTTTTCCTACCCTTCTTCCTGTGCTATGTTTTACCCTCTCCCTTCATTACCCTCCTGATAAACCTTCTTTGCTTTTGCTACGCCACGCTATACGAAACTGTGCAATGTTTTACCCTCCCCATTCTTTTCCTTCTTTTTAAAATGCACCCTACTCCTCCTCACCAAGACCTCCCTTTTCCCCTTCATGTTAAAATATACTATAATGAGCTTTGCTATGCTTTCTATTTCTATATTTCACTGTTGCTTTCCCCCTGCGTTTCTTTCCCTCCTCCTGTGTCGCTTTCTTTCTTTTTTCCTCTATCTCATTTTCGTAATCTTGCCCATAGCAGCGAAGTCGTACGGGCGCCATACATGCTTGCTCTGCTTAAGTTCCAGGAAGGCCGAATGGTTACCGGAGGCGAAAAAGCTTGAGGCTCGTGCGCTTAAAGTTAGGTACACCTTAAAGAAACCCCAAGTGGTCAAAATTGACGGAACCATTCACTACGGCGTCTACCACGTTCACGTGGTGGTTTTGAGACGTTAAACCACAAGGATAATTATTATTGAGACTCTTGCTTTGAGACCGCGTGTACCCGGGTCCGAATACCGCCTCACCAACAAACGCTATCTCGTTTTATTAGTTTTGTTTTCAACCACTCCCCACCTCTTGTCTCTTTCTCTTTGCCTTCCTCCAACGCATTGAGGCGACGCGAGATGCAAGTAACGTAGAGGTCTTTCATGGCGGTGATAGTTTCCTGCGTATGCGACGTGGATTGTTGACTACTCTGAACAACTCCGCAACTAAAACAGGAATAAACGAAGGTAGTGTTCATAGAGACAGAGGTTTTCAGGTGATAGCGGGTGCGAGGCAGCTATTAGGCGGAGAACTGTTAGTCTTAGTGGAGAAGAGCTATCAATCATGTGTTGTGAATTCTCGCAAACTTTGGAAAGCAGCCTACCAAGTGAAATGGCAGATTCGGCATAAGTCACGATCAACTGAACGCCGGCGGTGTTCTACTGGCTAAGTTGGCGATCTGTTCTCTGAAACTGGCTCATCCTGATGCGGAAAACGAGCGAAAACAAACAGAGAGGACGACGGAAAAACAAACAGCAATAATGATGATAACAACAAAAACGACAGTGGCGACGACAATCAAACTGTCACGAATGAAAAGCAACCAATAGATAGAGAAAAGAAAGCGCCGATAACGCACAACTCAGCCGGAATGAGGAGATGGAGGTAAAAAAAGAACACATCAGCAGCAAGACAACAACAACAACAACAACAACAACAACAACAACAACAACAACAACAACAACAACAACAACAACAACAACAACAACAACAATAACCGAATCGTTACGATACGAAAGGAACCTGAGGATGAAGGAAGAAGCGAAGATAAGGCGACGGCAGAGCTCGATGGAATCAATGATGCGAAAAACAATAACAGCTGCAGCAGCAACAACAACAGCAGCATAGCGGCAGTAAGAGCAACGACAACGATGGTGAGATGGTTATGCGCGCAAAGCAAAGAAAGAAAGGAGAGTCAGGGAGAGGACAGTGGGCAGGGTCGAGAGAAGAGGTACAGGAGCAGGCGTCAGAACGCCCCAGCGGCAAGGAACGCCGGAGCAGTTTCAGCAGCATCACAGACACGCCGCGCCGCAAGCAGCGGGGAGAACGCAGGAGGAAGAAGCCGGTTTGCCGCACTCGCTCTGTACACAGCCGGCGTTGCGCCGGAGAGAGGAACTGGTGAGGAAGAAACGCGCGTGGCCCACGAGCAAGGTCCTCACGACGCGGGTCAGTCAGTCGGCGAACGACCGTTGAACTAGCAAGGCGCCACGAGCAAACCTCTCCCGACCACGAGGGGAGCTGTAAGAGCTCTCGTCGCTAGGAGTTCGGCGTCGACGCGTCGAAGACGCACGTCGGCTCAGCTGGACCGGCACGTTTGTGAACCCGGACCGAGTCTCGCCTATGGATCGGTTTTGAAGGGCCTCGCCTTTGCTTCTTCTGTCGTGTCCAGAGGACATCGACGATCCGTCGGGTCACTGGCTCTGTTTCTTCTTTTGGTCTGTGCGAGGTCGAGTGAAGCTTTCGTTTCGCAGACTGGTAGTGGACGTGGGACTGTCTTTTCAAGAACCTGCGACCGACGGCCACACTCACTTTTTATAGGGAGTAATAGATCTAAGGTAAGCTCTCGTGTTATTTTGTCGTTGTCCTGTCTACACTTTTACAAACACGTGCACGTCAGAAGATCGCTACAATACAGTCGCGAAAGAAAACGATGGCTGCAATGAGATTGCTAGAAAACGGGATGAGGCACGTAATGTCAATAGTGATATCAGCGGTTTTTGATGCGATAATCACGATGTAATTTGTCGCACGTCACAGGCAAGGGATTCGATGATGTAAATCATCTGTGATTCTTAGCGTGCACCTGAATCTTGGCACAGGGGTACTTTTATTTTCACTCCATTGAAACGTGACTGCCGTGGTCGGGATTCAACTTTGCGACCTGCAGGTCAGAAGTCATGCACCGTAACCACACAATCACAGCGGTTGGTAGTGATATAGGATACCTACCGGACAGTGAGCGTGATGTGTCAACCAACAGATGCTAGGTAAGCTTTGTCGTAGTACCGAAAATCGCACGTGTGTGGTCTGGGCATTTGTTTTGGCAGACACGTGTTTCGCCGCTTACTCTGGCAACACGTGCATCAGAAATGTGAAACGGACTGTATTATCTGATGTAAAAAAAGTATCTCCTTCGGGGTGTTGTATACTTGATTGCACTTGTGGAATTGGACGGATACTTGTTCAAGATGTAAGAGTACAACCTTAAGGTTGCCACCTGTTCCATGCGTTCGGTCCGATTCGGTTCGTGTGCGTAAGATTTTGAGTGTGCATTCGTCGACATTGTGCCAACGGTACGTCACGGTAGTGTAGCGGTTATGGAGCTTGACTGCTGAAGCAAAGGTCGTGGGTTCGATTACGGCAACGGCGGTCGTATTTAGATGGAAGCAAATTGGCAGATGCACTCGTGCTGTGCGATATCGGAGTGCTCTAGTGAACCACAGACGATCAAAATTTCCGGAGCCCTTAGATACAGCGAAACTCGTAATCGCATCTTGGTTTGGCACGCGAAAACTCTATACTCGAATTGCGTTTCGTCACTTGGCTGGTGGTGGGCGCAGATACAAATTTCTCTGTCATCTTCACGGACACTTGTAGATGTGTTGCAGTAGGACTCTAACGATGGTGACTAAATTCTGTCAACATATATGAGTTATAATCTGCAGTTTATCATTGTTATCTCGAAGGCCGACATAATTTAGCGCTACTCCGTGTCCCTTTAGTTATGCCCCTTATCCGTGGTGGCTGCGCTTGTGTAGACTGCTTGCGGATGCTAGTTATGAGAACTTGTGGCCGAGAGAGAGCTAGAAACCTTGTTTATTGTATGAATGGATTCCTGTACATAGTTTATATTCTGGGACTTTACATCCACGTACTGCATATGGCTGTCGTCGATCACTTTGGTAAAAATACTACGCCGTTCGACAGTTATTTTCATGTGTCACGTTCTCGGACAAAGGTTAAGGCACTGCTTTTCTTCTTTTTGAAATGGGTGCCACCGGAAAATACTTGTGCACGCATTTTGTGCGTATGACTTCGTTCTTTTTATGTCCAAGTAGAACTGAATGCAGAAGAATGAAACATTGAAGTGCACGCAAGGTACAAATATTTACTGAAATTCAATGAAACAACAAATTGCATTATTTTCTGTCTTGGAATTGAATATTGGGTCCCCTAGAATTGTCCTGTATGAAGAGAACTCAATCGTAGTCAGCGAATAATATTTCGAGCCTGAAAGGGTTATTCAAATGGAGGTGTTTATAGGCCGTGTAGTGCTTATATAAGCGGTGAAACCGTTCTTGATGCTGAGTGCAGTCTGGACCACTATTTTCTATTTCTCTGTGTGTGTGAGGTGTGCAACTTTTGGCGATGACAATGAGGTTGAGTTCTTTTAAGCTCTACTCAAATTGTTCTGTCACATGTACGGTCAGACGTATTGTGTGCGGGCACGGGTCGAAGTAGATTCTCACATTTTTCATCAAAGTATCTAGGCCGTGGTATTTCAGAATCAGATGTGGCTGAGCATATACCGTTATCCTGAATATTGATGGCTGCATATCTGCCACACGTGTTTTGTGCACGGTGACGACATTTTTTTTGGGGGGCCAGCTGGCTTTAGTGCTGTTGAAACGTGACAATCTCTCGAGTCTACAAGCGTTCCATTTATCAAGTGGACTTACTGTACAAATGATAGCCTCTTACTTAAATGTTGTATATATTTTATGTGATTTTCAGTGAGTGTCCGTTAGCCTTACACATAAGGTGCTTGTTAGTAGACAAGGTTCTTAAAGCCCATAGTTATTGAAAATGAGTATACTCGAACATTCAAGCGTGCCAGTGTCTTGTTAAAGTTTGGCTTTTCTGGGAGTGGGTATGTTCGCATAAAGTAGACCTATAAGCTCCGGAGCATTCAGCAGTAGTACTGTGAGAGTGGTATTTATGGATGGTGGGAAACTACCAATACATTTACTGGTGCTGTAGACAACGAAAGACAAGTTATACGCGGTTCTGCGAACGCGGAACGCCTTGCAACATGTAGCTTTCACTAGTTTGAAGCCAATACTTCTGAAATAGTAAATGCGTTACGGGAAAATGTGCCATGCGCAACAACTGTTACCGGTGTGAAATACCTACGGCGGAATAGGTACATCTCGGTGGAATAGATACAGCGCTCATGTTGTCCTACACTTCGTCGGCGTTTTTCTTGCGCTGTGAGTTATCGAAAATAAACTATCACCCAACTAGCCCACATTTCCCTTATTGAACACCTTCCAGTATGTGCTAAATGTCGGGCTCTTTTATAGTCAGACGAACGATGTTATTCCGCCCACCGCATCGTCTTTTGGGCATCGTACATTAACGCATAGGGCTTCTTACAAGATGGCAGTGCACGTTGCCATGTCGTTGCACAATAAAGAACATCGGGTGGCCCGTAGTTCCGGAACTTTTCTCTAAGAAGTGGCTCACAATCAAATCGAGGTTTTAGGAAGTAATACTCGCGATAGTATTTTTATTCATCAGTGACGTCAATGTTGCGATGCTATCGAAGCTAAATTATATCACCGAGAGAAACACACATCGAGCTGCCAGCAAGGTATACGTATGCTTCATTGGAAGGCTTCGAAAATCCGTTGCTGTGCCAGCAAACGGCCATGATACACACGCTACTCAGACTGCAATTTACTGCACGAAAGCTACATGGCCTCTTAAGAACGGCAGCCATCGTATAAATATCGCTGTCTACCAACGCGCGGCATTCATTCCTCAAGCCAGGTGTGTGACTGTGCGTCTGTCTCGCCCATTGCGTAACTCATAACCGGTGGCACATTCTTTTCAGAGGGACCACCACTCCGAGACCCCTTCGAAGAAAGCGTCTGGCGCCAGAGGGCACAAGGAGACCGACTGTTTGCGGGGATATTCGTTCGACATCAGGACGTCGTGTACAAGTTTCTTTGGGCCCCGAAGACGGAGCGCATATCTTCAGCCCTACCGAAGCCATCGAGTTAGCCGCTAAAGAAGTCGGCATATCGAACAGGGAAGCTGGAAAGCTCGGCAGGCCCGTAACCCCGATCGCGAACCGCCACTCCGTCGTCTCCAGCACCGAGAAATTCCGCGGAGGACACACGGGAGATTGGCGAAAGAGAGAGAGAAAGACGCACCCAGCGAAACGCGAACGCACACACAACGCTCTCGGCGAAAGACCAGAAGAGACGGGCAGGTGCTCGCTGCCAGCTTCGAAACTAGAAGGCTTCTACGGCGGCAGCAATCACACGCAAGAGCGGACCGAAGACAAACGTGACGCTTTCGACGTGTGTGCCTCGTGTTCTGCTTGCCGTTTCTTACGACCGAGTGCGGCCCCGTCCACGGTTCGACAAGAAACTTATACCACTTCTTGCTCGAGGAGTTCGTAGCGCGGACGTTCCCCCGGAGGGGCTCGCCTGCCTACCTACCCTGACTGCCTAGCAGCGAGCGAAAAGGGCGCTCTCTTCCAGGCCCCAGCGAACGGCTCACTGCATCGGGAACATCTCTTCTCCGACGCGCTTCTTTTCCTTTATTGCTCCGCCTCTATCACGAGTGGCTTCTTCCTCCTCATCCCCGCTCGCTCGCTCCGGCCTCCGGGAGAAGGTCAAGAGAACCACCTGGCCGAAGAAGAAGAGTGTGCCGGCCGGCGCGAAAACGTAAGCGCGAAAGCGGTTCGTTCTGAGGGCCACCGTAGCACCTTCTCGGTTTCTTTGATTATTTTCTCTCCGGTGTGGCTCCGTTCGACTCACGCCTTTTTCGCTTGGAGTTTGTCGTTCCGAAAGACCAGGATCTCTGTTTTGACTGAGTCTGCCCGGACAAGCTTGACACATTTGTGCGTGCTGTGTGTGGGTGTGTTAGTGTCTCTCAGTACGCCAGTTTATCGGCCATCTTCTAAAAGCACATCTGTCGACCAGAGTGTCGCCGAATAGTTATTCACTGCCTGCCGGGACACCCATCGCTTCGGTTATACTTTAAAAGTAGAATGGCTGCTCAAGACTTCGTCTGGGGTTGCGCGAACTGCTGAAGAATATTTCTTCAAAGTTCGAAGTAAGAGTCGTGGCAAGTGAAAGCCGACCTCGAAGATTACATCGAGGATGACCAACCGAGCGAATCGTATCAAGGTTGCCGTCCTTGGTGGGCCAAGGTCCGGAAAGTCTGGTGAGTGGATCGGTACATGAAATCTTGTTGCTTTCTCACTTTGACCTCTTGACCCCTCCCTTTGGCATTCCGATGCCGCTGTCCCCCTACTGTGTCGCTCTGTCTTGTGGGCACCTCCGCATGATAGACGATATTCTGTGACCTTTACGGTCGTACATTCCTGCCTGTCAAGAGAGCTCGCTTTCCAAAGCTATACTTGCGTCAATGTGGTAGAAAAAGTGTGTTTTTTTTCAGAGGTTGTTCGCTCCGACAAAAGAGCCTTGTAGTCTTTGTGGATAAACACTTATTTTGTTGGTTGCTTCTGCCAGTGAGGGATCAGTGAAAAAGGTTTCCTTGATAAGCTGTGCGTATTCTTTGTTTTAAAAAAATAGTAGAATAAGAATGTAGCCACATTACCGAGACACATTCGAGCGTGCACTTTTACAGCGAAAGCTGTTATGTGATCACAACACAGATAAAGTGCGCCCCGTAGTTGTCCACCACCGCCGCCGGTATCCGTAACCGCTATAAGCACACCAAGAACATAATGAGATTCGAGCCCGAGTCCCCTAAGTTGTATGCCAGTATTCTATCACTCAGTCACGACGGTGCTTGGAACATCCTTGCAAATTGGTCCTAGGCATGCTTTATTCCGGGATAGGAATCTGTTAATATGAGCAATAAAGCGTTGCGGAAGAGGAAAAAAAACTATTGAGTGGGTCGTCGAATGCTCCAGCCACATTACAGAATCTTGATATTGTTCACCTATCAACTCTGGCGCATAACCACTGTGAGAGATTGTGGGGATTACAAAAGCGTCTGGCATCATTCTTCATCGTCGTCAGCCGCAGCACACAAAGTTTGCTCAAAGTTTCTTGCAAGTGTGGAGCAGGTACCACGCTTCTCTGGAAAATGACGAAGGATGGCATAGTGAATGCCTGCCTACTCGACAGTAGTTATTGGCGTTATGGGTACCCTGCAAGTGTGCTTGCTGCAGCTACCCAAAGAATGTAAAAAAAAAAACTCTTCAAGGCCTTATAGCTTTCGCTGTGACAGTACTGCACGTTTAGTGAAGGTCTGGTAGTTTTTTTTATGATTAACAGTTTCCACATCTAAACGTTAAACACGATCATCACGTTAGATTGGTTTCATTATTGATGCTTGATATTATGGTTTCCACAGGAGATCTAGAACAGGGTTTTCTTTATTTACGTCTCCTGCATCGTGATTGTGACAGGTGATTTTAGGTCGAAACTGAGAGCAACTCCTATAGAGAGAAAATATCGTTTGTGAATGTACAATGTATGTAAACTTATAAAGTCAACATTACGTGTCAATGCAGAACCTGTGCGCTGACAGGAAACATTTAAGGCCGTGGAAAAATACTGATGATAAACCGCATTACTTGTCCTTTACAGGTAAATCATCTTCTAGATAGAATGCTCGAATGTGTGCCTATAATCTTGCTGGCGCCCTTACTACAAGTGGCCTGGGCTGAGTAAACAATGTCCAATTATAATAGCAGACAACTTTACTAGCTAATTGGTAGTCATGTTAAAAACACAAGACCTGCGAACATAAACTAGACAAGAGAGAAGTCGCAACGGGAGCATTTGTGGTGCCTTGAACTCTCTTGCGTCCGTGCTTGCACACCCTGTCTCTTTAACAATGCTAATTGCTCGCTTGGTTTTGCTGGCTAATGTAAAAACGGCCCACCGTGAGTTATTCCCTGCAAACACACATGAATATGCTCTTTCGAGAGTTCAAAACGCGGAAGTTACGTTGCGCTCAAGTGAGACTCTTAATTTTTGTATTTCACAAGGTTACAGACACTAAGATGCTTGTCATCACGCTCTTTCTTGCGATTACTCATACCTTGGAAATGTATATGCACGATTACTTACCTTTGCGTCATAGAGGCGTTGCAAGGATACCGGATAAGGAAGAAGGGGTTACTTGAAGGTGCTACAAGGAGTTACGTGCAGATGAATGAACCAGCATCATGGGCCTTGCCACGTAATTGGAAAACGCAATCTGCTCAACGCCGTGATGCATTGAATCACCGCAAATGAGCTTAGCTACACCATCGAACAACTAGAACGAAGACGGTGCGTGATCCATGACTTGTGTCTTTTTCTGTTAGATATATCCTAGCCAACAAACAGACAATGAAGCTAAGGATAGTATAGGGGACATTACGTTCATACTTCAGCTGCGCTAAAGTAGTTATATGATAAATAGAAAAAGCTAAAGTGTTTGAAAAATCTACCTGACCCAGGTAGAAACCAAGCCCACAATCATCGAATAACACGCCCGATGATCTTCCATTTGAGCTTCAGCGGTGTTTGCATTCCCATTCACATTACTAGGCATTCATGCTTTTTTTTCGTAATCCTGGTACTGCTAGCCAGAGCTAGCCAGTTTGCCATGCCTCCATGTAAGAGGCCATAGCTAAGTAAAGCCATCACAACTAGGCACAAGTCTTCATTCGAAGCTTCATCGCATTTTCTTCAAGTGATTCCTTACTTGTCCTAGTTGCCTGCACGAGTGATGTATTCATCACAAAAGCGAGTCCTTGCACTCGGCCTTTCAGCCACGGGAACGTTTTTTTCTCGACTGTATCGAGACTGCATGGTTAATTATCTTTAGAATTCATCCGATAGCTTATTAAATGCGGTTGATCTTGTTCTCGATGTCTTATTCGTACATTTAGTTCACAGGACTCACGCATGTTTGAACTGTTCCCCCAAACACTTACGCATTTCCGAAGAAATCGCGAAACTACAAACGAAGAACGAAAACGACAAGGTACAAGCTGTTCGTATGCAAAATTTCGCTTCTTACGAAGAATAATCAGTACTTGCTAGTACAATCTACGTGTTTATTACGGAACACATAGTGAAAGTTGGGTTTGAAAGAAATTTGAACAGCTTAGCACGCTGTTTTGATTGCGCTGTGACCTTGATGACAATAAAATAAACCATAGTAGTCCTTGATTATGTCATGCATGGCTCTATGGGACGTTCATTAAATTATTACCGGAACCACCATGGTGGTTTTGTGACTAAGGTACTCGGCTGCTGACCCGCAGGTCGCGGGATCAAATACCGGCTGCGGCGACTGCATATCCGGTGGAGGCGGAAATGTTGTAGGCCCGTGTGCTCAGATTTAGGAGCACGTTAAAGAACCCCAGATGGTCGAAAGTTCTGGAGACCTCCACTACGGCGTCTCTCATAATCATATGGTGGTTTTGGGACGTTAAGCACCGCATATAAATCAATCAATCACGTTTATATTCATCCAGGCTATAATCACTTGGAAAAAAATGCGAAACAAAAAAGCACGTAAATGCTGCGCTGTTCGCGTTTTTTCCCCACCACCTCAGTGCGTCAGATCATCCAGCTTCCGCTGTGACGTCACATTGCTTTGTTACGTCACAGCATGCTTGTCAGGGATCTCTGCACGTATATTAACAAGCGCCTTAAACCACGTTAGGTTCTCGAGACAGTTGAATTGATATAAGTGGTTTGACGTTCCGAAACAACCTTATAATTATGAGAGACGCCCAAGTGGAGGGCTCCGGAAATTTTACAACCTGGGTTCTGTACTGAAATCTAAGCACACGGGCCTACATCATTTTCGCCTGCGTCAAAAATGCAGCCGCCGCAGCCGAGATTCGATCCCACGACCTGCGGGTTAGCAGCCGAGTACCTTGGCCACTAGACCACCATGGCGGCACAGCTCCGCGAGATAGTAAGTATTAGATACAGCTGTAGGCCATCGTTGACAACACGTCAACGGCAATTCATTTACTCACAAAGGCCTTACGAATTTCAATTTCCCGCTGATGCTACGAAGAGACATCAGAAGCGTATTAATCAGTTACATGCCACTTAATAGGAACACCATTATTTTCACGAGTTCTCTGCAATTGATGTCGTCTTGGTGACCGCTCACATTATAGACCCACCGACTGTAATTTCGTTTAAATCGACCCGTTCTATTACAACCTTTCTCAAGCAAATAAATGTTCGTGGTTTTCAATGTTTGTCTAGGTTGCTTCTTGGCGGCAGTCATTTAAGTAGTCTTTATTAATTCGCGTAGTCGACTGTTCGAACAGCGTTTGCCCCTCAAGGATTCCAGAAAGCGATCAGGCAAGTTCATCGTCTGCCGCAACTCGCAAGCCCATCTACGAGGCCCGATGTACTGCAGATGACTTGCGAGGAGCCGAAGCAGACGCATTTCAAACAGAAGCGGGCCGCCGAGAGAGTCAACAGGAGCCAACGCTAATGCTAAGCCATACATAGACAAGCCAAGACGGACGACTCGGCCGCGTCGAGGGCCCGCTCGAACAAGAAAGCGCCGATCGTGACCGACTCTAGTCGGTCCCGAAGTTCGGTGAACTTGAAGGGCGATCGCGTATCTTTGTTTGTTTGCTTCAATCTCGGTGTCCCTGTCTACACGTGAGTTGTTTGCTGCGGTGACATTTATTAAAGATAGCAGAGGGGAGCCAATCACAGCCAATAGAACCGGACTGCCGTGTTGGGTAGTGGATGAGGTAAGGAGGGGGGGGGGGGGAGGGTTAACAGCTAAGAAGGAAACGCGGTCAATGGGATAGTGGTCATCTGTTCTTTAGCGCCCCGGTGGCAGCCGCAACGCCGTCGGCGCGATATTAAACGGCTAGCTGCCGGCTTTTTCGTTTTTATTTTGTTCGAGCAGTGTCTCGCCGGTGTTTCTTCTTTATTATGTCTCTTTTAGAAACCGATTTCGCCTGGTCTGGCTGTGTGCGCGCGCTCCTTGAGTTGTATGAACGAGACACTGGCGTACCTTACCCGGCGAAGGCAAAATGTAGGTTGCGTTCTACAACAACCAACTCCACAGCTGCCGGGTTAGTGAACTCCAAAGGGTCCTCACATCTTACACGTGAAGAACTGCGCGCGCTGTGGATGCCGCTTGAAGCTTTTCGCGTCGCCCGCTTTCGCACTGGCTGTACGAGACGAACGCGTTTGAAAGCAGATGTCTGGAATCCTTTATCGAAGGCGTGAAAGAGACGGCAGGAGGGGGGGGGGGGAGGGGGGCGTGTGTTGTCCGATTTGAACAGGGCGTTCGTTTTCTGCTTGCGCCCAGCTTGACGCCTTGTCGCTCGCCAGTGCGCAGTCGATCGAGACCGCGGTGACCTTAAAATAAAAGATTCCCGTTCGTACAAGAAGAGTGCCAACCCCTCCTTCAGTTTTTCCTGCATGTCCACGGGGTCTGCAGTTGTGTCCCTGTCTCGGAGTCCAAGTGCAATAAAAAAAGGTTGTACTTCAAATTGGCACACGGTGAGGATGACCGAGTGGTGGCGTGCTGTGTGGTGTGACGTAACAGGGTCTGACGAGATTAGCGGGCGAGACCTAGCTTGTGCGGGTGCTGAGATTTAACGCCTGGCGCCTTCACTGTCCTGTTCCCAGCTGGAGAATGGAGCGTGCCGCCATGCGAGCAGGTTTCGTTCACTTTTTTTCTGGCAAGAAGAGCTTGTTTTGAAGATGCATCGACAATCAGGTGTGTTCGGGGTGGTCGTGCTTCACGCGTGCGCTTTTCGGCCTTTCGTTTATTCATACTTCATTTTGCCGTCCTTGCACTTGAGCTACATGAAAATACGCAACCGGCGTTCTGATTCCGTAGCAGTAGAAATGTGTCTTGGCGCCAGTAATGTGTTTAAAGAAATGTATTTCAAAGACTGATGGGCATTCAAATGTGTTACGTGCCGTTCGGATGGGCTTAAGCAGGTCGAACATTATGTTTACCATAATGGAGTGCCTAGCCGGTTGTCAGGGGTGCATTGCCGCTCTAGCGATGGCCCTGCACACGCGTCGTTAGATACGATTTGCACACATGCGAGAGTCTGTATACATCGGCACACAAAACAAAGAAACCCCAGGACTACGAGTGACGGTACTGTAAGAAGATTTGTACTTACTTTCTGTACACTTTTCTTTGTAACCCTTTCTTCCCTCTCTGAGAGAAAAGCGAAATGCTTGAATTGCTGTAAAAAGAAAACAAAAACAAAACATGAGCGTTAATGTCCCTTATGGCCTGACTCATCGCACAGTTTCCAGCCTCCGTAAGAGACGAGGCCATGAGCGGCCATACACCGCTGTTTAGAAATGATTGTTGAAAGACTGACTGGATATCCACCTTTGTCTACTTATACGGAGCATACATCCTTCTACCGTACCACCGATGAACTCCCTATAAGATAGAAAGAAGCGACTTGCCAAAGGTACGATTTGCGTTTGTACAGAAACTGAGGCGCTTGAAAGATTATGTTCGATCCACTAAGTTTCTATTCAGAAGCGTACGCAGCATAAATGTTTCAACCCTCTAGAATTTTGCAAGCGAAGCTGCGTGCGCTCGTATTTTCCCGTCATGGCACAGCCCAACTCAGAAAGAAATGGACATAAATGAAGATCCTGCCTGATGGCAGTTTCAGGGGTAATGCGTATCGATACCAAAATGTCATTGCAAGGCACGCTGCAGTCGGGAATTCCGGACTTATTTTGACCCATGGGGCTTCTACAACGTGCAACTTAATTCAAGAAAACGACAATACTGGCATTTCGACCCAACAGAAGAGTGAACGCCGTCTATATCCGAGGCGGCGGTTACCCGTCTATTACCCATTGGCAAATGAGTAAGCCTAATAAATAGAGCTGGCACTGAATTTCAATTGAAGCAACGTGGCCAACTCTGCTTGAAGCACGCTGTTTATTTTGCCAACGAAACTAAAGTGGCATAAGAAGCCGTTATATTAGAAAGATTTAGTTGTGCGTCCACACAGCCCGTATGGACGCAGCCTGTCACTTAAAATGGCTAGCAGGCTGCATCCGTACGGCTGTTGTGGACGTGCAAACAAATCTGTGCATTGTGTACACTGAACCGTTCTGTAGTCCTTGAATGAAGACAGCGAACTGACCTTGCCGTTCACTGATTACAATGCCTGCGAAGCAGCTAAAGTTAAAGGTCTCTCACTTCAGGTATATCAAGTTGAGACAAAGGCTCCTATTTGAGACAAGAAAAGAGGTGGGATGTCCAGGAACTCTTCTTTCCCTGCTCTTGCCTTAATGAAAGCAGAACAGGAAGCGTAAGAAAAGTATGATGAAAGCACTTATTGTCACAGCGGTTACAAGGCCTTCACGACGCCGTTCCACAATGCATTCCAATCCCAATCGGCTCTTTGAACAAAAGGGTGTGCTTGCATTCATGTCTCCAACGCAGAGAAGTCCGAACGAATACCAGGGCCAGACCGACAGTACAATCGCTTCGCACGCGAACGTCGCGCAGTTTGCGTAGACAGCTTGGCAAACGGTGACCGGCCGACCATAACCGGTCGACGGAGTCGCTAAAAAGACTGTCACTATGCTATGACGTCTAGCGCACACAAAGAGACGCGCCGCGACTGCCTCACAGCAAGCTGCCCCGGAGTCACTCGTTCAAACCGTCACTGCGGACAATAGGCATCGCGCCTCGAGGCTGTAGCGAGGAGATGGGCCGGAAGCCTTCGCGGTGAATCGCTAGCGGAGCACGCGATCCACAATAGCCGTTGCCGTAATCCAGCCTCGGATGCCGTAACCTCACGCCGCTCTCGAAGCTGTCTCGTAAATGACGCCGGTCAGGCGACGCTGGTGGCTGGGCGGGCGGATCTTGCCCTTTTACGGGGCAAGTTTAGACAAACGCCTGTCAGGACGCCTTGCACGGAGTCCCGGAACTGAGAGGGAGTCTTCTTTTCTGCTGTGGCATCAGCGCGCTTCCGTTATAAAGGGAAGCCTGTTTTCGTTGTCAGAGCACAGTAAGAGTGGCCAAGCATCCCGTCGTGTTTCAGGCGAACGACCTCTCGTGAGACGTGTCTGCTACCCCGAAAGTGGACGCTAGCGTCTGCTTTGACGCACATCACATGGTGACGTAACAATGATCCTATATTTTGTCTTTGGTGCTTTACTTCGCAAGGTGTTGCTGACGTACTGTGAAGGTGTGGGATATATTCTGGTGTAAGAAGTTCAACCATAGCTTATGTTCGTGCGTACGTTTGTGTGTGTGCGTGTACATATGCGCAAGCGAAATTGAAAAAAAGGGGAAAAGATTGAACGCCAACCACCTCTTCGTTGCTACGCCCCTGCGTTTTGGTTATCGTAACATTTGGCCTCGGGCATAGCTATACTTGGAATCTCGCTTTGCAGTCGCGATGTGTCATTTATAAAATGTAGACAGTAATCTAAGTACGTCCTCGAGGTTCGTTCGAAGACAGCCCGACTTTACAATGTTGACATACCTTCGCGGGTGAGCTCCTGGACTACGCTGTGACTGCTAGGCAATGCACGAATTCAGACTTATCTGTGTGACAAGCACACGGTAGTACCGAGGTATGCCAGCCCCGGAAGACACAAGGCATCGCGTACCTATCCCGGCACACGCAGTTCCGCATTAAAGGTTCTACGGCGCTTCCCTTATCAAGGCGGGTCTCTGTACAGCCAACGACCGCAGTGTGGCGACGAGACGACCGAAACATGCGAACCAGGAGCATTTCTCCAACGTGTAAACCCTATTGGTGGATTGCCTGGGACAAATAAAAAAAAAGTGGCATTGCGCCTTCTTCATGGGCGCCAAGCTCCAAGCAGAGGCGAGGCCATAAAGGGTCCGGCAGTGTGCCAGTAGGGGAGTGGTGGCAGCGCCGTGCTACAGATACCCCGTCCACGAGCACTGCTTATCGCTTCCGCGTCCGTGGCGGTGGAACAGTTGTACCAGAGTCGCACCACAACGCTCTCCTACGCAAGCCTATAGTGCACGACACGTCGTTGAAGAAACGACGTTAAAAAAGGAAATTTTCGTCCCACACTTCACTGCTATTATGGTGTACATGTATGCAAGGCCACGTTTCACTGCACGGACAGCATTCCAAGTTCTCCCTCGTGGTTGTTACAGCACGAGCGAACCTATCGAAAGCCGGTTGGTTTTCTATTCAACACGGCGTGGTACGGAAGCCTCCCTTGGAATAGCTGGGGCGAACGAGACTGTTCTTCGTTGCAGTTGCACCAAACTTAGGACTTAGTATCAAGGAAGCCACGGAAAGTGGCACCACCTGCTCACCCTGTGTCCTCTCGGTTCGGAGGCTCCATATTTGCTATCTCGACCGGCCTTAGCGTATGAGTACTTTCGGAGCCGTGAGGAGTGAGTAGAAGAAATATTATTGCATGCTTTCGTCCTGATGGTGTGCGTTTTTTTAGGATGGCAGCAGCTCATACGCAAGAACATATGAAGGTTTCGTTTTTAGGGGTGGTGGGTGAAAGGGAGGTGCCTTATTATGACAATACATCTGTGCACAGGTTCTCGACCTTTCAACTCCACCCGTATGCGTCTGCCGTGGCCAAGGGACACACGAGTCTGTCTTGCCCTGTTCTTCATCATTTTCTGCGCAAACCACTGAGAAAATGTCTGGCAAGCAAGGCCAGAAGTTGACACTGTACCATAAGATATATGCTCACATATATACCTCGTGTTTAAAAAAATAACAACATAAACTATCAGTCGTTAGATAGCCCGTGTGTCATGCTCCTTTTTCCTGAACCATGTTCGGTTTACACCGGCATTCATGACCTTTACCTTAATGCTAGGAGATCAAGTGCGCCCTGTTCTTACTGGGCGCGGAGCTAGTTAAGGAGCAGTTCTAGTTGAGCATTTGCGTCAGAGGGAGAGGTTTGCTAAGGAGGAGGGGTTCTTGCCTAGACTGTTGCTGAACTTCTAGTTTCTTCCTGTTCGTGGACACTCAACAGCGATTTCCGCGTATCAGCTGGATACTTGTCGATCGCAACGACCAGCGAACGCGTGTTTGTGGCCAACAGTGCAGCGCGGTGACGGTACGAATGAATCATAGCGGCAATCCACCAATCGGCATCGCTATCTACTTGTGGTCGATAGTCCCAGCCAGACCCTGTGTGCGTGCAAGGACGCGCGGACAACGGGAGCTGCATGTTGATCAGACCCTCTGCTTCAAATCGGCAACCTCTCTCTCTCTTCCTGTGTGGTGCGAAAGACGTTCGGGAAGCAGGTAAAGGCTACAACGCCCAAGGAAACTGTGGTGACGACTCTTCGACGATTTCGAGGCGTGTTTTTTTTCTTTCTCCTGTCCACTTGTGTCTTAGTTTCCTCGACGTGACACGAAAGGGCATGCGGGGGATGTCATCGCTTTTTGTGACCGATACGCTTCCAAAATCCTGGTCTCGGGAAGTCGACACGTCTATAGATAGACGCGGGTCTGTGTGTAGTACTAGCGCTTGCGTGAACTGTATCGGAGACAGCATATACGCAGATGTATACGTGAGGGTGAAGGAAAGAAGTGGGCAGTATGTGCGTGTTCAGTACGGGGAACGTGTTTCAAGCTCGCGGTTTTGTGTTTCGTCTGTGTTATTTTGGAAACCTGTCACATTTTTGAAGACAGATTTTCAGAAAATACGTCAGTGCATGATTATAATAATGGCTAATTAGCACTTTCTTAAATTGGCCGACCGGTATTTGTTAATAACGTTCTAGCCAAATACACAACTTGTGTCGCTGGGCAGGCGTTGCCATTACAAAGGGATTCGCATGCTAGATGTGACCCATCGCAGGATATTTATGAGTCATATTGATGTCCGCAAATGTTTAAGGTTGGGCGTGTACGTTCGTAGTACTTGAGCTGTACCACAATGCGCTATACAAGTAAAAAAATATGATGTGTTTAAGTTCACTGAAACGTAATGGGGCATAAAGTTGTGTAAGCATCTAAAACGAGCGAAAATATATTTATTTCACGTTGGTTAAAGATGACATAGGGCACATTGATACAGTGACCTCTTAGACATTCTACAAATAAGAAAGTTTTAGTTCCACCGTCCTTGCTTCGAAAAGGCGTTCAGGATTGATCATCTTTTGACTTAGATATAATAGCGCCGCAAGAAGTCCTCGGTCTGCACTCCCTGTACGGTTTTTTCTTCAATTATTACAGCCATAAACTCAACACATTTATGTATCACACTCTGCCCTTCCCACACAAACATAAAGAGCCTCACCGTGCTGATCCACGTGCATTTTATTCCTCGCTGGTGGCTTTTAATACCGCCGCAAGCAGTCCTCGGTCTTCCCTCTCTGGACGTTTTTTTCTTCAATTAGTACAGCGATAAATTCAACACATTTATGTACCACACTCTGCCCTTCCCACACAAACATACAGAGCCTCACTGTGCTGAGCCACGTGTTTTTCATTCTTCGCTGGTGGCTTTTGCTGGACCTTTTTTTTTGTAATATGGCCCCCGGTAGTCATATTTATAAGATCAAGCCAAGATGTATTTGCTCGCAGAGAGATTTTGTTTAACAAGGCGCAGACAATCCCAGAGACATTCGTACGTACTGCTAAGACAAAGGAAAGCACGTGAAACATCTCGCAGCTCTCGCTGGAGAATTCCCCTCGCTGGTTGTACTAATGGATTACCGTACATAGAAATTATGACGAGCTGTTGGCAGTGGAGAGCGAGGCACTCATTCATCTTAAAGCCGAGGCTTGGCACAACGTTACTCGGCTAGCTGTTGAAGGCGGATAGCCAATGCATCACAAAGAGGTATGACATGTAACATCGGTACATTGTACGAAGGCTGTTTGTGGGGAGACCAAGGAGTTGTCAAGGACAGCGAATTGTACAAGACGTTGAAACATAAAGGTGAAGCTATGGCTGTTTTTTTTTGTACTCCTGCGTCACTATATTTATTCTTTGGGTGGTGGGAAATTATGTTTAGTTTTTTTCTTCATCTTATTTGTGGGAGAAAGGGCACCGTTGCTAATGCGTCGACATCTTTAGACGCACTGTCGAAAATCAATGAGTGAATAAAATAATGAATATCAGGCACGAATCCCCGTCAAGGAGTGGCAGACTTGTTCCAATTTTGTCCATTTGTGGTTTGAAACTACAGTGTAATACTCGTGGTGCAGCCTAGGCAAGCTAGCTAGAATTTCGGGCAGCAGCTGATCGATTTCAGCTTGTTTTTCTACGAAAAAAAAAAACACGTCACTAGACAGAAATTCAGTGGCACAAATGCTAGAATGGCGCATCACCTTTTCTCCGCACACGACCTGTGGTCCTTTTGAGAAGTATTATCTTTTGTTCAACACGGGAAACGTGTTGTGAGAGCGAAGATTTCGCATAGTCCGACGCTGTGCGGTGGTTGTCTGTGGCTTAGGTACTCGGCTGCTGACCCGCAGGTCATGAAATCAAATCCCGACCATGGCGGCTGCATTTTTCATGGAGGCGGAAATGCTGCAGGCCCGTCTGCTCAGATTTGGGTGCACGTTAATGAACCCAAAGTGGTCGAAATTTCCGGAGCCCTCCACGACGGCGTCTCTGATAAACGTATGGTGGTTTTGGGAGGCTAAACCCCACATATGAAATCAATCGCTTGGCATGGCCTCTGGTAACACACGCTTTGAAAAGGTTTTCTCATAAGCAGGGATTTCTGCGAAACATGCCAACAACAACAACAACAACAACAACAACAACAACAACAACAACAACAACAACAACAACAACAACAACAACAACAACAACAACAACAACAACAACAACAACAACAACAACAACATGAAACAATATTTGATGACGGTCAAGCTGTCATGCCTATAAAATTGGTGTCACAGATTTTTGTTGCAATATACTTCTCACTGCCTATCATTGCAGATCTTTTTGCACGTTCTGTCCTCACAGCTTACGAAATATATTGAGCGTTTAAACCGAATGAAACTGCGGGGAGCAAGGTTCGTCCTACATGAATTGCGCTTCACTGGAGTGCTTCCCCGAAAAAGCGATTGCTCGAATTCAATTTTCTCAGCTGGAGACAGGTTTCACAACATGACTCGTTCAAACACGTTGACACGTGCGCTGAATTTCACGTTCCTGTTACCTGCCCCCCCCCCCCCCCCCTCTCGTTGTGTACGCTTCCCGACATCGCCTTGGCGCAGTATATACATCGGCATTGTAATATAACGACGCCGTTTCGTCGAAACGCACCAAACGTTGGTTATTCATTACCGCAGTCGACGCAGAGACTAAGAATTAAAGTGCGTGTGCTTAGTCACAAGCCCACTTGTTGCGTGACTCGCCAGAACAAGTGCGGAATAACAAGTAGGCGGCGATAATGCGAAGCCGTTCAGGTCCTCCCTTTTTCTTTATTTCGTGTGCGTAAGCACCGTTGCTCGTAGAAACATTTGAAAATGGGATATCTGAGAGCTCGCGAGCAAGGCGAGTCTCGTGCGACGGCGTGCATATTTTATCGCAAGACAACCTTTGAAGAAAAAAAAAGGGAAAGGCTTCGCGAAGCTTGATCCACGTAACGTTCAGTAACGCATTAGGACGAAAGCGATGCATTGCACGCGGTGTGGAACTGCGCGCAGTCTGAGGAAACAGAAGCATTCAGATTGAAGTGTTGCACATTGGACACTGTGTGATCGCATCGTCATTTCGCAAGAATGCGAGGATAGGGCTTTTCCATGCAAACGTGTTTCATCGTGTAACGAAATGTCGGCAGTCACGTTCAATGAAGCCTTGATTTTTTTTCTAAAGAGAGAGAGAAAAAAGAGGATTTCGTGCAATCGCGATAAGCGTAAGGACGGGATGGGTTTCGTGTGACGTGGAAGTCCTAGAAGCTTACTCGAATGGGGCATATACCCCTCGCATGGAGTCTCTTCCTGGCCTATGAAAAAAAAAAAACAGTAACTTAGCAGTAAGTTTGATGAATTGAACGTTTTCTAATATTCGTAGAATTTGGGCAGTAGCTAGATTACGAAGGTTGTTTTAAAAGTTATTCACAAGTTATATATTACAACTGAAAATGAAAGCGAATGGCCAAACGCAAGAAAGAAGATAGACTTTCGTTTTAGGAAGCCTGTAAAGCATTTGACGGTACGCTTTGAAGGTCATGTGTGTGTTTATTAGGCGTTTGGTAACATATAAATTATATAATAAACTGGCATTTTTTAAACGCGTAATTTTAAACATAAGTGCACAATAACTTAATTAGTCTGTACAGCCTAAGCTCAGTATTGCCGAAGTATAGGAACATCCAGGTGATCACTGCGAAAAAAATATATATGGGTCGACTGCTGTTATGATAACATTGCACAATTCGTTCCACGGAAGCTGTGGTTTTTACGCGTAACAACTTGAAACGGTAGCCCCGATTTAATTTGTCTGGAAGAACTTCCACACAATAAATATACATTGCGACAAAATGACGATGAATTGTAACGCGCTGGTCTGCTAACGTGCTGTAGTGGTCATGGTAGTAATCGGCTGACCTGAAATTCTTGAGCTCAACTCTGGCACCGGCAGTCAGATTGCGATAGCAGGGAAAAGCTATAGATTCCTGAGCTCAACTCTGGCACCGGCAGTCAGATTGCGATAGCAGGAGAATGCTATAGATTCCTGAGCTCAACCCTGGCACCGGCAGTCAGATTGCAATAGCGGGGAAATGCTATAGAGGCCCGTGTACTGGGTGATGCCCGAGCATGCTAAAAATATCAAGTGTTCAAAATTTCTGAGGCCCTCCACTCCGTCGTGCCTCATAATGTTTTCTTGGCTGGGGCACGATCAACTCCCGATATTATTATTATTATTATTATTATTATTAGTGTTAGTATTAATATATAGTGGATAGCATACAGTCTGGATAGCATACAGTCTGACTCGCAAAATGTCGTTGTTTTGTGTTGTAACCAACCAGAGCTTGTATTGGTTAAACAGGGGATGAGTTAAAACAAGTCGGAAGCGCAGTTACTTGTGGTAATTCTAGTCTGCGTTAGTTCATGGTCTTTTTATTGCTTCAAGTACAAGAATGATAAGATACGTGGAAATAAAAGTGGATAAGCATCGTGAAATACAATAGTGTTTTGTTTCTTAATAGTTGATGAAGTTAAGATAACCGCAACGGAAGGTACTAGCAGTAGTTATTCACCTTATGTTTAGCTTTTATCTAGGTACAGAACTCATAAGATAGGTTTGATTAAATGTGGGCAAGCGTCCTTGCCCACATGTAGCCTTATTGTGGGAGCAGAACAGATAAGATGGGTGCAAATAAACGTAGGCATGCGTCGTAAAAATCTAATGCTTATGTTTACAGAAGTCACAGGAGAAGTCACTCGTAATATTTTTGTTAACCGTTCTTGTTGTTTTATCGAGTTTCAGGAATGATAATATTGGCGAAATGAAAGTGGAGAAGCATCGTTAACGACAAAAGGCAGTTGCCGAATAGTTGGTAGGATCGAGAAAATCACGAGGGAGATTACTTGCAGTAGTTTTACTGCAAGAAATCTGCAGCTTTAATCAAAGTGCAGTAATTATAAGATAGTTTAAAATAAACACGCATCGTACATGTTTGCCGGGCCAGAAAGATGATAAGGGAAATTACATGCAGTAGGTCTAGTTTACCCTACCGGTACATTTATTTGACGCGCGGAAGGGACATGATAAGCTGACAAGTATCGTAAAACACGAATGCTTAAGCTTTCTGCAGGTTGATGAGGTCAAGTTAAGTTCACTCTGCATGTTTACTCGAAGTGGAGAACTGATAAGGTAAAAATAAAAGTGAACAAACATCTTGAAACGGAAAAAGTTTCTATTTTCTTAGTTAGGGAGGTCACGAAAAACGCAAGGGCAATCACTTGCAGCTGTTCCAACATTATAGTAGCTTTATTATAAGCGTGGATCTGATACGATAGGTGAAAATAAAATAGCGAAAGAAATAATTGAAGGAGAACGATTTATGTGCGACGGCTACGCGATACGCCAAGCGTTTAGCGCGGCGAGTACGTTCCCTAGCGAACCGAATGCGACGCTCTGCGGAGACTGGAAATCCCCTCGCAATAGAGGCCCCAGACACGCGCTCTACGTACGTTATCTACGCCGAAAAACGTCGCGGCGTACTTTGATCCAAAGATAAGCTGGTTTTCTTAATGCGGGCGCCCTTTATCTTTTGCTTTTTGGTAATGCGTGGTACGTGAGCTCGGTCGGTTAATCCAGCACGTGGGTGTCCGATTACGGTTCAACCCGACAGCAAGTGGGAGTCGGAGATGGCGAGCCGTTGAAAATGCGGTCGCGTGACCACAGGTGACACACGCAAAGAGATGAACCGAGCAGCGAGCCTTCCAGTACGATCGCTTCGGAGTGTTCGGTCCCGCCACCTGCCGTGCGTTTCGTGCAGGACGGCTGTTGGAGTCAAGATCGACCTTGCGTCACGAGTGATTGTAGGCAGTAAGGCTGAAAATGTTGCGGTGTTTTGGTTCCCTAGAGTTGCTGTATAGCTACCTTTCAGCAGCAGACCACATGTTTGGCAAGCAAGAACTGCTTTGCGGTGAAGCCGCCTTTCGTCCTTGCAAGAGGAATGCTTGCCGTGTCACCTACCGGCATTTGACGAGTCAAAAACGGGTGGTGAAGGTGACTGTCAATAGCTATTATGAATCGTACTCGCTGCCCCGGTTGCGTGAAGGAACTGATGAAAGTCACAGCTTTGGCGCAAAGGCGATGCAATGAATACGATAGCATCAAGTTGGAATGTCACGCGAAGAATTGAAAGCAGAAGACCGATACGTGCCCCGCGTTGCTCACGCTCAAATGACTCGCGAAACGTACTCACAGGTACAGGTGAACACGTATAAGTGTCTCAGTTGTTACATTGCTGTGTCTGAAAAGCGCGCCCATTTCGCAAATATAGACTGTACAGCGAGTGCAGTGATCTTTGTGCACCCAATAGCTACAACGGAATCGTTCCGGTGAAAGCCCAAAGCGTATGATTCTCCTCTAGTGGTGAATTCGTATGCATCGTACACTTTGCTGGAGTATTTACGAGAGAAGAAATTAATACTTGTCACGTACAGTGAAGGTGTAGAACCATGCAAATTTTATACTGTGATACAAATGAGTCTATAATTCACGAAAAATACCGAGCTCAGACCATCGTTGAATGAGCCTGTCCTCGAACTTGCTCAATAAGAACACTAGATAGCAGAAATATCTTGAACCCTCCACTACATCGCGCCTCATAATGACATTGTGGTATGGGCATCCTAAACTCCAGATATCATTGATACAGGAATATACCTACACAAACCGGCTTCATTCGCCTACAGATAAGCACATCTTTTCACTCAAACTTGTCTACCTTGGCACTTTCAAACACTCTAGCTGATCTTGCTTGGGAATTATTGCTACGGTGTCTGAATCACTACAAGCACTTTCTTCTGAACACATTGTTTGCTTCTATATACAGATGCATAGCTGGCTTCATCATCATTAGGACTACCCTGCATGCTGTTCGTGCACACTTAACACCACTTTTCATATCATTTTGTCAGTCACGACCGAGTGTCCATGTTAGCGTATACGATATATATACCTACCGGGTAACTTCGTGCAGGCTTGGCTGAGAACACTGGCGATGCGGCGCCGTCTGGCCACCTCTCGGAGAAACATAATGCCGTCGTGCTAATATTACGCCTTGCGTGTTGTCCTTAGTGAGCCAGAATAGACGTTCTTTCAGCTCGACTATTTCATCCTCCTCCTCCTCCTCCTCCTCCAAATCGCGGTGATTTTTCTTTTTGCTAGTTCCTTTCCCGCCTACCATTTCTTGCTTACTTCACCTTTCGGTGCGTGGCGTGCGTGATTGTAGCTGTCCGGGAGCAGGATAAATGCGCGCCGCTGGAACATGCAGCGCCTGCGTTCCCCGACGTTTCTTTTTTCGTGCCCATCGACGGCGCCGGGCCAACTAGGTGGGTGCAACGGCAACGTGGCGGAATTCGTCGGGCCCACGTTGACCACAGGCGTGCACGTGTGCTTGGCCAGTCAGCAAATCTCCCGTGCGTGGCTGGCAGTCTGGCAACCGAGGCATGGCGGACCAGTGAAAAGATACGGGCGAACGGCACGAACATGGATGCTCTTGGATGGGCTCGATAAAGCGGTGCATCATTGAAGAAACCGGAGCCGAATGTGAAGATGGTTATTCGCTATACAGACGTGCGCAGGGCTCAACATGGAAAGGGGGGAGGGGGAAAGTGAGTGAAGTTCCACGCCAGCTGTGCGAGAGGTAAAATACTCAACCCAAGTTTAGGCAAAAAAAAAAAAAAGTGGACTGGAAAGAGCGTTTTCTTGTCCTTTTGTTTATTCACCTGGGGTTGCGTTCTAATTTTCTTGCGCAGCGGAACTAGCTCGCCTAATAGCTCGTCTGATGGTTAGGGGTATAGAAAAGATGGTTGCTGTTGGAATGTTTGAGGGTGGTTTTAGGAAAAGGCTCGAGTAAGTAGCTGTCACTCCACCTTTGGCAATTACGCGCAAGCGTAGTTTTTTGGAACGTCATTCAACGAAACCATCTACGCAGTGACGTACCATTCAGAGGGCTGTCGCTGTAACAGCAGCTGTGCATGTGCCATAGAGCTAAGAACAGGCGCAAGTTCTATCCCTGAAGGCACCACATATAGGTCGGCCCCATTTTGGTCTGTTTCACGTAAACTCGAACCGATTCTGCGTAAACGTAAATGCAAAACTGCGCGCAGATCGATCGTGAACTTATTTACAGCGCAACACCAGAAAAAACACAGGACAGAGCAGGAGCATAAGAAAAAGAAAAGATGGCGCTTCTGTTGTGCTCCTTCCCTGTCCTATGTTTTTTCTGGTGTTGCTCTGTAATTAAGTTCACGATGGATCCTAACCAACTGGCCCAACTTACCGTGTTACTGCGCGCAGATATGGCCGCGAATGAATATTAGAATGGCACTATCCTTAAAGAGGAAGGTAAATAACAGCTGCACTTTACCGGTACTTACCTACGGAGCAGAAACATGGAGGATTGCGAGAAGGGTTTAGGTTAAGTTGAGTATTACGCAGCGAGCAATAGAAATGAAAATGAGACATGTAACCCTTGTGGACAAGAAGAGAGCAGAATGTCTCAGGGAACAAACGGTTGCTGAGGACATCATAGTCGAAATCAAGAAGAAATTGTCATGGGAAGGGCACGGAGTGCGAAGGCAAGGTAAACACTGATCATTAGGGATCACTGACTGAATTCGAAGTTAAGGCAAGCGGGTGAAGGAAAAACAGAGTTAGGTGGGCAGATGAGATTAAGAAGTTTGTATGTATAAAGTGGCAGCAGCAAGCACAGGACAGAGTACACTGGCGAAACATGGGATTGGCTTTTGTCCTGCAGTGGGCGTAGTCAGGATGATGATGATGATGATGATTACGATGATTGCCGCGAAATGAAGTACACCCTCGTGTGCCATGAAGACAAGCCTAAATGTAATAGCTGTTGCTGGTTTGGCGTAATTTTTTTTAGAAGTGGCGTTCTTTATGACTTGTCGTTGCTGGTAGTCCGCAATAGTCTTCAATGTGTCTTCCTCTCGTTTCCAGCTTCACAAGGTCTGTGCGTAGATCGCGAACGTCGTGCAATACGAGGCTGTTGAATTGGTAGACAAATTCGTTGAATGTTTGGGTAGTATGTTGTGATGCTGACCAAAGGCGTGCGCAGGAGAAGCGGGGCATGGGGTGGGACGCGCCTCAAGTCTGCCCAATACAGTAACTTAGTAACAGGCGAGGCGCTGCAATAAACCCTCGCGCCTCAAGTCTACCCAACACTTAGTAACTTAGTAATAGGCGAGGCGCGGCAATAAACCCTCGCGCCTCAAGTCTACCCAACACTTAGTAACTTAGTAATAGGCGAGGCGCTGCAATAAACCCTCGTCTCCCTCCAACCCATTCGCTGATGGGGAACGCTGCTCAAGCCTTTGGTGCAGATGGTAATAAACAATGTGCTTTAGGTGCATTATTAAGTGTTTTCCTGTTAATAGGTTCTTGGTCTACGTTTGAACCTGAAAGAATGTTTCACGGTTCCGCATTTGCACAATTTCGGGGCACCGCAGATAGTCACGTGCGACTTTTTTCAGGTTAGGAAAATAATGAAAAGAAATTACCTAATGCCGATTTCGATATCAAGCCCTATTGTAAGGCGCACACAAAATTGAGGGATGCATATAGACCATTTTGCATAAGACAGGTAGGGGCCGCCATCATGGACTGTTCAATGAATGTTTCTCATTCAGCATATCGTGGTTGTAATCAATGGAATCACGAAGTGTACAATGCACGAACCTCCCCGCTTTCCTGCGCATGCGTCTATCATGAAAAATGGATTAGGAGAAAGCTGACACACGACAAGCACTGTTTCTGGTGTCTTCACTTTTTTGCGTTAGTATTTGGAAAGTATGTCTATTAAGCGTAAATAATGTAGAACTCTGTCAGTTCAGTGGTCCAGTGAACAATATGGCAAGGCTACAGCCCGATCTGGTGGCACACAAATTAGTCTTTGGCGAAAAAAAAAAGAGTCCAGATTAGGATGGTGGGAATATGGTATAACACCACGTTCATTTCGGTTATCCCACAGCACAACATTGGTGTGACGAACCGCAACTGGAGAGATGTGGAACTTTCTCCTTCAGTGGACGTTCTCGTGAACGCTGTCGGCACTGGTTCGCGCACACTCCGAGATTTTTAGCGACGCGTCGACGCGCCAGAGGACGTCGTTATAACCTTCACGACACCGCGCAGTGTTTGCACGCCAACGCCAATCGCAGCGGGCGACTCCGGCGTCTGCCGCGTAATTATTGACAGCCCGCTGAGACCAGGAAGGCGTCGGCGGCGTGCCGCATGCGGAAGAAAGGGCGAGGGGGCGACCTCCGGTGGCGAGTAAAAGGCAGCCTCAGCCGAACGGGCCAAGCCCCGGCGTGCGTCAGCTTGCGTTTCGCTGGGACGCGCAGGAATCCTTGCTGCCTGACCTTGGCCGGCATGCGAGAAGGTTTTCCCTAGACGGCGCCACAGTGGCCGGCCCGCCCGCAACCCCGACGCCACGCCGGCCCGACGCAACGACCGACAGACCGAAGACGTCCCGCAACGGTCTGGGCGTTCGTTAGTGAGAGAGAGGGAGACGGCAACCCATCTCACGCGTGCCGTATAAATCGCTGCTGCCCTTGGTTCGCCCATGGATCGCCAGAAAGGTTCTTGCTTTACTTTGACATGTGGTTTGAACGGGCTGGCCAGTGGCGGAACGGTAAGCCACCCTGTGCACGCCGCTCCTGGACCCGCCTTTGACCGGAAGGGCTGACCGCGAGGTCGCGGATCGGACTTCCCGGTGCAACCAGCCGGCCGCTTCCGTCAGCGTGACAGGGGTGGTCGTGCAGAGCGTGTCGAGTTGGCGGTGATGAGTTTAAAGGGTCACATCGAAGGAAAATATGGGCGCATCGCTGTTTGGTCTAATATCGGACACTTGTCAAGGACCACCACGCGATGTTGTCGATATTACCGTCATACGTCAGCTCTTGTTGGCTCACGTGGCAGCAAAACGCCCCCTTCCTCGCACGGGTTGCAAAATGGCGGAATATGACAGGCGAGAATTCGACGTTTTCTGGAATAGCACAGCCCCGCTCCAGCAGAGTTTGCGCCTGGGGAGGGCATGGCGAGTTCCCTTACAGCGAGGAAATCGTGACTCCCCTGCTGTTCCGAAAAGAACTCGTCAAAATTCACACATTTTCATATATATTAAAAACAGCACTGATCACTGCGCTTTGTACGAACCAACAACGTCCCTTGTCGAGCTTCGCACCCTTCGGATCATTGTTACGGAATCAGTGTTACGTCATAGGTATAGAGCAGTTGCAACATGTTTTGTGTGATTCTAGCTTCTAACATTATCCAAGTTTGCAGGCTCTTCGCATATTTTCAAAAACTGCTGCACAATGTTTTCTTTTTGGATCGAAAACCTTGCAGTCTATCCACGGTGCACTGGATATCTACCACGTCACCTGGAATCAGTAGCGCAGAACTGAAGTGACATCCCAGTTTCAGGTGTTTTTCGCGTTCTTTAATTGATTGGCTTAGCAGCACAGCGCACTCGCATAAGCTTGGGGTTTTAGGTCGCTCCGTGAGCCGTGTGTGATAAACTAATTTCTTGGGGTTACATACATGATAAACGAGAAACGGCGCACAAGAATGAAAACGAACAGAATGAACACCAATCCGCCGGTGGTCATGAGTTGTGCGCTGTGTTTTCCCTATGAGGAACAATTACCTATCTGGAGGTGTGTAATTCCGGTTCCTGATGTACGTGATTCCCTGGGATGATAAATCCCAGATAGGTCGTTTGTTCCTCTTCGTCTTTGCGCGCTGTTCCCGCACAATTGCGAAATAGTTGGTCGGTGTTATAGTTTAGGTTGCGTGATCGAGTGCCACGCCGAGGCAGCTTAGCGGCGTCTGAGTTAAAATTTTGATTAGCGCAACTAGACTGCCTGATATTGTCGATGTGAATCATAGCAAGGTCTACGCTTGCAGTCTCTATGTTTTCAAAGCGTTTTGTATGTCATTCTAATAACTTCATGTGTTTCCTTACAGAATTAGTTACCATATGTTTTACATATAGTTGCCAACATTTACGTATGAATTTACGGACATGTAAGCAATCGTTGGAACGGTATGCAGAACGTATTGGTAGGCTAACGCGGGGTGGTGCTGTAAGTTTTTCCTATATCGGATTCGAACAAGTCCCAAATTACGGTTTGAATAATATCCTTTTGACGCTCCGGTAACACATAATCCCAGCTGCCGTTCAACATTTACTCCTCGCTGCACGCTTGTGCTAGCGAGCGTTGACTTCGAGGCCCATCGCCACACGTATCCACAAAAGACATGAACGAGCGCCTCTCCTCCGAAAGACCGCCATAGAACTTTCGAAGCACGCCACCACCATAGTCCTTTAGAATCCCGTGAATGCTATCGCAATTGAACTATTTACCGCTCTATCAAAAGTGGCCTGCTGGCCTCACGGTTTCGTTCTTTTTTGTGTTCTTCACTTTCCAACTTTCCTTTCGATCACTGAAAGAGCAAGCTGCGAGTTACGTAAGACCCCATTCCCAAACACAATGCCTTCGCCGTCTTCTCTCGACTTACGAAATCCAGTGGGCGCCTCGCTCTATTAAATCACCTCGCATCTGATGCAGCGCCTTCCTCGCCCTGTGCTTCCAGGACGCACACGGATGAAAATGAATATCGGCGACGTGGAGGGAGAGTACAGCCAATAGAGATTACAAACAAAAGCCTTAGCGCAGATATGGATCGCCACACACGGGCTCGAACATCTGTGCGCTACTACGCCGCGAAGATGCGACGAAGATGCGCCACATGGTTCACGTGGCCTGAAAGAGGAGCTCAGTGCGGAATTCCAGCGCATCGCGAGTGATAGCGGCGCCAGCGCAGCGGAGAGGGAAGGCGCGCAGCGGCCGCCATGTTTGTCTTAAAATCCGTGCGGCGATTGTGCGACCGAAATCTACTGGCGGTCGGCTGGTGTACGCACTGAACGCCGGATTATCTCGCGTACTCGGGAACCTGCTAGTACTTTTCTTCTTTCTCGATGCTTTATTTCATTCCCCGAAACAGAGTGCACGCCATCGTTTTCGGCGATACACGCAACGTAAGAGGGTTACGGGACATTTTGTCTGTGCGCAGACCTCAACGTGGTTGCGACGCTCGTGGCATCGCCACTGTTTCGATATGGGAGGGATATGCGCTTGTGCTCGAGATATTGTAGCTGCCTGGAAAGGACAGAGAATGGAATCTTGGAGCATGAAGTTTGGAGAACAGACAGATACGTGCGAAAATGTCAGGAATTTCGGAGGTATTACATGGTGCCATATGGTACTAGGTCGTTGTCATCGTCACAGTTTTACGGCTCTGGACAATGCCTCTGTTGCCTTGGAATGCGGCCTGGCGCACTGTTACGTGCGCCTGGTGCAACTGTTACGTGCACGAACGCCGCGCAGATTTGGAGCAAGGAAAAATAAAAGATGAGGTGTAAGAAGACACATGAGGCGAGAAAGTATGGCACTGTGTATCAAGCAGATCATGCACATCTGTAACAGCTCTCTCTTTGGCAGAAAGAGAGCGTAGGGGGTCTGCGTTCTTCAGTAGGATGGGACTGATCGTGGCTTTGAGTAGTCTTGCTTTGTGAGAAGTGGCCGGTCACAATAGATCGAATCACGCGCGCCATCTGCAACCACCGAAACGCAGCTTCTTTGAAGCGTGAACCGTAGAGAGAAGGTACCATCGAATAAGTCTCCTTGTGAAGCGTCGCGGAGAGGGTGTGTGAGTTGAGGAATCCTGGAAGTGAAGCTCAGATGGGGTCAGTGCACGAGTTCGCGGTGCTACTGTTCACCGTGGCTGCGGCCTGGAATTCGTTGCGCGCCCCTCCAGTTTTTCGTTTTCTTCCTTTCCAGGGGTGCGTGCATGTACACATAAAAGGGAAAGAGTGAAACGTCTAGCGGCGCGTCTGCAAGGAGAAAGTGTGACGCACAGAAATGGCTGATTACTTGGCACAGCTGAATCGGGTCGGGATTCCACGTTCTCGTGGCCGTTCGCTTGCCGAACAGTTATCGCATCGCTCGAATACCACGCAACTGTGTCAATCGAGTCTTCCTGCTTTACAGCGGTGGCGTGTTTCGTTTCGCGGTGAAAGTGGCTTAATGCGTTATCTGTTCGTCTTGTTTATTTGGGCCACTTGAGCGCCTGCCTCTTCTTCTCACGGCGTGCGGATACAAAGATGTGTGAGTGGTTGCATAAAATGTACACCTCGAGAGGGCACCTAGCGAAATTCCTGCGTATTTGGGACACAAAGAATAAGTGCAGGACGTGATGGCAACTGCTACGTACCTGAGTAGAGAGGAGCCATGTGGCTGTGTTTGCATTTGTGGGCGCCACGTCACGTGTATGCTCGACTGCGACTTATAGAATTTATATCGATAAGTTCCCATCGAAATAACGAAATGTGGTGTAAAAGACATCCGGACAGATTTCATTCATGCAGCAAGTCTAACATTCGACAATGATGCGGTCCTTGGTCTCAGGGGTCATGGTCGGATGGTCGCAACTCCTGATGCACCTGGCACGGAGGTGGCAAAGACGGCTTACTTGTAAACCTGGCCCAGTGAGCAGGGAATGTGTAACCATTCCATCTCGCATTCTCGCGTCATAGAATGGACACGATGGAACATAGGAGCCGCGGTGCTGTTGCGTTCATTGAGGGGTTGAATACAGAAAGCTTTAATCCCGATGATGATGATATGTAGAGTTTAACGTCCCACAACCACCTTATAATTATGAAAGGCGCCGTAGTGGAGGGCTCCGGAAATTTGGACCACCTGGCATTCTTTATCGTGCACCCAAATTTGAGCACGCGGGCCTACAGGCGCGGTAACCCCGACATGGAGCCTTTGTAACGCAACCTCCCTATGAATATGGGGGTGACCTGTCTATGTGAAGTCTTTTTTTTTTTTGCGATGTTCATGGTCAAAAGTTCTTATAGTAGGATTATGCTCTAGTTACATGATTCTATGTAAAGAAGCTCTTTACAGCAGAAATTGCGTTGGACAAATGTTCAGAATTGATGACGGGCCGACACTGCTTGAGATGACAATGGAAAAAAATTCTGGATAAATTATTGTTTCTGAACCTGCAGTTACAAACACTCCGAAAGAATAACATGGTTCTTTTTGTATGAAGTTATGCCTTTTGAACGAAACGTTCGCAAAAGTTTTTTATTTTCGGTTTACTCTGGTCTAAATTGTATGTAATTAAGATTGATTCTACGCCTCCTTAACACTCCTGTGTTTAATCTTCTAGTTCTTGTTATTCTTATTAACATTTTGCACACTACAGTGCACCACCTTCCTCTGAAACATCTGCGAACTCAGAGACCTTTATAAATATGTAAGGTACAGTTTGACAAAAAGTGAACAGTGCCTATATACAAATTGTAGCACACAAAGCTAAAAGAAAAGCGAGGAAATAAAAAAATGCTAGAGTGTACACCGTTGTTTTTCATGCTATTATCACAAAACAGTTTCAGGTGTGTCGATTCCTGTTAGAGATGTAGCTTTGCGAAAGGTGATCTCGTATTTCGGTTCAACAAATGAACGAGTTTCTCAAAGCTGATATGCAGTTTTTCAAATCAAAGCGTGGCCGATTGCTTAGACATGCTTAATAAATACCATCTGAGCTGTTGTCCAAGCGTTTCAGAGCTGGTTGTCAGGGTCACAGCAGGCGGTGTTGCCCTGAGCGAAGATGGCGAAATTGCTCCGGCGAACACAGAGCCCAGTCGGCCAGTACTTCAACTCTTCTGCGCAACGGCCACTTTTTCGGTCCCTCAGCGACATATTATGGACGGAAATTACAAAGAATTGCTTCGTGGACATGTGCTTTGGGGGCACACATTTGTCCACATTGCTTTTGAAACTTAATTTAGTCTTATGACAAAGATAAAGAGAAAAAACCGACACTCATGCACGTTAGCTAATGATTTGGCCGACTGGTCGATATTAGTGAAATACCGAGCAACATGGCTGATTCTCTTGTCCACGGTACACCGTCGTTTCAGGCTGAATCAGGCTTATTTTTTTTTCGGTGATGTTGATTTGTGAGTATCCGGTCAAAAGAAGAGACCGCCATATTTCATTCAACCGCTACACAAACACATAGGCCATGTCTTTCCAATTTCGTGGAATTTTAATCAGAAACATGAACAAGAAAGAGGAAAAAGCTTGAAAGGCAAATAAACCGGTCAGATCACCCGCGAGGAAAGACCCCACCTCCTCCCGCATCTCGACAGTGCTTTGCTGGCTTGTACTTTTCAGCGGGACGCCACCGCGTATGCAGTGCAGTGGACCCCTTGATAGACATCCCGCTGCAATGTACACAGCATTCTGCGGTTGCGCGCGTGACCGCGCATAGCTAATTCAGTCAGCTGGACCGGGGAGGTCCCGGTTGGCGGCGACAGGAGAGCAACATACGAGAGGGGAAAGGTCAAGGCGCCACCACCCTACCCTATCATCATCAATTTGGAAGGACACAGTCGTATTTAGCGTTGCTGATACACCTAAGGCAACGACGCAGGTGGCATTTTGGGACAGGCGCACACAAGTCAGGAAACAAGCAAAAAACTAAACTAAAATGCATCACCAATTCAACCTCGTGCCACGAATACACAATAAATGCAGAGAACGATGCCGGCGCAGTACGCCGGCTTTTTTTTTTTTTTGAGAAATGCGGTAGTTCTGATGCATGCATATGTGTGGGCACAGGGGGTGGGCTTGGGGAAAGACTGCATCTTTACTCCGCACTACTGCCTCGTCATTACACTATGTTCTGATAATTCTGGCCACAGTGGGGGAGCTAAGGGGTGTGCTGGGCCGTAATGTGTTCATTTGACGCTCCCCCCTTCCCCTTCTCTACATGGACAACCCTGCCTACGCCTATGGATACATACATCAAGGGTGTTTCAGTGCCAAGAACTCCTGTGCCTGATCTACTACTTAACCTGCGGCGCCATATTAGCGGTAGCATTCTTTGGCATTTATCGTTCTGCGGGGAGGATGGTCGCTTAATTTCATGTCGATCCAGTGTCTTCTATTTCGAAGTCATGGAGGATGAAAGACGCCGCCCAAGTTGTACAGGAAAGGAGGGAGCGGGGAAAACAAGTGCACTCCGGGGGCTGAGTGGATTGAGGAGTTGCCGATACTGGAGATTTGTTGTTGCTTTGCAGGGCTGGCTCCTGGATCAGATGGCTTCACGCGCGGGGACCTCATTGAAATACCATTAGCCCAATCGAATTCAGCTGATAAACAGTATGCCGACGCGGCATGTCGGTTTGCTGTCTGCGCGGCTCCGTGATACCGCCAGTGGCGATCGTCTGCGTGTGCTTGCACGTGCTTGTTTCTCGGTGCATGTTTTTGTTGTGCTCTTGTATTCTCTGCGTCCGTACGTACGTGTTTTGTTCCGATGTTATGTAGCTGCCTGTAGCTACATTTGTGATGTTCATGTGCTTGTAAATAGGTTGGGTAACTCTACTCTTGAATGTTTTAAAGTTCCGAAGGAGCTCTTGTGTCGGCGTTCTATGCGCTTGCTCTTACACGGGCGTAACAAGAATTTTTAGCGGGGACGGAAGGGGGGCTCTGAATTTACGTACGATCGCGCGTGTGTTTGCATGTGTGCCTCTATAAACATGCGTAACATATTTTGCATATGTACACATGAAAAAGGGAAAATGTTCAGGGAGGTTTGACGGTGAGTTGAGTCACGAATGACAATTGCCGAACGCGAACTTTCTCAGTGTTTGGACCTATAGATGCAGTTCCGAGCCACTGAGATTATTCCATTACCACCCTATACAGAACAGCCTGTCTAGATTGTGCTTACGTTTCATGCCTGAGGTCACGTTTCGTATCAAATCGTTTGTGCCGCATCCTTGCACGTCCATGTAGGCACAACATGTTCCGCGCATCACCCAGCGCGTCTAACGCCTCACATCATGAGCGACCACCACTTGAACGTGGTATCCATTCCGGAGCTCAAAAATTGGGGCACTTGGGACTATGAACACATCAACCACTGTTCCAGGAGCGTCATTCGTTGGATTGACAGTGGAGAAACGCTGTCCCTACAGGAGCCCCAACAACCCCGAAAATTCACTGCACTAGCACGTTATCCTTTCCTGGCGTTTTCACTCTTTTAGGCACAGACTGTGACTCAAGCAATGTGTTCCCATGCCGGCACGAGGACATACGCTCTTGATTGTGCATATACGAGGTGCATCAATAGTGTCTGCTACCGTGCTTTGTAACTTATTGGAACGCTCGTTTTTCTATGTCCCGCGTGGCTGTCACGTGGGGTCCGCTGACTTCATTTTGCAGTGTGCTTTTGCAACTCTGCAACTGGAGCCATCGGCGTGCAGCTGAAAAGCGCGAAATGCGGTGAAGACGAACGCTTGGAGCTAACATTCTTTATATTTCATGAAGAAATATTTGACGAGTACTAGATAGTGCCCGCTGAAAGGGTTGTGAAGTAAATAAAAAGTCACTCTTTTAGTCACTCGGAGTGGCTTTGGGCCATTTATGTGGTGACGCCGGACGCGGCTGCTACTAAAGACCGTCACGAGCTGGCACCTTAAAGAATACTTTACGGGGACGTCAGGGTCCGGGGTGCATTAGACGACTACGTGAATGTGCGACGAAAGAAAGAAATCACAAGGGCCCAGCGCACAAACAGGGGAAAAGGGAATCGTCTTCGACGCGAGGCGCTGTCGAGAAAGAGAATGATGCAGAATACGACTCTGGCATGACAAGAGATGTGAACCGATGGCTCGGCCTTTTGTTTTTTTCTTCACTTCTTCATCTTGAAGATCGTCGACGGGTGCTTGGACGATTACCAGGAGCTCGCCTGACTTAGGGCGCAACTGGTTGATGCCCCCCTTGTGTAGTTCTTTCTCCCCTCTGCTTATCTGGAATGCCAATGGTGGCGACGAGGCTCGTGTCGAGCAACGAAGAAGCTCGCAGCGCCCGCGGCGGCCTCGACTTATCACTGCACTGAGCTGCTGCGACGTTACATCGACACCGGAGGGTGGATTCTCGAGAGGCTTCGCTTTTCTCTTCTTCTCACGCTTCGAGACGTGCGAAGTACGAGATGAAGATCCCTGAGCATGGCCGGGGTGCTCTGGGGAGAGCCGTTCTCTCAGCACTTGGTGGGACTGACGTCGCCGATGTGTGTAGCACTATCGACTTGCTAATGGCCCGGAAATAGAGACGGTGTGGCCGCGCGCCCAACTGGCGCGCCATGTATGATTGCGGCTCCACAGTGGCGGGGTTGGTTGTTGATACTGCTACCGCAGCCGGGCTGTGCGGTTTCGTGTTGTTGCTTCTTTTCGCTTCTGCACGCGCGGCCGAATATATATTCAAGGAAGGTTGAGACGCTCGAGTAGGGAAGAGGGGTGTGGGAAAGGGACATGGCTGTGCGTGGGTCTTGTACACTCAGTGAAGAAAGTGAGTAGGTCGAATCGCGCTGTATTGGCGATGGGAGTGTGATTATGGTGCGGCGACCTTCTCAAGGTAACCGGCCTGGCAACCGGCCTTGCCGGAGGCCCTGCCGGACCTTCGGTTATTGGGGCGCCTTGGGGCGACGTGGAATCTAGGCGCTGTGATCATCGTGCCTGTCGTCGATTCTTCTTTCCAAAGGGGTTCACGGTCGCGTGGCTTTTTGCTTTTGATTTGGCGAAGCATCCGCGATGTTTCTAATGATCAGGACTATGGCTGTTACACTAAGATGATTGTCGCAATGATTGTTCTTTGTTGTTACAGATGTGTCCCAATATTACGCGTAAAAATGATGGAGAGGAAAAAGTACAAGTGGTGCAGCCATTCACGAGAGATGTTTTGGTGGTGATTGACTCACTGAGAAATCTTGCACACTAATGCATACGCACAACGTCCTGACATATCGGTTTCGTATAGTAATGTGTACAGCCACAGAAGTAAACGTCAATGCTGCCATCAAGAAATAATTTAGATGAATAAGGACACCAATAGAACACGCATTAACTCAATGAGTAAAAAAAATATTAGCAGACTATACCAAGAAATTCATTTTGGAAATATAATGACCTGAATTCATGTATTTAATTAAAATGTGCTGAATAATAATTAAGATAGAACGATTTGTTAAACAAAAAGCACCACGCAGTTATATATTGAACAATTACGTTCCTTCATGCGGCTCATTAATACTGCAGAATACGAAACACAAAGGCAATAGGGCCTGCGGTCTGTATTGATGAGGTTGTAAATGTGGGTCCCTGAAGGGCCGCGCCTCTTGAGGGCTTAGACCTATGAAACAACACGCACTCATTTTCATTGCACTGAAAAAGAACCAGGAACTACCTGGAATGAGCGTGCTCAGTGCTTTCTCATGGCCTTTGATCATTATAATGGGCCGTGTTAAATAATGAAGCGGTGTAGAATGCTTACTGTTCAATGAATACCAGGTCACTGTACCTTCTTTATGATGGTAAAGTGCTAGAAAAACAGTGTATTTGGAAGAATACCGTACATGACGCTTCTGGAAATTGCGCCCTCAAGTACACACAACAACTGTATGTCTTAGTATTGCTTTGCCATCATGAAGGTGTACTGACATGGCCACCTGGCAGTCATTAAAACTTTTTATCGTAATAGCAATTATATGGACATTCTCTGCTAGATTTTGCCGCCGGCGTCAGCGTCACTCACCGAATCTGTATACGTATCTATATATATATGTACACGCAAGAAAAAAATAATTGACAAAGAGACTCTGCCGCACAGTATTGAACGTGCGACCTCTCCATCATGAATGCGAGGCGTCAGCCACTAACCACACAGGTGCACCTCCTTCAACCTTTAAGCGGCAAGCTATTTATATCTACCACTTACCGTTGTTGACGGGCATCTCGGGTGGAAACTATTTTGTTTTCAGCATTACCAGTAAGACGGCGCAATGAGCGAGCGTCGCCACATCGTCACGACGCGGTGGCGTGCGCTCTCATCTCGCACGCGTACTTTGCCCAACGGAGAGGAGGGGGGGGGCGCTCCCCCGCGCGCCCTTATCTTGTGGTGTGGAGGATCGTACGTCTTGGCTGGCCTTCTACTTTTAGGAACTATTCTGTTGTAACTACCGGGCGCACAAAGGTCACTGCAATTGTTGCACACTCCCCGTTTGCAAAAAGGACGCGCTTTTCAGACACAGTGAAGTAGCAACTGAGACACTTATTTGCGTTCATCTGTACCTGTGAGTGCGTTTAGTGCGTCATTTGCGCGTGAGAAACGCGGGGCACGTTTGACCTGCTTGCCATTCTGCGCGTGACGCTCCTATTTGTTGCTATCGCATTCATTGCTTCACCTTTGCGGCAAAGCTGTGACTTTTTGTTTACTGTCATTTTTTTTCTCTTTCTGCGTACGGCTTCTGCAGCATTTCAACATAATGACGCTGTGACAATCACATCTCTAACCTATCTACTGTCATTGGCTATCCCAGCTGTCCCAGCCACCAGCTAGAGGACAATGACTTAAACTGTCACAGCGACAATTTTACCTTACATACTTCATGATTCAACAAAAGTGTATATTTAGCGGTCTTTTTTGTAAGATACAATATTATTAAGTACTAACAGACAATATTACCAGGGAAAGTAAAGATCAATCATCAAAAACGTAATGTGCGATAAAAGTAAAAAGTATAATGTCTCGGAATGCTGTGGAAACTGGGTTCTCTTTCGACGCGAGGCGTACTGACATCAATGTCACCACAAAAGTAATTAGCGCATTTCAGCTGTCTTTGAGACTGTCAACTCGTTTAATGCAAAATCTCGACCAACTGAAATCTCCCAGCAGGTGCAGCTACATTCACTGCGACATCTTTTTAATGTGATCAAGTGCTGCCTGCTGCGACAGTAGTGCTGGTGTTAGAAGGTTTACGTACCCTTGCAAAGTTTGGAAAGACATTAACCCGCTGGCTTGGCGGTGCTTACGCTCAGTGTATCTTCATATAGCATTGTCAGAGCATTAGCGTGCAATTTTAGTGCATTATGCTGCTGTGAAATATTTTTGAGCACGCGGTGTCACTGGAGCAAACCTTTTGAGCTGTGATCTGGTATTTTTCAAGAGAACTTCTGCATGATGTCACCCTAACAGTGATGTCATCATAACGTCCCTGCGACGCTGACATTACGCAATGTGCCATCGTCCTGTCATAGAGCCTGCCTTGATGTATGTGCAGGCCTTGTACCCTCTCCTCCAACCGAAACTTCCCCTATTCCTAAGAAATTCTGCTCCATTTCAACTATAACACCTGGTAAGGCGTGGGGGCCTCTGATAATTTTCATTAAAGCCTTGGTTACTTGCTGCCATGCCACTACGGTGCGCAGAAACCGAATGACGCGGCCTGCCATTTCATCGCTAGTAGCAAGTGAAGTCTAAAAACTGACAACCATGGTAGCAGGGTGTGTTCAAACTAAATGGCATGCGTTGTCATTTAATTGCTCGTAACAACGCCTGGAGCCGACCTTTCAGCTGCGCACGCAGTATAGACAGGGCCCGTTCCTTTCTCTTGACAGCAGTTTCGAAGCATAGCGGCAGGCCAGAAATGCTAATAGATATACAGGCGCAGCCTACTGCGCACGGACTCCGCCTCTTGTCTGCCTCCTCCTCAGAGGCATCCCTTTTGACACAGCAAGAACGGTGGACGATTTCGCTCGAGTCTATCCTGCTTTCAAGGTCTGCATTTCACTGAGGCCCTGCCAAACCTACGGGGTAATTTCCAGGTAAAGGAGAGCCGAGAGTTGATTGCGTGTTGCACATAAAGAGAAAAAAAAAAGACGTTCTCGACGGTCGCCGCGTGTCTCCAACATGTCGCGACACCTTGAATACCTTCGAAAATGTCGTGCCACATCGCGGGGCCCATTAGGCCAGCATTTTTCTTATATGGCTCCTCCTTGTAGTCTCAAGCTGAAAGGAAGGCGCTCCTGCGTCCAGCTCTAATGGAATCGCTAATTACTGTTGTCCAATAGAGTTATTTTTATTTTAATGAATAGGGAAATACATTATACACAGAGGGTGCCGTGCCCTTGGGTCCCACAGCAATTGACTATCTCAGATCGCGCCTGTGAGGCGCCGGTCGTTCCTTCCCAGTTCAAGCTGCCAAGTCAGTGTATAGCTCGCAAGAAATGTAAACGTTGACACGTCCGATACTCAGTTAACGCCGGCTTTACAGCCCGTGAACCTGGTTCGGTTTGGGAAGAGTATTATTTTTCATGGGGATGTCGTGTTGGGTGCCTCACTGGACCATTACCAGATGAAGAATGGCTGGTGCCAGGTGTGTTTCGGGTTTTTGTTTTTACTTCGAAGGGAACCGTGTCTTAGGAGATTCCATCATTAACCACAGGCTTAATAGTCGTGAACTCTGTGATCTGGAGAGGCTGCAGAAGCGCAGACGTACAAATAGATTAAAGTTTTTTTTCAGTGAACAGACGGTGCGTTTAAAATTAACAGAAATGACTACGTACAGCAACCTACAAAAGGAAGCGAAAGGGCAAACCACACACGAGTATTGAAATCTTATTTTGCGCAACGGAGGCGTACCGTTATGCTTTCTTCCCTGATGTCATCGAAGATTGGAATGGGTTACCGAGTAATGTATTCAATGTGGGCGATGGTATTGAATTTGTGCATTTACTTCATTTACAGTTATGTGATTTATTGTACAAAATAATGCGATTGTTATCTGTTGAATTGCGAAATAGGGTATGCGTTTTTCGTTTTTAGCTCGGAATGCAGAGCTTTCATGGATTTTGTATATATGTATGCCTGGTTTATCATTGTGAGATGTATAGCTATGTGCCTACTTTGTTTGTACAGTGTGACGTACCTCTCTTATAATGACCCTCAGTAGAGGGTTTTTAATTTTTAAATAATAAATACATTTCTTAATTTTCAAATAATAAATATATTAACGGCGTCTTGCTTTCAAAACTCGACTTGATCGCAATACCATGTGTTCTTTTCCTTAAGTAAGTACCGGATTTTCTGCAATGCTCCATGTGTCCGTAACACTTCCTGTTACGCCGATGACATTGTCGCAGTTATGTTGTCATACCACTGAGCGCGGTAGATACGGCACACTAACCACTGACTTGGCTAAGGGGTTAACTTTTTTGACACAATTTTCGGCATAGGACAAAGAAATTTCAAGCTTTGTCCACCGACGAAAAAAGGTTATTGAGACTCAAATGATTCCATAATAATAACCTCATTCGTCTTTTTTGAACATAAGATGGCAAAGGGATATTTCGCAGGGGTAAGAAATATTCGAAGTAGGTTCTCTCTACTTTGTCACTCAACTTCAGGATAGCCTTTCGAAGTTTGGGCCTTTGCGCAAACAGCATCGTGATCGGTATTTTTGAGCAGCATTGGTCGCTACACAGAAACTTCGAGATGAGACCAGTCAATGCACACGCCTTGCAGGCAACTATGAATAGTGTTTCCGTGCTAACACTTCGTGCATTGGAAATATATAAGTTCAGAGCCGGCATAGTTGCTAAAATCTGCGGTATCTTCATATTTTTATTCTCAGGCATCGGTCTAGGTTACATATAGGGATCGTTGTCTAGTGTCGATTGTGAGCTCACATTGATCACTTCTGAAGCTGCTATTGGCCACCTAGTTAGGTCGGTGAATTCTGCATTCCCTCGGTGAAGCATGCAACATCGAATCATGTAGCATAATGCGGACATGCTTTGCACTCTCTATGTAATATATATACGTATATGTTTTTGTTTCTTCTTTAGGTTTTATGCGTTTGCTGATTATAACTTTTTCTCTAACTTAACTCGCTGTACATTTTTTTCTCTTTTTCAGTTTTCTTGTATTTATTGATGCATTTTTCTCTATTTACTTTGTATTTGCGCTTCTTATTCAACACATTTGTTGTGCAAAGTAGGATGAATGAGTGAGTGAATAAATAAATAAATAAATAAATAAATAAAATAAAGAAATAAAAAATAAATTTGACGTCCTGTAACGCTTACGCGAAGTAGTTATCAGCAGCCCATTGTTTCTGCAGCATAATCTTTTTTAAACGAACATTCCACTCCAGGAAAAACTCATTTCAGGTCCGCGATTTCGTTAAAACAATGTTTAGCCTTGCCAATATCACGCGGAAGTTCTGTGCCACACACGCCGAAGGTACTTGAAATAAAATTTTCCAGTGTGTCTTGCACATACTTATTGATTCGTCTTTCACGGAAGGAAAAACCTTGGCATTCTGGCTTCACAGCCCTTCAGCCCAGACAGTCGCACAAACCCTTCGGCAGTTCTTAAAGCGACTGCCATAACTGATCTTCTGAATCGCCGTACGGCCCGGCCTTATTGTGAGTTCTGTACTCAGGCTTGCTATCTACATGTCTTTCTTATGCAGGTTTATTTTTCCCGTATGTAGGGTAGGCAACTACGCAAAGCCTAGTAAAACTTACTGTACTTACTTCATTGTCTCTTTTCTCTAGAATGAAATAGGCTGAAATATCCATGAGGATGAGGATTAAAAAAGTGGAATGGTCAATGCTTGCGTAAATCACGTTTGATTAGCTGCTTCCTCGCCGTGACTGGTATACTTATAAAGGAAACCTTGCTTACATGCAACCACCAATATCCAGATCCTCATAAAAGTAGGGAAGTAGGTGATTCTTGATAGCCCTTTTTCTACAGCATCAAAAGCGAGACGTGTTTTATTGAATTAGTCGCGTGTTCTGTACACTGTGCATTAGATTTACTGCAGTAAACGTGACTGATGCTCGCGAAGTCACCTCGCTGGTTTTCTTCAACTCTTAACGTTTTTGTGTGCAGCACACACCAGTACACCCATCACGTCGCCGCAGGGACTAGTTAGGTTAGGTAACAACGGTCCTGTTACAATCGATCGTATCGGCAACAAGAAGAGGTGCGCAATGCAGACCATGATAACAAAAAAAGTCACTAGTGTTTGCAGGCAAATAAAGGAAGAAGACGTTAACGACTAGCCTTTACTAATGGTATCGTATTATTGGGCTCATTCAGTACTTTGTGTATTAATCTGCGAGTTTGTCTTGTCCTTGATATGAAAAAGGAGGCTGACACTTGCTTCTTGTTTATTCCGCTTGTATAAACTAGGTTTATTAAAAAATTGGGGACGTGGCCGATGCTGCGACCTTTACAGCGTAAATATCCCAGACTGAATGCATTGAAGAGACGTAGCGGATATTTTTTTGCTCTTCGTCTAGAGTCTTTGTCACCTTTATTAGGCTTTTTTGTTTTCGCACCGAAGAAAGGTGGCATGATGGCTTTGTTGAGACATTCATGAAAATGCATATGCTGCCAAACGTTCGTCATCAGTGCCGCTCCTTTACATCTTATCGCAAAGGCTAACACTCTAGTTTGAATTTGTACAAGTAATCGGCCCGACTAATTAATGTGGGCTAGTAATCGTAGCTTTTAGCTGCATACTGCTATAACCACCTCGTGATTACCAGATACTGCAAACGTCAAGTTTGACTGAAGTTAGTCACAAAATTTTTGAGGCAAACTAAAGAAAGAAATAGCTTAGTTTCTAAAAGAGCCCATAAGTATGGGGTGCGTCCATGAAAACTAGAGAGTTGGCAACCAGTTTCATGAATGAATGAATCGAGAACTTCGTTACTTAAGGCCCCTGAGGCATGTTCAGTACTACAGCTTATATTTTATACTGACAGATTTTATGCATAAGGTATTAAAACAGCATACAAGTACAACAGTATTCGTTAGGATAAGTTTAGTTAGGTTCTATCTGAGACTGAGTCACGAATATGTGAAACCATTATGGGTATGAGCAGTTTGTATATACCATTTGTGTAATCTTGATGCTTTAATTTATAATGGCAAATAAATTTTATAAGGGCAAAGCAGTTAACAGTCTGCGTTAGTGGGTCTATCTTCTTTTATTTCTAAGGCGTGTTCTGTGTTTGCGCTGGCAATATTAATTCAGAGACAAGGGCGAAAACCGGCTGCTATATCAAATGAGTTTTCATAGGTATCTCATTCGAGTTTCATTTCAGGTTCGATGCATTCCTCATACGTGTGAAACTAATTGCTTTCTTGGCGCCTTCGCAAATAACCAAGTAAGTCTGAATATGCGTATAAAGCGAGCCAACAAATGAGTTCTCGCTTCAATGAGCCCATCAAGAATAAAATTTGCTTTGATTCATTGCAATTAGCTCATTACCGCTGAAAACGCAATCAGTTGTGAGTATTGTGACGCACTGAGCGGAGAAAAACGTTCGGCAATCGTTTTGTTCCGGGTTCGAAGCCACAGCACTGTCATTGGCGACCGGTTTTTTTCACGAAATAGTTATCACGCTGTAATAACAGGTTCGATCAGATGGCGAATAACTGATGCACTAGTTAACGAGTCTGTAAATAAATTGCGCTTTTCTGACTTTAAAAACGGAGTCCCTCAGGAATGGCATCAACTGTGGAACGTTCAGTGTAAGAGGAATATACACGTGAGTCTTTCTTTCTTGTCTTAAGAGAGAAAATATAAATGGGGGATTTATCTAACAGTGCTGTGTGTCGGTGAACTATGCAGCTTACACTTGATCGAAACTCAGAGGAGGAGAAATAGAAGTTCCTAAAGATATTTTTAGGACGTACTTTTAAGAAATGGTGTTGTTGCGTGGAACAATACTTGACTACAACGCCGAAAGTCGGGGTTTACTTCAGACTCAAGCCCAAATTTTGTTTCTTTTTTCATCCATCAGCTCATTTTCCGCACATTGACAATGACACTGACGCCAGATTTTCTCCAGCGCGCGTTCACTCAAGCTAATCAGAATCATTAGAACTTCACATCCGATGTGATTATCAGAGACGCCCTAATCAAGAGCTCTGCGAATTTTGACAAACGAGGGTTCTCTAAGGGGCATCTTAATGTATGCACACGGGATTCTATAGTATTTCGGCTCCATAGATTAGCGGCCACTGCACCTGGAATTCAATCCAGCACCCTTCAGGCCAGCAGTTTAGCCCCATAACCACTAGGCCACCGTGAATGACGACTAACATTATCGCGTCAAGATACGGGACGCTGTTCTTGTGTTTCAGGAGCAAAAGATAAACATGTCTGCAACAGCTGAAGCGCAAAAAAGGTAACCACGCACTAAGAGAACAACGAAGACAAGCGCCTTGCAAAAGATAAAAACAGCTGAAGTCCGGCCGATTTCTCGAACTTCCTGGCGTGCATTCCAACGTCCAGGCATGTGGCTCTCCACCCGTACAGTCACTTTGACAGGAACAAGGTTTGAAGCAACGGGGCGCCTTCAGCAATCCCAGTAGGTTGAAGGAAGCAGGTAGCCAAAACAAAGAAGGAATAACGAGGAAAACGCAAAAGAGGATCCCTACCGCGTTTCCAAAACATGACACCCGCTTGGGTAATCTTGTACCAGCAGGGCGTTCGCGGCTTGACTACGCCAGGGTTGGGTGAGGTGGAAGACCCTAGGACAAGGCAATAACCGCTGGTATGCCGGGAATGGCGGCGGAAGGAGCGCACATCACTGGTACACAAACATGGCTACCCTTATTTGGGGTCGGTGAGTTTATGCTCACTAACAAAGTCACTGCTTCGTTTGCCTTTCTTTCTTCGTTTTTACAACCAAGGGGCAAGAAAAAGATGCACATTTGTGTATTTCAGTGCGCGTCTCTGGTGGGAAAGCACGCGAGTTAACGGACAAAGAATAACTATGACCAAGAAATGGGATGTTCCGATTCTCTTTGTGGACTCACAGGCTTTTTCTGCGCTAATTAAATGGAAATTTAGCGTTCCTGGTTGTTATTATCCCAACTTACGCAGTGTAACCATGTTGCGCAGTGTAATGCTTGGAAAACTTGCTTAATTGGTTCATTTCGAGGAGTAGGCATCGACAGTGATAAGAAGCTTTGTTCTGTGCTGTTGCCTTCGAATGGCAACCATGTGATGACGCGATAGACAGTGCTTACGGGTAAAATTTCAACCAGCGACACAGTGAAAGGCATGAATCATGGTTACGAGCTTACTAAGGCTGGCAGACGCTTTCAGACGCTGCTAAGTTTGAGCAATGTCGATTTTGCAGCAAGAACACATTATATCATTTTATTTATTTTTCGTGGAAAGTGGTCAGAACAAAGTTTTAAACGCAGTATTTATCTGAGCTGAGGTGAACAAAATAAGTGAGAGTGCGATCATTTTGCTGTGTTTAAATTTGTCACTAGAACTGTCTTATTCACTGCCAGTGCTCCTAACAAAGCATATACCTCTCCATGTTGCATACTTTACAGCATTTAAACTATATAAGGCCCCAGGGAGAAACATGCAGCGTGCTTCATAGCTTTGACGCCCGAACTATATCATGCCGCACGACACTGCGCCATGTTCATTGAAAATCATTAAAAGATTTCGTTATGTGAGTGTGATTATAGCTTATAGAATGGCAATGCAGAAATCGCCACCTCCGTAATTCGTCACATTTATTTGCGCATTCATTGGCCTTCACGAAGAATCTACCAGTGATGTCAGTATTTGTTCGTTTCCACTGGCAGCTTTCTCCTGGAGGCACTTCCTGGCTTGATCTCGGATGGCCGCAACACTTTTGCTGCTGTAGTGCAGATCTAAGCACTTCAGAAGACTCTTCCCCGCATTATGCACGCGTGTGTCTGCTTGATTAGGTCTTGCGCGGTGTATACTACCCCGAGGTCATAACTTGCGTAATGTTACCGTTTTGTAATCACTTGTGTGATTCATCATACCGGAAGGTAGTTAAAAAAAATGCCAAGTACGTTGACATTGCACGGTGATTTGAGCCCGCTTCGCAGCTGGGCTGTTGCGTACACTACACGCGGGATAAACGAATTGCTAGCCAGAAAAGGAGACATGGGAACCTCACTGACCATCATGACTTCGCAAGACAAAACCAGTTTGGTTGGTGTCGTGCCGGGTCGTACGCAAAAAAGGAAGACGTTCAAATTTACTTAGAACACTGGAAATCATGCTAAAATATTAAATACTAAGGTGTAATTATTTTATTTTCCAGAATTTCTGCTAATAGCCTTAGATAAAATAGAAATTTGTTATTCGAAATTATGCTCAGTGAAGAACTTTTCCTTTCCTTGGAGTCTGATAAGTAGTGCACCCGTAAGGAAAGCGTCTGAATGAAGAGAAACTTTTTACCAGGAGGCTTGTCTTTGTTAGGCCTAACAAGTTTTCACAAATAAGCATCCCTCCTCAAATCCTTAGACTAGGAGATAATGAAACGAAAATGATAACACTTGAAGTACGGCGCACTTTTATGTTACAGAAAGTCAACATAGGAAGCACCGTGAGTGTGTTAAGAATAAGTATTGGGGGGGGGGGGGGTGGGAGGGGGTGCAAAGTCGTGTCGCGACGCGGCTAGGGTAGAGGGGTGGTAGTGGTGTAGCTTGGGTGAAAGCAAGTGCCAGTGGGGCTTGAGGGGGGTGGGGTAAGGGAGGCAACCGTAATTCCTTACCATGGGGCCACCTGGGTCTAATGCTTGGTTTCATTTGCGTTTCGTCGCACTGCCTTAGCGGATCTCGGAGTGCACGTAAGATAAAGTCTATGGCTGGTGAATGATGTCCCAGGTGCCACGCCTACTCCAACGAACGAAGGAAGCCATCTGCTTTTTCAACGAGCAATTTCATTGATTTTCCTCAGCTATATTGGCAGGTAATTTCCAGTGAGATTATGTAGACCTGTGCTCGGATATCATGCGCATCCAACATAACCCTTAACTTGAACAAGAACTATCGATGTTGTACTGGTTTGTCATTCTCAATATTCGGAAAACCGAACATAAAGTGGCTCACTAGAAGGGCTTAGAAAAGGAAAATGACGAAAAAAAATCACAGCATATCCACGGAGTGAATGATGATGAGTGGGGTGAAGCGTCCACCAGCCCGTCCGTGCTTCCATCCGTCCGTTCGTTCTTGCTTCCGTCCATCCGCGTGAACATCTGTGCGTCAATTCATGCGTCTGTCGGTCTGTCCACGCGTCCGTCTGTGAGTTCATTCATCCATCTGTCCTTCGGTTCGTGCGTTCATCCGTCCATACGTCAGCGCGGTCGTTCATTTGTCCGTCCAGGAGCTAATCTGTACGTGCGTCTATGCGTCCATCTAGTGAAAACTCCATGCACCGCCATCTCCCATCTCGCATCTCCTGTGGCACGTACCCGCTGTAGAGCGGGTATGAGTCACCGGTGGCTACGTAATACTCCATAGATACGAAAGAGCGACAGACCCACGCCCTAAGGAGCTTCGCCCCTAAAACGAGTGTCACTCAGTGTTAGTGCTACTAAAAGCACAATTCTGCAAAACTGTGAGAGAAAGGAACTAGATGATGACGTCCTGCTCTAAATTTACAATCGAGAAACATGAAAGAAAGTTTTCTTCCAAACTACAATTCAACCAATAAAAAATATATTCCCAGTCGCTCATCTCCATACAAAATTCGCGGCTTCACATTCATCTCGCATATTTTTCACTTGCTGTGTGCCGGAAGCGCTTTGTAGCGACTACTGAAGACGTCAACCTTCTTCTCAGGCGTCGTCAGGCTTATAGAACAATGGGACAAAGGATTACTCTGGGGACTTGTTCCCAAAGAGCTTAGAGGCTGGAAAACTTACGACCAGATTGTTTTGTCAGATTAGAAGAATGGCTCCATTTTTCCCCTTGGTTGTTCACGGTTGCATTAACGCCACGAATTACCGCTGCGGAAGCTGGTTCCTTTAGCCCTGCTGTCCATGCAGGGGCCGACGCATTCTTATTGGGGAAATGTGTAAGACGCTAGTGAATTTGCACGGCGATACTCAGTCGAGGCCTTTAGTAGGGGTCCCGATGCAGTCTTTATATTTGGGACCTCCTTACATGTATTAGGCCTGACAATGCTTTCGTATCAGTACCAATAAATTCACATTCTGACAGTAATTCCGAATTTTCGCATTCAGTGGCACTGAAGATTACTGTCTTATCTGGTCAGAGTTAATAAAGTGAAGCAGGAATATGTAACGAATGGTCTAAACTGCTTGAAAGATGGAGGATATTAAAACTTCATGCGTCCTTTCTGGATTCAATATTGCGGTGAACACGTGGAAAAATTCGGAAGTTTGGGAACTTCATATTGGTGAAACGGAAAGCTGCCGCGATTATGAAAGTTATAGAGCTGCTGCGATGACTGATAACTTGACGGCATGCGCACTCAATGACCTTGCAATAACATCTAGATGTAGTGCTATGGCGCCCATATTTAAGCGTGCACACTTACAACACTAATATACTGAAAAGATGCCTACTAATTTATTTCGACCGTCGTCAATGACACTATCTACGTACACCCACAGCTTCACGGACTCTCAGAATGGTGTTTGGCTACTTATCCTGTAGGATTTATTTACACCACGATCTAATTAAAAGTTTCTTCCAGATTATTTACCATGATTCATCATAATGTGCAATGCCTTGAACAATAGTGGTGGACGTTGTAGTGGGTACGGTTGAGATATGGTTGGTGATGTTGTTCTCGCCTCAGCGAAATTCAGAAACCTTTCCCTCTGCGTACAGCTTACTATCGTGAACCGGTACCGGAAAAGAACAGTTAACTGCATGAATATATAATGCATAATAGGCATTTCATCTGGCTTATAAAAAAACGGTTGCCAAGTGGAGCTTTTGTTGTGAACTGCCACTCTTGTTTGATTCCTGCACGGTCCTGCACTCGGGTGGGTAGCCTTTCCATTCACTCAGGGTGATTAGAAGAAACCTTGAACCAGAAAAATGTTTCAGTAAATGAAGTACATGACACCGCCCACTTGCATCCTTGGTGTGCACCCCAATACACTATTACGATGGGAAAAACCCACTGAAATACATTCACAATAATTAAAGTGGTAAATAATCCACTCTAATATTGGATAATGGTAAAAGATGGCGGACCAATTCATTGGGGTTACTTTCTCATTATGATTGTCGGTGTAACAATGCACATGCATTGTACTTCTGACAATGCAGTTGCCTTATCGGGAAACGTCACCGAGTTTGATCTAGCCTTGGTCGTGATTATAGTGCTTCAGTAGTGACTAAGCCAGTCGGAGTAGTATACCAGTGCCACGAAGGTTGCTACAATGCTTTGCAATGACATTAGAATCACATGGCCAGAAGGTGCACCAGGCCAATAGAGGTGCTTAAGATTTCAAGGAGGCAAACTACAAAAATTTTCGTAAAATATCACTATTCAAAGCTAATGCTAACGAGAAAAATATGAGAAATAGGGGGTGTGGCAGATAACAGAAAATGCAGGGGATCCCCTTGTTCCCCTTAAGAGACGTCATGGCGGAACTACTTTCACCTTATACGCCCCCCACCTCTTGCTTGAAGCGTTTTGTTACTCTTTCTTGAACTGTTGCTTGAACATTTGTTCTCTTATTCATATTCACAGTCAATTGTGTGTGCGTCTCCTTAGTCGGTTGAGGCACCTGCTGTTTTTTTTTTTTGTCTTGTAGCAAGTTTCATGGGGCTTGGGTTAGTTGCATCACAGTAACATAAGGAGGAGAAGCGAAGCGCTGTTGTCATCCTTTCTTTGTTTTGTGTTCCACTGAGTTAAGCGCTGCTTCTCTAAAGTTCAACTATCCGTGAATCTTTGTTGTTCGTGCTGGTAAGGCGCATGCAGTAAAATGATTGTTGAGGTATAGCTTGTTAACTAGGCTTGAAAAAAGGTGCGGTCCCGCAAACACCAAGAAAATTCAATGGAAATTACTCGTGGCGAAAGAATGCACTTGTCGACCTATGTGTAACGAGGATTGATGAAGATCTCGCCTAAGTAATGGCTTTTGAGAGAAACATTACCGTTGGAAAACTATGTCGGTGTGCATCGGTCACTTTCTTTGTTATTGCGTGTGCTGAGGCACACTTGAGAATCGATCGTTCATAGTACTGCAGAGTTCGTACGGACAACACTCAGTCTACCTCAGTAGTGGCTAACGGAAGTAGAAAAAGAAGAAACAGTGCAATCAGAATTTCTTTCTAGAGGGACCACCTTTGCCAGGGTGAATAGGGAAACCGATACTGAGCGTAGGAACCGGAAGCGAGTAATTTTTTAAAGCCAGAAGAATAACGATCTATTGCAATTAGACACGGCAGCAAAGGCAAGCGTACCACGCATCGCATACAAATGTTCGCCGCTTGAAGACGCATGGGGTCGGCACGTTCAGCTGAATGTACCGTAAATGTTGTATTTTCGCCATACAGGTTCCTGCTCGAACGTTGAATACGCGCGGGCGAAGCGCGAAAGCTACACGAGGAAACTAACCACTTATTTTCGAATCGACAGTTTGCCCTAACCTCCGCCGTCGACTTGTTTGTAGCAACGTGAAGTAAGGCCGAGTCAGACAGCAACCGGAACGAGTCGCACTCGGGTACAGCGCCGCAGTAACTCACTATTGCGAGGCAAAGTAGTCAGCGGCAACGTTCTGCAGTGAATAAAAATGAAAAAATAAAGTAAGATAAGTGAGTTCCGCTTGTCAGCCAGTGCCTTAGCAAGAGCGATAAAGGGGACCGTTTCTGGCCACGGTTATTCACAGTGATTGCGTAGATAGCACGTCGAATGTGTCGCCGTCTTTGGGGAAATTTATGAAGCGAACCAGACTAGTCCTCATTATACAAGTGCAGCGGAGGTGGTACGGTTCGGCTACATAGAAAAGTTCGCTCGCGAGTAAAAGGAAGTCGAGCGATTTGAAGGGCCGCGTTCAGCCCAGGACAGGCACATAGACAGGCAGGTGACTACTTTGCTCAAGCACGACTGACGTCTTCGCCATACGGTCACCAGAGCACGTCGGGAAAGTCTTTCTGCGAGGCTCTTTTTAAGCGCTTTTGCTTTCAGGAACTGGTTGCCAGGAGGGTGGTCCTGAATGGATGGCTTCAAGTGGACGACAAAACGGTCTCGCTTGTCAGTTTAGCCAGTCGTGTTTTGGAATAGACTTCACGGTACCGAACGATGTCACTGTCCTCGAGAGGTTTTTAGGGCATCCTGTATGTTGTGATCTTTTGCCGTTTTAGCACACCATTTGCTTCGCTTAAGCTCTGATGGTAGCTCACAGTGGGGGGGATGGTGTGTATGTTTGTGTGTGCGTGAGGTGGGGGATGTGACATAGTGGTGAAGTGTGGTCGCATCACGGAAGCAGAGACGAGGAAACACTTCTGCCGCAATTCGCTCGCGCCAAATGTGCGACTGTGAGAGTGTTTCCACCAGTCTTTTCTGATCTGTTTATTATATATTCTTTGTTAATAACGAACACTAAAGTTTACAGACGTGGAACGAGTTGACAAGCTAACTTCCTGGGTGGTTTATCGAGTAACAGGTTGGCACAGGCCCTTTCGTGTTGTGATGTTTAGCTCTTTGTGTGTGGTGGTACAGGTGAAGTACTCAGTTTGATGGCTACCTTTCCTGTGAATGTATCAGAATGCCGAGTCTTGATTGAGTACTCAACCTTCTCTCAAGCCATGACTGAGCCTTTTCGTCTTTTTTGTTTTTGACAGCCGTCACGGTGCGATACCTCACGAAGCGGTACATCGGAGAATACAGCTCAAGCAAAGGTAGGAATGACTGCTTTTAATGACCGAATTCCCCTTTATATTTTTCTGTTAAAATATTCCGAAATATAATAAAACCACTTACGACATTCGTTATACTTGTCAACTACGGCCACCCAAGAAAAAAGCAAAATTTTGAGGGAATATTTTAATTTAGTTTATTGAACTAAATACCATTAGGCGACGCAAACTACGAAGCCATATTGCTGGTCATCACGATCAGCACACAATTAAGAACAAAAACACAAGAAAGAGCATGACACAAGCGCTGTGTTTTTGTGTTTTTCTTGTGTTTTGTTGTGCTTTTTGTGTGCTGATCGGGATTAGTATGTTCTGAATAGTCCAATGTGCTACTTTAATTCTGCTGAAGTTGCAGGCAAGGGGTATCTATAAAAAAAGCTTCGTTTACACTAGCTCATTCAGAGACAGCTTTGGTGTATATTTGTTATGAAAGCCTGTGTGACAAACTTGTGATGTAAAACTACAGCCATAGTAATTATAGGTCAAGTAAGGAAACTGAAGCCGACCTCACATTGCAGACTATAAATCTGCGGGCACAGCCAGATCATCTAGCCACGATGTGCTGCCTTTGTTAAGCGAAAACGTGGCAATGCGATATCCCAGTTCAATGTATACGGCTCTTGATGAAGCTACACTGAACGCCCGACATATAGGTTTCCTGACGAAACGCTACTTTGAGTTAGATCACTGGAAGCTTTGTGTTCAGTTAAGGAACACTGACATTATCATATGCAAGACAGTGTTCCTATGTACATTTGGTGCCCACAAGGCACAAGGTTAAAATCTGTGCCATTATTATCTCACAGACATGCTGTACCGGCACAACGTGACATTTGACAACGTGGCGACAGACGTCGAAATACTCGACTCGTCGTGTTGTATGGTGAGTATTCAAGAAGGGCCACCTACGGTGCTCCTCATTTCCTGAATCTTGCATGAAGCTACACTTACGATATAAGACAGGTGCGCTAGTAACTCGGAAAAATAATCAATTAATAATACTTGTTCGTTTTCAACGCCCCAAAACTACGATATGATTATGAGAGACGCCGTAGTGAAGGGCTCCGGCAATTTCGACAACCGGCGGTTCCTCATATTGCGCCAAATATAAGTACATGAACCTCGAGCAGTTTTACCTCTACCGAAAATGGGGCCATCGTTGCTTGCACTCTATCCGGCGACCTTCGGTGAGCATTCGAGCACCACAAGCGCGCCTAATGCACAGGCAATGAACGTGGACATGACAGCGCTCACGCTCACAAATTAATACTTATTATTCAGGAGAACCATGTAAAGCAGATGCATGAGTGCTGCCCTGTTCTATTCTATTGTCTACGTATTCGGTGAGCTTTAAGCAAGTTTTATTAAACATCAACGTCTCCCAGCTAGGCCAATTTTCCATCTTGTTGCACTTCTTATGTTGTTGATGATTATCCCTCAAGAGATGAATGGCCACTGCTCAAAGAGTCGAACGGAGAAGTGAGCTAGGCATGACCCTCTGATCAGAATGTCGTTGGCTGACGCAAGCTTGCCAGCTTTACTCACCACTTGTCCTGTAAAGAACCGTACATCTGCTTCTGTAAGCTTCTGACTTGGGCCTAGAACTTCACGCTCAGTCTGACAGACCCCGATGTCTCTTTTCTTGCCGCAGGTGACGGGCTGCCTGTACGACCACATCACGTGGGCCGACGCGTTCGTGCTGGTGTACAGCATCTGCGAGCGCTCCAGCTTTGACCATGCGCGGGCCCTGCTCGAGACGCTCGTGGCCGTGCGCGGTGCTCGTTCGGCGCCCATGATTCTGCTCGGTAACAAGCGGGACCTCGAGCATTGCCGCCAGGTCGGAGTGGATGATGGCCACGAAGCATCGCTTCACTTCCACTGCCAGGTAACCTTAGTGCACAGTATTCTTGTACAGCGAAAGCATCCAGAATACTACAGCGAAGCTACCTCGAGTGACAGAGAAAATTCACTAGGCTTCGATTCGCTTGAAGTTCAGAAGTTGTCTTGTGTCGTTGTACGTAGTCTTCGTGAACGTTCGCTAATATATGAAAGCATTGTCAGTACCGACTAGCCCAACTAAGTGCATCGTCATGTTCATTGTGGTATGTCATCATGTATTTGCTTGTGCTAATCTACACTTCCCACTCGCTATTACCATTTAGCGTCGAACCGAGGGCAGGGCGAATTATGTTCAGTAGAGTCCCGTAGATAAAGTTTAAACGGAAACCAGAAAAGAAAGCGTATTATGCAAGAATCGTAATAAGCAAAAAATGGTAAAAGAAGTGGTAGATGTAGATACTACATCGGCAACTTCCTTTTATTGAGCAACATTGAAGTAGCAGGTTGATTTGTGCAGCAATTTATTCGTTTCATTGTTGCGCGTAGCGGCCGCACTTATAAGCGATGTCTGCGCTGCATAACCAACTGCTGCATGTAGCCTTAGCGGTCCTACAACGTCCCGAATACGACCTGTCATGTACTTTCAGCTGGTGTACTGATGAATAACTATATAATTTTTAAAGATATCTACTAAAAACCGCTGTTGCCGTCATATTGTCAAATTTCGGGCCGAAGCTTGATTGTATTAAAAGCGGCTAAATGAATTTTTCGAAAGACGTTGTCCGGGAATAAAAAGAAGGCGTATATACCAGGCCAAAAAGGTATTATTCGGTATTGTATCAACCAGACTCTCCTGTGATATGCCGAACTTTGGTTGCGCGAGTTGGTTAATGGTCGACTTTTAGAAAAATATTCTTCAATGCATAGGAACCATGATGAATATGGGACAGAATACGCGCTGCTGTATTTGGAATATACCTTGGTGCCTGTGCTTTCGGGGAAGTGTTCCCGATTTCCAGTGCTTGTTGTGTCTGATACGTGTCTATGTCCGTGCTTTCAGCTCTGTATTCCATAAGTAGTAAGCTCTTTTTTTCAACAATTGATTTAGACAGTCAGCTGTTTGCCCGCATAATTCACTTACCACCGTACTCACGCCAGGTGTAACTCTTAGAAGTGTGCGTTGATATGTTGAACGACTCCTCAAATTTCTTTCGGTGCGCTTTGTCACATAGGGGCGATGTGTCGTGGTGACTTTTTTTTTAACGCTTAAGCAGATTACGCGTTTTGTTGCTTGTTGATTGCTCTAATGCATTTTTGTCAAAGGAATCCTGGCGTCATGTTACAACATGATAAACCTAACACAGTTAACAAACATGGCAAGTTGGAGACGAGGAATGCTTTTCTAAACCTATATTTCATTGTTTTATGTACGCAGTTCTACGAGGTGTCAGCGGCCGAGAACTACGTGGGTGTGTCGCTCGCCTTCCAGAGTTTGATACGCGAAACGAGAGCGTTGCAGGCTCTTAGGACTCTGCCAATACGCCGCAAGGCGGGTGCTGCCATGACAGTGTCCAAGATGATCGGCATTGTTTTCGGCAAGTCACAAAAGTCCAATCGAAACGGAAAGAAGAGGCCCTCGTTGTCCATCTGAGAGTGACAAAGAGGATGAAGACCCGTTCGTGCCAATGCTCTTCTTTTCGATGGAGACATGCCGTGATGTCCTCTGTGGTGTTTGTGATGTGCTGTGAACGGTAGATAAAGCCGGAGGCAGATTCATGTTGTGACATTTCCTGTGCCTACGGAAGAGCAGTGAACTGTGCCTCGGATGTTCGGACTGGTGCGACAAGCAATGCTACATGTACTGTAACTTTTGTGGAGTGATATTTTCGAAACTGTGACGAAGGATTCCTTGGCCTAACTGTGTGTATATAAATCGGGGGAATGCGAGTGTGTGGAACGTTTGGGTTCGTCGAACCAGAGACATTGTAGTGAGGTAATAATTGCTGTTATACCACTGGAACAAGAATGGGGGACCTGTACGTATGTGTTATGAGTGTTTCCTCGATGACAAACATTTGGTGTATTGCGCCTAGCTGTACTACCGGCATCGTAATGATTGTGTTTTCAGGCACTCCATCATAGCCAGTGCAGACCCGCAGTCGCTAAAAGTGTTCAAAGACTAAGATAGATCAGCACTAAGGTAGTGAAAGATGGTGACGCTTTGTGAATGCAGTTGGATGAATATTGTGGTGAGCCGTGCTTGATTTTATGTGTTCTTATGTGAAAGTTTTGGCTATGCCGATTGGCGGGAGGAGCGACCATGTTCATGTTCACTTACAGCAGTCATTTTTTATTTGTCTTTCGACAAGCGCCGTGTCATTGACTGATTACGCGGTGAAGCACCCTATGCACTTTTTCTGTTTGCGGAGAGCAATGTCTAGCACGGAATGCAATGCGGGCAATGAAGTTGTTCCTCAACTGACAAGTACAAAGGTGATCGTTCTAAAAGCCTTGTTCACACTGTGAAGGTTGGAGTCAATTGATGGGATGACACATAAAAGTACTTAAAAAAAGCTTTGGTATGAAGGAAACTTTGCCATCGATTTCTTCAAAAAATGATGGCATAACAAATCAAATTCTCATCAAAGTCGAACGTTCCGGGTATTCTAAGTGATATGATATTTAGAGCTTTTTGTGTCATTTTTTTCAAACTAATATAGTGATTCTGCAGCTCGGGATATCATTGGAGCCATATAGTGAAGTAGCTTATGCCTCATTTGTAAGTTAGGGCATTTTAGCATTGAGAGACAGGGGGCGCTGAGAAGTGATTGATGGAGGAACGATATGAAGCCAAATGTTCTGACCCCGACGAAGGAAAGTAATGTCCTTGAAACCTTGGCTCAGGTGGCATTGATTGTTGGGTGATGGTGATCACTCGAGCCTGTATCGTTAACAATTTTTCAATTTTTTAAGAAGAGAATAATAAAATTAATGAAATGCTTTTTACCATGTTTATTAGCCATATGAGACTGGAACATGTGCCTGCGTACCAAATGCGAATAATACAAAATATCTGAAGCTCTGTAAGTAAATGAGATTGACTACATATGTTCCTAAGTCATTAATGTCAAAGCATGTTCGCTGGAACATTCAAAATATAAAAAAAAACAATTTACAGGACACCAGAGTATCGGATCACTAGATTGCAACGAAACATTTTTGGTAACAACACAGGCGCGTCCGCTAACTTTAGCTCTGTAATAAAAGTTGACATAGAACTTACTATTCCCGCAACTGCTGGCATCAATAACTGTTTGCTAATTTTAAAGCCAATACTTTTTGATGCTAGTTTACGAAAGCCTCCGCTTTTTTTTCGTGAAAAGGCCGTATCGAAAATTGCTGCATTAAAGAAAATTCAACTCAGTTGGGAAATCACCAAGATGGTATTTACACACTCGTGCAAACGACGACACATCGTCAACTAGCTGAAGAAATTATTGCCTAGCTTGGTTTGTGCTTAACTATAACTAAAAACCTTGCAACGTCAGCACATTTACGTCTGCTTGTTTAACAAGGCTTAAATGGCGATACCGCAAGACTCGACTGCCAATCATTTCCAGTCGAGGATTTCTTGCAAACTGTAACTTATGTTACAACCTCCAGTTGTTCATAATGTGCTTCAATTCGAGAACGAGATTGATTGCCGTTTTAAACTGCATTGAAAATACCTTCAACTGAGCCCGTGTTGCTGTCTTGCACTTTCGTCTGATCATTCATTGCTTTAGATCGAACCACGTGATCTCATAAAAAAAAAACATTCGATGTTCGACTGCAGGCAACGTATTCTATATCCCTTGTTGAACATGATTCACTGCGATTCTAACTACCATACTTTCACATGTGACAGAAAGGTCTAGAGTGTGCTTTATCGCGGTATGAAGAAGAATTACGAAGCCCTAGTGCCAAAATCACGTTTTCTTCGCCGTGAATGGATTCAGAGGACACGCACGCCATTTAATGTTTCACAGGGTTGTCTCATCACGCGTCAGGCATGCTGTGATTGCCATTTTGTCTTGTCAAACCTATACAATATATTGTCTAGTGTGTATATCTCGCGTGCGTTCTTGAAGTTGTTTTCATTCCAAATGTTTGTGTGTATTTATAAAGAGGAAGCACTTTCCAGTGACTGCTAAATAAATGTCATGAGAGTATTTTGATGTCGTACTGTGTTTGGTTGCGCACTTATTGAGGTGAATACATAGCTGTTCCAGGAACAAGTCCCACGAATGGCTTTCCATATGCTGCAGCAGCATAGGTGGTCACAGGCTAAGATCGTTTTATGCGAAACAAGCGAGCACTTAAAATTGTGGGCATAGACAAGAGGAACGTGGGACAGGCGCTCCTATAGATTGAGTGTCGGTTTCTTTCGCATCAAGTTTGAACCGATTTGCCCAAACACACGTCTTGCCAATACTATCATTCAAATGGAGTGAAGCTTTCAGAATTAACCTTCTGCCTATCATGAAGTTTCGACTGAACGCTGGATCCACTAAATTTCTACAGTGCGGTCGGTATTGCAGTAGACTTATCTCATTAAAACAGAGCTTGTCTGGGAGAAGGCAAGAGGAAGAAAGAAAGAACACAGAACAAATGCTGAGACGAATTCACCAGTGTTCGTTTGTCTCCGTAACAGAACGACACATAACATGCGCCGATTCAGTTACCAGTCACTGTTCTCGCAACAAAGGATAAAGTAATTCGTACAATGAACGGTGCTACTGCATTAGCGATCAAACTTTACACTGAAAACATTTAATGAAATATAACCACAAGCAGGGAGACGTGTTGGCGATGTTGTGCCGCATGGTTAATCTTCTAAAAACGAAATAACAAGCTGTGTTACACAGGGAGAATGTCATTTCGCAACTTTAATGCTCCTAAAACGAGACCAGTTGCCCTGACCTCTTTTAGTGAATTTTCACGAGTATATTCACTGCTTGAGTCTTCCCAGAACATATTCATAGAACGTTGGAAATACGTTAAGGCGACAGGAAGTGTACGCAGTGCATAGTGCATGTGAATACGTTATAAATGAAACAGCATGACCAGCCGCCATTCCTGTCGTGGTTCTATAGCGTTAAAATGTTCCGAAAGAGCACGTTAGCCAATCGTACATCCCTCATAATTGGTCACTCGGAGCAACCAGTACTGCGTGACCAGATTGCCTCCACTGCATCGAAGTCGCAGGGGAGGATACGGAGTAGAGCCTAAGGGGCTGACCGGTATACCAGTGTATGGACTGTAGCACTCATTAGAGGCTCATTTATCACCCGAGTTCCAATAGCCAGGAGCGACCAGCGTTACGCCTGGGGCGGTGTAATCAAAGATGCTTTAATCGCTACCACGTCGTGGTCCGTTTGCGAACTTAATTCAAACGCAGGTCCTCTTTATAAGTGTTCACCCAGAAAAAAAAAAAAACTGAAAAGCTTGTGCTGGCCTATAAGCTTTGAAACTGAAAGAAAAGCGAAGATGACTCTTCAAAAAGGTTGCGGGTCCATGAACACACACCTGCAATGACAGTGCTCAAAGTTCTTTTTTTCTGATCTACGGGAGCAATTGGCTTCGCACGTGTGGTTTGCGGCTTTGGGGGTGGCGCTTGATTTATGTCTTGGGAGTGAACTCGTAGCGGCAAGCGTACGGACATGTAGCGATGTCCGCCTTTAGATTTAGTGCAGGTGCTCCCACTGCGCAGAAGTCACCTAACGTCCGGTTTTACTTTGTGTGCGAAGAAATTGAGGGAAAGAAAGGGCGGCTCCTTTAATAACAGCCCCGGCACTTTCAGTCGAAAAATGCGCCAAGGATGCGAAGTCATTACCCGTGGCCATCTTCTTGGACGCCACCATTTGGAAAGTCTGGAAAACCGCAAGAAGAAAATCTTGAGGCTTGCTTGCCAATCCTTCCTGCTAGATATTTAGGTGCGTACCGAATCGTCTAAATTCATGCAGTTTTTGTACGACGCCATACGTAGCTGGTGTATACAAAATGTTACTTGCTGTCATGCCACAGTAGCTTTTCTTAAAGCCTTCGGACTAGGGAGTTGCAGCCATGGAACGAAACGACTCTGTCTAGGCTGTGAAAGAAATCTGTTCATATTCGTTCAAACCTATGTTAATTAATTAGAGGTTAATGACTCGAATGGACAACTAACGGTAAGATACTCTCGGCTTTCGCACCAAAATGCAAGATAAGACGCACTGGTGCAGAAATAGGAGATTAGAGTAAATAATCTGGTACAGGAGTACGCACGTGTTAAATTTGATGCAATTAGCCCTGATTCCTCTGCTGCTTTGAAGTGTCCATTATGATAGTCAATACAATATCTCGTTTTGAGGATATGGTACTTAGGTCAATGGCTTGACGGGTGGTGTGAAAACTTCAAGGTGGTGTGTAGAGCCGTGTTTCGTTACATATTTTCTGGTTAATATGACCGTTTACCTCGATGCAGAAGTGGTTTTCTGGCTATCATAGCACAATGTTAATGCACACTAAAACAGCTGAACATTGCCTGTTTCATCATCATCATCATCATCATCATCATCATCATCATTATCATCATCAGCATCACAATCATCAGCATCAGCATCATCATTATCATCATCAGCATCATCATATTCGTCGTCATCGTAGTCGTCCTCAGCCAACTTTACAGACACTACATGACAAAGGTCCAATGATAAACAACTCACCCATCAACCACTCATCTATCTTGCATGCCTTGATTCAGTTTAATTCTTTCAGATAATATTTCACTGCTGTTCCCTTGAGATAAAGAATGCCGCTTCGAAAAAGAAAAAGGTTTTGATATGCGTTTGTTTACGTGCACGTACTTATATCCTAACCGGAAAACATCCACGATGTTTAACATACCCTCCTTTCGCAGCAATAAAACACTCACGGAGTGTATGAACAGGGTGCTTTGTTACACAGTAAATTGCTGTATTAGAGCAATGGTAATATGGGTACGCTGTTATGCGAACTCGCCAACGTTTCTCACCGAGGTGATTATATCGTTTTAAGGGCAGCAAACTACTGAGGTATGACACGTAAACTAGAAGGCCCAGGTAGCAATACCAGTTTTAATGTTTTTCTTCAGATCTGAAAGCTGAACGCCAATCTTAATCGAATCACTCTTTAATGACCTTTAATACCACCCCCGGATATGTCTCAAGATGAGGCGCGTAATTATACCTAGTGAAACTCATAAAGCCAGCTCAGAAGTCCCTTACGCAACGTGTGGGAGCTATGTCACACTTGGTATTCACGGCTTCTCGACTGGTAGGGAAACGCTGACGGCGTTACACCTGGCATTGCCTTTCTTGGCACTGTAAGGTTGGAGTGAATGTACACCTGATAGATTAAGAAGTTCGGAGGGGTACAGTTCGGATGACAATGTGCATCCTTTTTTTTTTCGGAAGCTACCGTTACACGAATTCAATTTTGGCAGTTTCTTTCGTTCATTGCATAAACGTAATTGAGTGAATTATTAGCCATCGCCTAAACACTGCTATTTCGATTTTGCGCAGGTGCCCGGAATGGCAGTGAATTATTAATATTGAATAATTGGCGGCTATTCTCGCTCCACATCGTGATTATATCACCAAAGCCGTGCAATTACGGAGCTACTGGCTCTATTTTAAATTGCGGCTCACATATTGTAGATGCCGGACGTAGAGTGGTTATTTTCTTTCGTAGGTGGGTGAGACGACAATTGGATATTTGCGTATTTTTAATGCATTACGCGCAAAATTTCGGATGTAGCAATTGATAGTGTTCCACAGGTAACTTTGTTCGAGTGTAAATACGGAATGAAGATCGACCTGCTTTGGGTTCTGGAGCATTTTCAGATTGTCTCAAAGAAACATTAAAACTAATTACTGCTGGAATCTTTTGGGCCATCTGTGTGTTCCTAAACTTCAGCGACAGAGCTTACCAGTAAATTGCAGGCGCGCGCACAAGTCTAAAATATTCAAATAAAGTCTTGTCTATTGTAGCAATGTGTATTTACTCATCTCTTTACTAGTCTATTTACTAATAGTGCAGTCTTTTGTAAAGTGGGAGCTTGCGCTGCAAGGAAGTAGTCCATCACACTAACGACGAGTTAGTGTGGTGACTATTTAGTGTTAGTGTGAAACTGTAGATAGTGTGAAACTAACCACATCGCGCTCAGTGAGTCCTTACTTTTCTCAACACCATTGTTCAGCCGTGGTAGAACTGCAAAATAATGGATAGTTTAATTAAGACAAAATATTTAGATACCTCATCAAACGCGAAAATTGACTGCCTGCTACAGCAGCATACGCTCGAGTGATGAAAAAAATTTCACCTGATGATGTCACAAAGCATTGGTATTGTGACGTCATCATGACGTTACTATTACGTCATCACATTGCACTATCGCTTTTTCCACAGTGGCCCGATCACAGAGGCTGTGCAAAAAGAGATGTGGTGCTATCGAAAGCCCACAGGTTACCACAAAGCGTTTCCAAAGGACCTAGCTGCGCATGCCTAAATAATCCCTAAACTGGCTCTGAAAGTACGAAGAAATATCCCATCACTATCTCTCTCTCTCTTGGTGTTTACCAAGTTTCCGGCACAATTCATAACGTGAGCAACCTGTTCGCGTTAGGCAATGTGGAAATAATAGTTCCATTGGCCAATGGACGAGAAGTGCAAATTTTACCATGCAGTCATGCGCCCGTTAACACATCACTATATCGTGCGTGATCAACGGATTCCACTTTCTGTGTTAGTTTTCGACTGGGCAAGCAGAAGTAACAGCCTGTAGCTGAACATCACGTGATCTTGATAGGCCACATGCAGAGTGCCAACATTGTACACTTACTTTAGGAAAAAGTAAGGGTGAGCGGAACATAGCGCCCGCGCTAAGGGTAGTGAAGGCGACAAAGAAATCCCTCGCTTGACATTGAAGTCGAAGTGATTTAAAGGCTCTTATAGATGAGTGAGCAATAGGGCACTTCAAAAGAGTAAACATAATCTTGAACGGAAACCTTGATTATGCCCACAAACTAATGAAGCAATTTTTTCCGCCCTTGGCATTCATAGTAAACTCGGGTTGTTTTGTGAGCAATCGCATTAGTCGATGGTTTGAGCCGCAAGGTGCGGAACGCGTGACTCCAACGACAGCTGCTTTGAAGGTTGCCGTACCGGGTCCATCGGCACGATCGGTGTTAATTGCGTTGTCACGCCGAGACGAATCTATGTGGCCCTTGTAGTATCTGTCCCCGTAACCTTGCGTCATGCTCGTGACATCCCCAAAGTTGATTGTGCAAATGAATTAGTCGCTTGCGTTGGCACGAGAACCACAACTTTTGTCCTATGATGACATATTGACCGCAAGGTCAATATGTCATCATAGGACAAAGGCATAGGACAAATGCATAGTATAGGCATAGGCATTGGACATAGGACAAATTCATAGGACATAGGCATAGGCATAGGACAACTGCATAGGACATAGGACAAATGCTGATACGTCGATGGATCAGAAGGCTGTGGAGCTCTCTGGCAGAAAGTTAAAGATCCGAGCATTGGTTTTTTTTATCGAGACTGAATAGGGGCCAGTGCGTCAGTAAGATCATTCTTCAACGACTTTTGATGAATCCCAAGTAGGGATATACTACTGAAGCATTGAATTACATCATATTTCTCTCTGACGCCGATTAAGACATCTGCCAATTAATCGCTAAAAATATAGGAGAAGCCATCGTTTAGGACACTTGTTTGGTACACTGGCCTTCTGTTTCGCAAACAAGTCCCATCAGTACACACCATCCCTGTGTGATGTTCTCACCACAACCCAGCCCACCAAACTGGTGTGTACACCAGAACGCACCACTCTGTTCTGGTGGCTACACCAAGACACACCAGAACATGCCAAACATATTTTGTTGGTTTTGTTTCAACTGGGACGTTTGCGTAGTCATTCACACTAAATGTATAGTACATGTGTCATGTGCAAAAAGTATTGGGCATTTATGAACAGAACAACCTGTTCTAAGTAGCAAAGAGCATACTTGTTAACGTGCATCCCTACTACGCGAAACATTGTCACTGTAGTAAGCTGTCGTGAGGGGCATACCAAAAGACAGCCTAGTGTATTCAAGGGGAAAGTGCCAAACTGCCCATGACAAGAGCCTGTTCAGTGAGACGGTGAATAGCACTTCCTTCAAAGATGTAAACAGAAACATACAGTTATTACAATAGTGTTTTTTTCCTAGATTAGCATGAAACGTCCAAGTTTCCTCAAAAGTTTGAGGAGATTTTGATTACCCTAAGTAGCCATGCTTGGGTGATTGTGTGATTGTGCAAATTTACTAGTTGCATTTACCACTGCTTTTCGTGCATAAAAAAGCGACCCCGCTGTGTTGCATTTATGCATATTACAGAACTAGTTGCTCGAAGTGACCAGTTGCCGAGGAAAGTACGGACGTTATGAATTACTTGACAATTAAAAAATGCATACAAGGCAATCTAGTGGATTGTTGTACACAAGACATAAGCGGATCTGCAAAGCTTCAACGAGTTCCCCTAAACATCATAATTTGAAGTTGTTTAAGTATAACGGAAACTAACTCAGCCTTGGGGGATGAGGGATGACCCTTTCCGTTTTGTCAAGATGCCTTGGCGCAATGAAGGTTAGAGCGATCTCGATATCTGCAGACTGACACAGGCACCTTTTGGAAGTATCTCTCTTCAGGAGAGGGCATTGAAACTCGTTTTTTTTTCGACTATCCGGCATGCCGTCTTGGGAGAAGGTGGCACATCAGAAATCAGAATCAGAAGTGCTTTTATTTTCCAACGAAATTGTTGGGGGTCCTTCAGGCGAAAAGCTGCAAAGTACAACTTGAATGTGCCTGAAGGCCCTCACATGGCAGCAGTAACACTAAGACCAACATAAATACAGATGTTTAGCATATATGCAAATACACCATTTCAATTGAAACTAGAAACTTGCAACATGTTGAATAACACTAGTGATTTCCCACGAACACATGGTACTTAAAAATAACATAGAAATGTAATACATATGTGAGAAGAGATGTGACAGTACATTGTGATACATAGGAAACAATAGTATTTACAACACTAAGAAAAGCACTGTTATAAAAATGACCATGATGCACAATATGATGATACTTTGTATACTGAAACACTGAGCGCGAAGTAGATAATGTAACAGTAATTGCGAAAATGTATCAACGATGTCTTTTATATGTTCAATCCGATTTACAAAAGTATTGTCTAATTTGTTTGCGAGTCAAAGTATTCGGAGTAAATGTTTCCCCTTGCACTTTGTTTAACAACGAAGGTAGGCTATGTCGTAGTGACTGCACAAGATAATTTGTGCCTCTAAATGGTACTAACCACCTGTCTTGGCTACGAGTGCGCGAGTCACTTTTTTTGTATTCGAGTCGTGACGTATGTTTTAGGAAGGATTTGATATTGTCGGAACCGAAACAAAATGAATATAAAAGTCGGTATTCGTAAAGATTTGTTGCACGTATTATATTATATTTTTGAAAAAGTTGAGCGCTAGGATGAAAATAGGGTACATTGGCTATTTGTCGAAGCGCTTGCGACATGACTGCGCAAGCCCTGCAGTGTTTGAATATCGTTTCCCGAGTGAACAATCTTAATGTGATTAGCACATCAGTTGTCGCAGCAGAGTGCGACTAATCAACTCATACAAATTTTAAAGACAATAGGCTTGAATGCGAGCGCATATTTTGCACGCAGTGACCTAGTTACGATCGTATTCTGCGTACGTGTGTTTAGCGAGCTGCAGTGACACTAAGCCGATGGTCAGCAGTCTCACTCATGAGTGGATTCACCGAGACTTCGATCTGGTTGTGAATCTGAGTCGGAGCGAGTCCGGTTGAGGGAAATTTCGGTAAGTCTGCGCCCGAGTGAGCCATGAACGCTAAATAGTTCTCATAAGTGAATCCCAGTGGGCACAGATTTTTACCAACCTGTAGTCCTACCTACTCGAGCATTTCTACCACTCGTGCTGCAGACCCATGTGCTCAGATTTGGGTGGACGTTAGAAAAAACAAACACAGGTGGTCGAAATTTCCGTAGCCCTCCACTTCGCCGTCTCTGAAAATGATACGGTGGTTTTGGGACGTTAAACCCGACGTATCAGTTATCAATCATTAATCATACCTACCACGCAACGTTCTATTGACTCGCGCTTACCCTCACCTGTATTGACATCCACTCACCTGTACTTCAACGCGCTAGCGTTCATACGCCAGATTAGCATTCACTGACCAACGTGAGTTACGAAGGAAGGTGCTTAAATCTGAAACCTCCCGCCTGGATGCCCTCTCACGGGAAGGTTTTGTAAGAAATCGCCTCTGTGAGTAATATATTTCAATAAAACTTCCTTACTGTATGGAACCACTGAAAACGCGTACTTTAAGGAACCAGACCAAGGGCCCCAAGAAGAACAACAGTTAGGTCTTTTAAAATGAAGCCGTGAGTCTGAATCTGAATAAGTTCTATTCAGAAAACTTTTAATGAGTCTTAGTGCGAGTGGTACAGCTTGAGGAAAAGTTTAGCGAGTCTGTCCCTGAGTGAGCTCCAAGCGCAAAGTGTCAGCTCCCAAATTCACTCTTTAGTTGCGTGAGCTTTTATCCTTCTATATGAACACAATTTTTACTGACGCGTTTCGTCATTTTGATAACTGCACATGTAAATTTTATTGTAAAACCATAGCATTGAGAAAAAAAAATCTATGATCCACTTTAAGCGCCTGATTCACGTTGCCAGTGACCCGAAACTTCTGGCATGAACGACGCGTTGTGCACAGAGCTTAGGATCGTAAATTTTGTTTACAGATCTGCATCTTTGACTGTATGCGCGTAACACAACTACCTGCTCATGTGAGGTCACAAAATAGACGTGTATTTGGCTGCGAATAACGGTAGCCTATTGCAGCCGAATACACGCTGGCAAACGATTGCCTTCTTTTCCTGCAGTTCTTTGCCGCGTGAAGCTTTTAACCCTGTAAACATGTTTATTGCCGGCGTTGTTGACAAGGTTACCCCCGGTCTGTGTGGTTTAACAGAACTAGATAAACAACATTCTACGATCTGCCACTTCCTTGCGGCAGATTTGCGATGTTATCTGGCGTCGAATGGTCGTAAAACACACCCGCCGTTAGCTGTCGGATTAACCACGGGGTGGTATGTCCTCTGGTCCCGGTTCACGTCTCTATCACAATGTTTGTTATACAGTTCTATACTAGAACAGATAAAAATATCGGGTCAAGTGTGCGACCCCAGGCGCAACTATGTTGTCATTTTGGGGTCGAGAGGCAGATCTAAACTTGTAAAAAAAATTGTTGACCAAGAAACGCCATTGGATTCGAAGTTTCAATGGGAGAACCTGCCTTCCCCGAAGATTGTTTTTTCGTTATCTCGCTAGAATAAATGCCCTCTTGCAACGACGTTTCAGTGACGTTCATTGTTCACCACGTTTGTTTAAATCTACAAGCTCTCATGAAGTTGTTTTGATTAGCGGTGCCTGAGATGCTCAGATAACACACAGTTTCAGACAGAAAGCTTCGCTAGACATGACCACACACCAAAGGTAAATCGGATCCGACAGAAAAATGGTAGTCAAAGTGAAAACACGCCGCTAGTACATATGCGAGGAAAAAGTAGATTAGAAGCCAAGACCCGAAGAAGAACATTTTATCACTAGCCTACCGACTGCATTTTCTATGAGAATTTATGATTTAAGATAGTGAGAAAATTCCAAAACGAAACGAACCAACAGCTCATAACCGTATACCAGGAATTCCGCACAAAAATCGTGAAATGGTGATGTACCGGCGGCCATAATAGAGGGCTCCGGACTAATAGAGGGCTCCTGGTGTTCTTCAAGGTGTACTGGCATGGTGTGGTACATGAGCATAAATCATTTCGCCTCGATCAACATTCGACCAGTGCAGAAGGGATCGAATCCGCGGCCTCCAGATCAGTGCCCTAGCACCATAACCAATAACACAAAGCTAGACGAACGGACCTCTGGGAACCGCAAGAACGACGAGAAAAGTTCTGCGAAGCGTCCACATAGAACTGGCTGATCATTGCAGTGTCTCGCAATGCGATCGCTACGAAGTACACGACAAAAGGGAACGGCTTGTAATGCACGTACCAGTTGGCAGCTCTCTCGCGGTGTCCCGATGCAGGAAGCCGTGTCAAAGGCGTGACAAATTTCGGGGACTCACGAGCGTGAGCTGCTTCTGCGTATAGGACGAAATTGCGTGTTTGTCCTGCCGCGTAGATTGTTATCCTTGAAAAGCGAGCCTAATCGTGGCACAATGGGCAAAGCGATCAACAAAAACGAAAACAAAAAAAGAAGGCTGGCGAGATCGCAGACAACCAAGAAAAAGGCCGATGCGAGAAGCCGGTAGAAGGGCATCCTATTCACCGTTACGCGCCGTTACGCAAAAGAGAAGCTCCTTCGTCCGTTACGCACGGAGAAAAGAAATAAATCATCATGGGCGAAAGAAGGCAGGTGTGATACCGCCGCTATGGCAAGGTCGACACGCTTTCTGGCGTCAGCACTCCCTTCTTGCGCGGTCTGCGTACGCAGTTTTGTCGGCTCTTGAGGCGTGAAAACTGATGGAAGTGAGAGAAGGTGAAAGAGATGAGTCGGCCGCTAATAACCGTCACTGCCGTGCCATTATCCGGTATGGCTTGCGGCACTATTTTTTCGCAGTGATGGCGCTGCGCGTGAGGATCTAGACGTTTCTCTGTCCTTGCACACCAGTGTCGCCCGCACGTCACCAAGACGGGCGACGCGAGAAGTGACATTGGAAGGCCAACGTTTTCCGTTATAGACGGCGAGGGCGTTATGTTGGCAATGCGTCTATTGAAGGTCGACACTGAATCCAGGTCGAATGACGACAATGTCGCTGTTATAAAAGTGGTACGCGACGTTAACGCATACAATATCCAACACTTGTACCCTTACTTGGCCAACACAGGAGGGGAACAGCAGCTGGCAGTAGCGAGTGCAGCAAACACGGGATATTACTTCAGTTAGAGATCATTGTCGACTATTCCGGCATCGCGTAAACCTATAAAAAGTACGAGTAGAAAGCCAAACATTGTATGAGATAATGTTGAGGGACTTGTCAGTGCATTCTCCCAAGCGAGTGTGACCAGCCGGAACCTAAAATGAGCAGCCCCAAAGAGAACACAACAAACAAATAGCCAAAATAAATTGGCGCTTTACTTGAATAGTGCAGGATTTCTGGTGTTGTGGTTTTCTTAATTTCGCACTGGCCACAATAGTTTCCTCGAAGTCGAATACATTCACGCATCGTTCAACATGGCTCCAACCTAAAAATACTAGGTTAATTTTTTACAAGAAGCAACATGATGACGAGCGTGGGTTAATCCGCGCGCTAAGACTTCACCTCCCCGCCACGTTTATTGGGAGATATATAGAGAACAACAACTTTTACATGAATCACGATGAGAGATATTCCTTCATGCTTAAGTCCTGAACTTAAGACTCCACAGGCCTGTGCCTCTCCACGTGCCCCCTGCGTAAGTAGACGCTGCTCCTGCGGCTCTGATCTCGTCAAGGCAGTCTTACAAGAGAAGTATAACATTTGCTGATATGTTGATATGCGCACCAGGATTGAGCACTTTCAGTAAGAACTTTTGTTCTACAGTACATCTTGGTGTGACGGTATGCCTATCTCATTAACCTTAGTTACGGGTATCGTCATGATCTGCACAACAATGTATTGAAAATATAAGAATCGTGCAGGAAGACGTTCGTGAGGAGCAATATGCTTTACAGCTATGCCAAACTTTGCCCGAGCCAATGGTCTTCCCTTCTGGTTACCCAGCAGCTGCCCCTCTTCAGGACGTCTCCTCTCACTTAGCACCCGATCGTTTACGGTGCCCCAAGGAGCGTGACCTCTAAATGCGTTCGCGAGATAACGGTGCCCTGGTTCTGCGGGGTCAGCGTGGGTCCCGTTGAAATCGGCAGCAGGCTGACGTAAAACGGAGTCTTCCCCTCGCTCATTGCGTAACTTGTTTACAAGTTTATTTACAGCAGATCTGCTCAGTGAAAAGTTTCCAGATTCAAGCAAAGGTTAGAGGAACACTTTGACGCATAATACATAGGTAGCATATTAACTATTATACCCTGGTTTTTCTGCTGCTTTTGCTAATGATGAAAGAACGGAAGATCACTGATGAGTGCTTCGACTCGGGCAAGCTGGTTCGACACTGAAAAAAGAAGGAAGGAAGGAAGTAAGGAAGAAAGGAAAGAAAGAAGGCAAACAACCTAATTTTTTCTTGCAGTATGCGACCTCGGCTCAGTCTCATGAAGGGACCAGTAAGTTTAGTGTGCCGGACAATTCGTGAGTCCGCTGGATAGCCGTTATCTGATCATTGGGAGTGGAGCTGTGTAGAAGCGAAGCGTCTCTCACTCCACCAAGGTAAAGCTTGAGTCCATGACTTTCCGTGTGAGAAAGTTATGCTCTAATAAGCCTGTCTCGCCTCATGAGGAGCACAGGTCGTTCGGGAAGATGCTAGGATAAATCTCGTGGAGAGACGCAATACTTCGATAGGATGTGTTGTGGAGTAGCTACCTGGAAAGTGCTAGGGGTTTGTTGAGTATAGGCGTCGGAGGAGGGCAAGTTCTTCATGCCAAGTGAAACACTTTAGTCATTTCGTTATGCGTGTAGGGCACGACCCTGTAGCCAGACTGACGAGGCGGCTAAAACAAGAGGGGCATATAGGAGAAGCACTCTTCCTGTGGGTGTATGTTTCCTAGCCTTCTTATGCTTGCAAGAGGAAGCATAAGGAGGCTAACTATTATTCTTCATTTTTCCAACCTGAGTGCTTGACAGTGCAGACTCTACACTTATATGAAAATCTAAAGACTTGTCCATTTGGCAAAGTGGTATAACAGCTCTTGCAAAATATTTTGAGAAACCTATGAATTGTGAAGATGTCGCCGACGCTATCTGAAGTATACCGCCACGAAAATTTGTTATTGGCTTTTGCTTCTGAACAAGATTAGGGCACCAATTGATCCCCCTCCTATCATTCCGACCAAAAGAATGTAGGAAGTAGACAACTACACCTGAGGCAGCTTCCGAAGAACTTGTAATTATCCGGCCACTTAATCGAAAGAACTCGCTGTGTGAGACTTCTTACACATGTAATCATGAATTATAAATCGTTCTAGCAAAGCCCCGTCTGGGCAGTCTAATTGCTAAGGTACTCGGCTGCTCACCTGCAGGTAGTGGGATTGAATCCCGGTTGCGGCGGCTGCGTTTTCGATGGAGGCGAAAGTGCTGTACTCCCATGTGCTCAGATTGGGGTGCGCGTTAAAAAAACACCAGGTGAGTGATATTTCTGGAGCCCTCCACTACGTCGTCTCTGGTAATCATAAGGTGGTTTTGGAACGTTGAACCCCACATATCCGTCAATTCTTCTAGCAACGTTCAATATGAGGCCTCAAAGCACCAGTGATATGTGTTGCATGGTCAGTGTGAATACAGTGGGCGATCATGACATAAAAGTGTTTTCTTTGAATAATTCGTTATTGTGGCTTGGGTTGCTAACAATAATGTTGTAAAAGGGCCGGCAAGATCACATCAATGCTTAAAAAGTTAAAAAATAACTGCGACGTATATTCCAACCGAAAGTTCTACAAATGTTGGTAATATGTCTTTTTAGCCCACACATAATTTAGAACAAGAGAGAGCCCCGGCTTCTCGAGGAAAAGAAGTATTTATCTGCTTAATTGTCATTCAGAAATAATAAGGTCTCATAAGCTTGATACTGAGATTTTTTCTTCATATTTTATCAAAACTCAGTTGCACAGCATATCACTGATTTTGTGGGGCCAGTGGTGGCGAAGTACTTTTTCATATTTCGTTTCGATCTGCAAACTAACATGCCCATCAGCAGTGTTTTGTCTTGGGAGTGGGGTGTGGTTCAGGCTTGCATTGTGGTTGGGGAGTGGGGATGCTTGTTTGGCTTCAATAAGAAGCAAGAGCTGTGGAACCTGAGGGGGCAAGTGCCCCTTTTGCAGCTCCTGCCGACGCCTATGCACGCCAACATTTCTACAAGGCGTCATTTTGTTTCCTGGACTCGGGCATCGGCTGAAGTGAGGCGAACAGCATGAAACTTATTGAATGTGTTGGAAGTGAACTAGTCTGCAAGCATGCGGACACAAGGCCGCAACGCTACAACACATATCTAGGGTTAAACGGCTGCAAGTTGTAAGCGGAGGGATATATAGTTTCGGTCCTTGAAGGCCTGATAAATGAAACAAACTTTCCATACGATGGCACATTGCATGGAAACCTTCCCAACGATGAAACAATTAGCCCAAGCGACACGAACGATTTTTGAGAAAAGAGCTTGCCATGGGGCAGCTCGTCAAGGCAGATTTCATACAAAACCAACGAGTTCGAACGCATACACTCTTAAAGTTCACATAAAAAATTGGTCCCATATCTGCACGTTTCACTGAAAATGTCGCCGAATGACGATAGTCTTCTCTCTGTAGACCTGGAAAGAGTGAATAGAATACTTGTTTGATGATCTGCGGGAGAATATCGGTGAATGTATTCTGTAGGTGCTGCGTTAATGTGTCTCGATGCACGCAGCGGGTAGGTGTCACCACCGTATCGTCTTAGCAAAGCGCTGGAAACACCAACCTTTTCGTGCATAGCATTGAGTTGTCAACTTAGCGTAGCAAACGCTACGTTTCTGGGAATTACTGATGTATGACTATTATAGTATAAAGAAACATGCCACAGTATATTGACGTGTTGATGATCAGGCTCAGATATGCGCAACATTTGCTTTTTATTCGATACTACGCACAAGTATGAATACAAAAACCAGAGAAATAATGGTGCGTGATGCATATGTGGTTGAATTTTAGTATGAAAGACAAACAAGAAAAGGCTAAGACTTTTTCTTTCTCCATGAATAAGAGACAAGCCGTTTTGGGTGGCAAACAAAAGTCGACAAACAGACAGACCAAACTTCTTGCGTCAAAGTATCCCAAGAAAGACTATCGTCTTTAAAAGATACTTCAAAGTGAGTTCACATTGCCTAAGACGAGATGTTTCTAGAATGAAGCACTAGCATCCCTAGTGTGATGGGAAATAACCAAATGGGCACGAAGGCTGCTGATGAACTAGAGGACTTCTAATACGCTGGCATGCTCAAGAACTATAGCTTGAGCGTGAACAATGAAATGTCTCGAGATGTGAAACGGAGTGCAAAAACAAAGCATGTGCACAGAATGATGTGTGATAATCTGCATGAGAATTGAAACTTGAGCTAGTTGATGTGCGTTCGTTCGTGGTTGTTGCAACGCTCACCGGGCCAAAACAATGAATTGAAAAGCAAAGGACAATGCTTGCCCATGGCTTCTTTATTTTTTTACTAGTCTCATGAGCGCTGCAACAACTAAAATGTGCTAATCGTTTTACGCATAAGAACGTTCGCTTTAAACAAATGTCGGAAAGCTGTGCTGAAGGTGTCGTTCCAATATTAGATGCCAAGATTATTTTTGGCGGGATTCCAAAGTAAAGCAGCAATAGATGTCGATCCGAATGTAGGCCGGAGCCTGTATAGAGCAACCATTTCCGGAGCTGCTGGCCAAAAGCGGTGCTAAGTGCCTCCGACTTTAGCGATAGGACGGAGTGTTATCGGCCGAAATATGACAGATGTGCGGAGCGACATCGTTCCATCAGGTTTCTGGAAGAGGCTGACCTCCGAGCCAACGTGAGAGGACTGGAATGCTCTACACCACGTATATACAAGCTGCATTCACTGAAGATCAGTCGAAGCGTATTTATAAGTCCCTCGTTTACTGCTAGCAAGGAGACAAGTCAGTAATCAAATTAACAAAAAACTGCGCTGGCAAACCGGACGTCGTCTTAATGCGATGACCACACCGCGGTCCTATCTGGTTATGAATTCCTCAAATATAGGTCATACACCTCTTAAGCCGTTGCTCAATAGCATCGCCTTCATATCAGTCGACTTGACGCGGAAACGAATGAAGGCCCAAGAAACCTGTGTTCCATTCCGGGTATTCTATCAATGCATTGCATATGCCCCACAATAATGCGATGTTTTTATAGTTGCAAAGTACCCCATACCTCCCTTTGAAGAGTAGGGCTACAGTGGTAAACTGGATTTTCTGCGGTCTGGGAGGGTATTCATGATTGGTTCTTTATTTTGACGGGAAAAGGCCTTAACTTCCAAAGATGACTTCTGTTGATGATATCCAGTGCCTGATCTCGGTTATGAATCGTCACTTATGAGATTCATATGTACATATTTACACATTCTTTATTGAGTTGTGTGGCCGGCCTATCACACTGTCAGTAACTCTCAGTGCAAGGCGCACCTGTAGTGGTCTAGAAGCTTCAGGACTGTACTGGATTGTTCTGACGTCCATTTCACGAATACAGATTATACTGGAACCTACGTGACCACTACTGACAATGCTAGAATATTCGACGGCACATGTATGATGACACGCTTCACCGCTGGTCAGTTGATCGATGGCCGACGCTCTGTTCACCGCTATTAATCTGACTTTTCGTTTACCGGCCACAAGTTCGAGTTCGGCCCAATAAACAGTTTTTATCTGAGAATCCAGCCGGTTACCTTCGTCCACGTCATAACCACGTGACAATATGCTTACTACTGATTTCTTCCGGGCGCTTCGCTGTTCCAATGTTCACTACGTGAAATCAGACAGGATTTGTAGTCGATTACAAGGGGGAAGTGTGCATGTGTATTCAAGCGTTTGGATTTAAAGTGACGGAAATCTTACTGAGTTTTCATCTGAACCGATCCTAACCGTCTCATACGCTTGATTAATTGCAAATTAGACTGAAATGCAAACTGAAGTGCTGTTGCGTAAATGTTGACGCGGGCGCATTCGTTTGGGAGCAACTGAGAAGCGTACGTAAGAAAAAAGAAACGAAAGTGGCAAATCAAGTCACGCGAAGCTTTTTGGCACAATGACGCACGAATCCATCGCCTGCATCTGGGGAAACTATACAGGCTTGGGAGCCTTCCTCTATGCAGAGCTGGGCATCCTTCTTTGCTTCTCATTAGCATTGTATTTCTTTCGCTCTTTCTTTTTCGCTCTACTCTGTTTTCATGTCTTTTTTGTCTTTGACTCTTCTGTTTATTTCGCTCTCTTATTTATTATTTTGTCTTTCTTTGCATTCCTTGCCTATCTTTTCGTGACTCTCCCCTTTTTCTGACTCTGGCAGAACATGAAATGAAAGAAGAGGGCGAAGAGAGAACGTGCTGGCCCGTATTCATAATTTAAGGTGTCGATATCTTACTTTTAGCTAGAACAGCATCGATGTAGAAAATGCAGTCGTCACAGCATACTGCTCTATAGCATATTTTGTTCCTTCAAGAAAACTAGGGAAAATGTCCAAGGAAAACATAAACTTATGCTTATATACAGGGCACAAGTAGAAAGATGTTGATGAGACCAGCGCAGACTAACATGCTTCTTCTTCGTGTCGTGCATTTAGACGTAGTTTTAGATTTTCAATGTATTGCCACCTATCCCCCCAACATAGGCTTCTTGAGAACATCTCCATGGCGGAATAAGAGGAGAGTACGGTGGCATTACGGGCATGGGTAAATGTGGAAGTAATTGATGCTTCCTGAGAGGACGTGAAAAGGACTTTTGCTATATCAAACTGTCCCTGTTTTGGGTGACTAGAGAATGATCTATTTCTAAAGCAGGCGCAAGTATTTCACTGTTTGCAGTAATTCATTCTTAACTCGAATAGCCAGTGGCATTTGTTGTGGTCTGAACATGTTAAGAGTGGTGCGTCTGTGCTTTTGGTGTGATTTCAGGGTGGTTCATCGGTGTTACCGGGTCCAGACTCCAGCAAATATGAACCAGCCAACCAGATGAAGGGAAACAAAGCGCTGGTGAGCCTGACGCTACCTCCCAGTAATCTTGCCAGTGCTCTTCATTCTAGTTTTTGTTTTGCGAATTCAAGATTTTGAAATGCTTACGGGCATGCGCATGGCACAACCAGACTGGTCAGCCGCTGCTTTGAGGAAGACAAGCTCACTTGAAGAAACCCTACTTTAAATGACATGCCCTGTTCCCGTATGTCTATCGCTTTTAGCCTCCATATTCACCTAAACTTCTGCCTTGTTGGGAAACGTGACTTGCCGTTTCAGGTAGACTCCAAGTCAATGGCCATATGGTTGTCCAGGAGGAGTGATCATGGGCCAGAAGAAGTAAGAGTAATGTCTGTTCAATCTGTTCATGGTTGCTTCGGTTTAACTTCCTGAAACCAAGATATAATTATGATAGATGCCGTAGTAAAGGGCTCCGGATATTTAGACCTCCTGGGGTCCTTTCATACAATCTAACTATACGGGCCCCGAACATTTTCGCCTGTATCGAAAAGATAATCTATGAATTCCCGAGAAACATAGGACGGATAGCTTTCGAGCACACGACGTTCAGAGAATAAAAGTGCCATATTTGTTTCTCCGCTGCCAAAGTAAGAAACTGAACTGCCGTTTTTTTTTCTCGCTAAATGTTGAAGGCAGTCTAAGAAAGCGTCTAACCATGCGTCATAGACAAACCCAGGAAGGAATGGTAGTAACTCTGAAAAGTGGCGCCACACCTAAAGTCTGATTCCGCATTTATTTCCTCTCAACTCGAGCATCGCTGCACGTCACACCCAATGTCGGCTACAAAAACAAGTTCTCAAGGTCAGCACCCTCTATTTTGTCGACAGAGGTGCGCACATTTGAACACCAATAGGCGAAAAAAAAAAACCGGTTACTTTTGAGCAAAGGAAAAGAGTTAACTATATTTCCTGGGGCAATAACACCACTGTGCTGGCAATTCCGCGCCTACGCGCTTTCGTGGTGTAAAGGCGAAGGCGCGCTTCCAAGGCGAGTTTGGGGTTCGATCGACCAAACCCGTTTGAGCGTTTGAAACTTACCATGGCTCGTGGCGTTAACCGATGGAGCGCGAGGAGTTAGCAGCGCCACTCAGAACGTCAAGAAAGGAAAGAAAAAACTACGAGCCGCTAGGTAGAGTGCAAGCGGCGACGAGTCCGAGAGAGACATATAATAAAGAGAGGAAGAGAGTCGTCGGGAAAGGGTGGGTGTAAAAGCGCGGCCACGCATTTATGGCTGGACACTGCTGGATGGCGAGCTTGGTGCGGTGCTATCGACGCCCCACCGTTAAGCCTTACACTGGTATCACCACCCAGTGGGCAGGAGGCCACTGCCAGCTGTAAAAAGCCGCCTTCCCTTTAGACGTCGGCCAACCAAAGCGAGCAGACGATCGCTGACTGAACCGCAGCACACAACCCTGCCTCCGGAGTCGTTCGAAGGGATTCTGGAGCCAGGAAGTATATGATATTTTCACGACATGTTCAATGCGGAAGCAAGTGGCAAATATGGAGACTGAACTATACTCGCCGCTGCGGTTTTGATTTTTTTCTTTACAGTGGTGGCTGCGCCGTCAAAACCCAACTGAAGATCGAAGCAGCGCTGTGGCACGTGGATGAGATTCTTCCCGCCAGCTTTTACGTCCGTTTAATCTCGCTTCAGTACCTCGCGTCCTCTCTCCCAGGCCTCCACGATCGACACTTGTCGCCCAACTTTCATCGGTGGAGGCAACGTTCAGAGAAAGCGAAAACCAGCTCTGACTTTCTCTCGCTTTAAAAAAGCTACACAGACACGTTGTCGGCTTGCGCGCTGCCGGAGTGTTGAGGTATCGAAGAATCTCACGGAGAAGTGCACCGTTAGCCGGAAGTTGTTGTTGCTCGAGCTTCCAGGAGAGGAAGACGGGTCGGCCCACCAACGGCTTTCGCCGAATCGAAATTGCCCCGTTCGGGAATGTGGCCTTGCACGATAAAGTTGGAGGGGGGAGGGGGGCAGTCGACGCGAAGACTAGGAAACGAGCTGAAGGCGAAAGCCTTATAAGAAGAAAACCAGCAACAACAACGATGTTGGAATTCTGATTTCCAAGCTCGTTCGTCCGGCTGGTCGACGGAGATTGCTATAATGGTTCGGCGCACCCTCGTGTGTGAACTAACGGCGCTTGTTCGTTCGAATGGGCTCTACAAAGCCCGGAATCAGCTATATCAGTTCGCGAGCGCCGGTAGGGGGACGACTAGAGGGATGAACTAGTCCGGCTGCGTTTCCCCCAAAAAAGGCGGTACACGCGTATTTTTTCGTACACTGTACAAGCGTGCATTCCGTGAACATTTAACGCCGACTGTTATGTTTGGTAAGTCTTATGATATGGGAAGAATATGTCTCTTCGAGAAGTTCTGAAGAAAAACTTAAAGAACCCCTGACAACTAAACTGAAACCTCGAGTTGTTTGGGTTCTTTGATTGTCCGGTATATGTAGGTACTTCTGACCGATTATCAGTGGTAAAACGTCTGCCTTAAAATGTTTCAACTTGGTTTTAATGTAAGCTCAACTGCTCCTCTGAGTTCACCTGGTAAGACGTAGACCAAGACCCCATGTGACGTTTCACGAGTAGAGCGGTTAATGGAGACGTGACAGAAGATTTGCGGGGTACACATACTAGCACGACTGGCACTGAACGACTGCTATTGTTGCTGACCGTTTTCGATATGTCTGAGGCTAGAGCGATAAGGGTCAGCAAGAATAGCCTGCCCCTTAGCCACTGGTGGAGACAGTCCTCGGCCTGGAAGGTTTTCAAAGCGTCTTTGTGAAGAGCTGGTCTTTATTAAAGACGTCAAACAGTGCCACGTTTATGTTAGCTTTTTTATTTACGTTCCATTTTTTTTATTTTCCTCTTTATTTTTCACCTATATTATTGTTGATGCTTTTTAGGCTAATTCCACAGCACAGGCATCCATGCGGTCTAAGAACTGGCTAAGATCCTCGTAAATTTGTTTTAGGAGTCGCAGCGGTTCTTAATCGAGGGATCCGTGACAACTCTGGGCACCATCAGCGGGCATGCGCCGCAAAAATTAGATACTAAATCATACTACACGCAACATCCAGTAAAAAAAAAAAGAAGGCAGGAGTTAGCCAAACAATAGGAATGCACGTCACCACAGGTACAACACTGTTATATTATACTTTGAGGTCATGAATTTGCTCGATATATTGGCACATTAAATCTTCAGAAAGAGCAGGGATACAACATACCTGAAAGACTTGTAAAGCACTAAAATGTGATAGCCTTGTGAAGGGAATGCTGCCAGCTTTGCTGGTTCGTCAGTGTCCGCAACGTGGAGCCTATTAGTGATTTTTTCTCACGCCCCTTTTCCTCCTCCTCTTTCAGCAAACATGTTCTGCTACACCACGCGTCTTTCATAAATGCGCAACTTTGTGAGCACTCTGACATGCTGGCTTGATGTCAACACAACACGACTTTTCTTTGAGCTACTCTAAAACGGGCCACGCCTTCCTTGCTGCACAAAGAAAGGTAATACCATTGTGGAGGTTATTGAACCTTGGTGTCTTCTATCCCAGGAGTCTAATATACCAAAAAGTAAGGCACAATCTCAGTGAATTTTTCGGTTCGGCGGACGCCACCAATTTCAGGTGTATACTTCTTGCTTTAGGTTCTAATTTCTCTAAATCGTTCTGCGTAACGGCGAGCTTTCTCAGGTAGCTCTCTCAGATAATAGCTGAATTTCTTACAGGGATCGGGAAGCACATAATCTTAAACTCTTTCAAAGTAGCAAAGCTTTCCTTATAAGCTATCACATCATAACTCTTTCTGCGACGTGAATTTAACGTAATGTCGACCAAGTCAGATCCGTGATTTCGAGACCAAGTACCACAATAAGGCAACACTTTTTTCTCATCTTCAGCCTGCCCAAGTGTCGTTCATTCACGCTTTTTGAAACGCCAGATAGCGCTTTGACATGCGCTAAAATGCGCGTCCAGCACTGTCGAACCTCTACGCATTCCTATTCACTTTCAGCCCCTTCTCTTACTCTCTAGATCCCAACTCAAGAAGAAGGCAAGTATGAGCACGAGCTTCGATGGCACGCGAACTATGCCGCTGCCCTCTCTCACCCCTTTCCCTTCTTGGCCATCAGTGCCACGCCAGCTCGCACACCCAGGCAAACAGGGGGCGTGGCAATGACCCCCTTCGTGAAGGATGGCACGCGGAATCTTCGGGAGATCGTTAACACCGCCAACATTTGCAGCGACCCCCTCAGCACCTAGGTGGTTCGCACGTTCTTTGCACCTGTGGCACAGTAGATTGCCAGGCGGGAACGGACAGCGTTTTTCGCACACCAGAACGAGACGGTCGAGCGGAGATGATGGGCTAGGATAAATGAAACAAGCATTTAAAGAAACGCGATGCCCTTGGCACATACCTCATTACTAAAGAGGGGTGTGTGATGGGGCGGGGGGTCACTTAAGAAAATGAAAAGAGCGAAACAGCTGGTAGCTCCTGGCATGCTCTCCAGGAGAATAATTTTCGTACAATTTCTCAAGCACTTTCACGTCTGGCGAGCTTAGGCAAGCCTTTCATAAAAAAACGATACAAAGCTCCAATGAAAGCTATCTGGTGTACGAGGGAAACATATAGCATGTTTTTTTATCTCCAATATCGAAGAAAAAAGGAAACAGCTCTCTGTGTAAGTAAAGTCAGGGTGTGGAGGAGGGAAAAAATAGGGTAGCCACGAATAGAACGCTGCTGCAAGGAAGCGCTAAATTGACTCGACAGTGAGACTAGGCGTGATGGGGACAAGAATCAAGGTACATTGCTAAAGACATGGCCATTGTGATTGATATGTGGGGTTTAGCATCCCAAAACCACCATATGAATATGAGAGACGCCCACCTGACATGGTCATTGTGACAAGCGGGGGACGTTAGTTATTGAAAACCTGATGTCGAGGCTTCTGTGTTGGCCGTGACTCCGAGTCGGTGGGTGCGTGTGGTCCGCTGAGCCCTGAGAAACTGCTACAAGATAAAACGGCCTGCTGGCGTTTTCAAGCGCTGCACGCAGTCTGGGCATGCGCCCGAGAGAAGCTGCCATCACATCGAATGTCCGTGGTGGTCGCGGCTACAACTGAGCATCGTTGCATCATGCGCATCGACGTTTCCAACAACAACAACAACAACAACAACAACAACAACAACAACAACAACAACAACAACAACAACAACAACAACAACAACAACAACAACAACAACAACAACAACAACAACAACAACAACAACAACAACAACAACAACAACAACAACAACAACAACAACAACAACAACAACAACAACAACAACAACAACGTGTGAGTGATCAGCGTTGACTGGTGCGTGAACTGGGTACCCTGCGTCTGTGCCACTAATATCGTAGCGCATACTTCAGGACCTAAAGTGGTTTATCACGCTCCGTACATTAGTTTACTGATGAATTTGTAGCAATTTTCATGTTATTATGCATGTCTCTTTTGTGTGTGCACCTCAACCCTTACCGTTCGAGTGCCAGGGCCTTCACGAACCATCGAAGGCATTTATAGTAGATCGTATCAACAGGTGACGAGGGTGAGGAGAAGAAAGCGTATAGCACAGCTTGTTGGAAGCAAGTTCTTGCCGTGGTTATACTTGTTCGTTTTACGAGCAAGTATAATAAACTGGTAAAAGCAGACAAAATCTCATGTGTACAAAATAATGAGGGTACATTAGAAAGACAAGTACTGAATGCAATAATACAGATTGATCGGCTAAGGTGTGTTGCCCTGAAAATATGTACTAGTGGCATGTATTTTCTCAAACAGCCGAAAGTCTTCTACTTAGGCTCATATCATGGCACTGGGACGTCCAACGATTCCTTTGCCTCTTATTTTTTGTCAAAAGTGTTTTAGGCATGCTTTAGAGTCCTTTGTTCCACATGGAAAACTCTTGGTACAGGATTGAGGGGCTTTATATTGTATCCATTCTGGCACGTGCAATACGACAGTGTATACGTACGTGGGCTTGTGCATGAGTGGTAGCTTTGGCGCCATGGTTTGTATGCTTTCTTTCTTCTGTGTTCTTTGTGCTGTTCTTTCTTCTCAAAGTATAGTTATTTACGTACCTCGATAACCTACTCTTCTTTGGCTTGCTTCTCCACTGTCACTTGTTTAGGTAAGATCAATTGCTACAAACTAAATTCCTTGTCCCTTCTTGCGGACAAGCCACATGGCCTCTTTTGCCTTCTTCGAAGCAAACTCGAAGGCACAAGTTGTGCTCTTATTTTTCTTCTTGATTTTCCTCTCAGTAGATTGTACTGAATTCTCCTTCTAAAAACTTTCATAGAACTCCTGATTTCTTGATTTTGCGCAACGAGGTTGTGATCTGCCACCTAGACCGGAAGCATTGCTAGCTTATTACACCTCATGTGGTTTTCTAGAGCCTCTGAGATCACCTCTGACCTTTTTGACCAAGCAATGGCGTCATATGGCTACGTCGTCATGTGATGTCAGCAGTACTGGTGGTCTGCGACGTTACTATGACGTCATCGCGCAATGGGGGTATTTTCCATCTTTCATGTAGACGCACACGCTCCACTTTCACGTTGGATGAAACATTCACGGCTTTCATCGTATTGTTTTCAACCACTTCGAGTTGGGCAGCGTGAGTGCTGTTATGAAGGCTGATGATTTTTTGTTCAAGTGCCTTGCTTACCTCTTGAAATTTTTCGCATCACTTAAAATGCATCTTGCTAAATTATATTCAGTTGTTTATTTAGTACACCGGTTCGAGCTGCCATTTGCTCAAGAAAGTCAGCGCTACTGGCTTTGCGAAATTGACTGCCTTGAAGTGAAGTGGACAAGTTCTCAGTTCTCTGTCTCGTTGGGTCTCAGGGCAAATTATCTTGCTGCTGATAATGACTATAATCACTGAGAAGCAGGCCCGTACCCTGAAAGTTTTTAGGGGTGCGCCCACTTGCCCTAGGCGTTGACAAATTGAAAAAAAAAACACCTATTATCTTTATGTTTATGTTGGTTTTCCGCCAAAAAAGCCTTCTCCACGAAAAACTTTCAGGGAAGGGAGGTCAGGCCTCTGTGGTATCCCCTCCACACCCCGGCTACTGACCTGCTGAGAATGATTTACACATGTCATTAGGAAAACACGGGCCTCTTTTGGTTAACACCCCTGCGTGAAAACATAGGTTTAAAAGAGGGGACTGATAAATATGCTGCGGCGAGTAAAGGCGTCTACGGCTGAGCGGTCGTCTAGTGTTACTTTGCTGACAAGAAAGGCCAATGGTGACACCTAGCCTTCTACAAACAAGCTCGAGGGAATCGCACTAACCACGTTGATACCTCCTTCAGTGCGTAATCCAGCAATGTACCGTGCATCACGAAACAAAAGAGACAACAGCGCCCTCCCCCTTCTTGATAGGATCAAGACGGAGAACAAAGGTTTAAGTGAAAGTCATTGATTCGTTGCAGAAAAGAAAACATTTACTGATACCGAATCGATCAAACACTACCATAATATTGATTTTGTAGGAGGAACACATACCAACATTGCAAAAGGCGTTATTGAGCATGACAGTGGCTGACACACGTTAATAGCTGTTAAATAGCTTACCGCTTTGTCATGTGTGCTTTCATTGGCGACGTCAAGTCTGGGGTATTACGATTTATATGTTCAGAGAAGGCAAACAGATGATTGGGGTGGCGATTACAAGCGAAATATGAACGTTGCGCGAGTTTTCGAGTTATTCAAGCGAGGCGGAAGTGTGCCAACTTACTTGAAGGCGCATAAGTGTTCTAAAAGCCGGGTGAGCTGAAAGATTCGAAAAGATTCTCTGCAACTTGTTTCAACAAAAATATCACAAATACAAATCAACAGAAAATGTAACAAAAATTATCAGGGAGTTCCGCTCATTTTGTGTCATTCCATACTAAAGATGCCACTCGCATGGGTGGCAAGACGTATATGTGATTTCGTTATATTTTCCTTGATAAGTCGCGGTAAATATTTTAGGATCACTAGCTTCAACAGCTCAAGTTTAAGGAGATTGCATGAACACTTGGATATATTATACAGTGGCCTCGTTGACATTAACAGACTCTACAGAAAAACAAAATGATATCTTTTCAAGGTCTGATTGTTCTTAAGGTTGTGTCTACGAAATCAGCAAAAGAAACAATAATGGTGATTTGATCGCTTTCTTACCTTCCGGTCTTTCGAATGTGGAAAGCTTATAAATGCTCGACTAGACACTTGAGTGATGTTGGCGCATGTAGAGACATGTTCCATGGGACAAACAGGTGGCAACACTTCGCCCAAAGAACGAGCGCATGGTTAACTAAGAGGTGCACTTCAAGAAAAAAAAAGAGCCCTTTGACAATCTTTCTAGTCTTGGCTTGCCAAGTATGTGACTCTTTTGAAAGGGATACATGAAAGCTGTTAGGAGATTACGCTCGTGTCGGACAATCGTGTGCGCTAACAGAGAACACAGACGAACGAGTCTATTTAGTTATTTAAAGATAGTCATGGACGTGACAAGTCTGCACTGACCGAACACATCAACACATAATCATTTCGTTTCTATAGTGTATACAAACACGCAACAGTTGGAGCTACGTCACTGCAACTGAAGAAGATGTCAGGTCATTCATAGCATCCTGCCAAAAACACTTCCATTTCTCTGTACTTATCTTAACTACCCCTTAGCGCTCTAAATTGAGCCCCATTCGAGGTGACCATTGATACCAGTCATAGAAAGAACGGCAGCCTCAATTTCGGTCTACGGGGTGATTACTTGTAGCCTTATATTTGGACGCCCCTTTTTGGTATAAAGATAGGCCGGTTCGCTACTTAAAAGCCGTGCGCGTGATCCAGGACTGCGATACCTCTGTTTTCGGCAACACCCAAAGTCACATCCACCGGCTTTGTCGCTCACTGTTTACTTTGTTCGATCGATGGCGAGCGCGCTGTTTTAGTGTTTACTTATATACTTGCCCATTGGATTGGCCCTCTGGGTACCTCTTGCTAGAACCCCTAACACTGCAATCGTCCTATGTGACCGCTTTTCTTATGACGCGGCACTCCCACCGCACAACACCGCGGTGTCGGCGGATGTGGCACATCTCATTTTCGACCTTCAGCTCCGGGCCTCTGACAGTAAGGCTGGTCTACAAAAGATCGTAAAATAGCTGCTGATTAGACAAACGCCAATACAAGATCCTAAGCGATAACTGGAAGAACGAATCAAGAACGCGAGGAAAGGACGCGAGGCTACTCTTCCTCTTCCTTTTGGCCGAGAACGACGCTTCGAAGTTCTGACTCCTTTTTGCCCTCTCTTAGCTGTCGTTTCAGCCTTGACCTCGAGCCCTCTACCGCAGAATCGAGGCTTGGCTTGGAAAAGTCGTAAAGCAGACGAAGATTAGACAAGCACCGGTACGAAATCCACGATGGACCAGAAAGCGAAGCAAGACGAAAGAAATGTCGTGAAGACAAGCACGTGCGGTAACTCTTCCCATAGCCGGAGAACAAGGCCTTCCGAGGTTCTGACCCTTTTCCATCAATGCGTTTCACGAGAAGAACGTGCTCCTACAGTCCGTAGTACTCTTCTCCGAGCGATTGGAGTCCAAGGAAAGAGGGGGGGGGGGGGGAGTTTTAGCGGAGAGAATCAATATAACGAACCGCTTTGGAAGATGCCATAAGGTTTCACACGGCGAGACGACGTACTTACGAAAATCGGACGCCGTAAACGAACGAATCTGGGACGAGCGAAGGCGGCGGCCGAGCAGCGGTCGTAAGTCGAGCAGGCGGGCAGCCGGAAAGTCACGTCTCCCCTCTTTCTGAACCCCTCAAGGCTGCTGCGCATCGATGAGACACTGGGTGGCCGCGAAAGAGAGCTCAAGCCACAGGCGATGCGACAGAAATAAACATAACGAAGAAGGTGCAGAAGAAGCACTTATCAATCTGAGAAGAGTGGCAGAGCCAGAAGACGTGGCGATAGCTGCTTGCACGAGGAGTGATTGGCAGTTCGTCTAAGGCACCTTTAGTTCTTCCAGCAATGGGGTTGTACATGTTGCGTCTCCTGTACATTGAACTGATTGTCGTTCTGAGACCGCTGTTGACGCACATCGCTACCGCACGTGTCACGTTAATGTGCAGAACACCTTTGCGTGCGCGTGTTTTGGTGGAACTTCTTACCGTATACACAGAGGTGCAGATCCGGCACGACGTTCACTGGACGGTACGCATACCTCCTTGCATAGGACTGCTCAATGTGTGCATGAACGCGTGCTCATAGAACTATTAGAAATCATAGTACCGCTATGGCGTTTGTCACACGATGCGGGAGAAAACTGGTTCACGAGGCGCTTCACAGCTGCGATGAGTAGAGTTGAGTTTTGTTACAATGATGTAGAAATTGAGCTGTGTAGACGGATGGCATGATTGATCAGGTATTCACATCAATAGTGGACGATCGTGTATGTCATGTGCGTTGCCGGACCTTAGCCCACGTGATGTGTTATTTCTATAAAATGCAGAATGATTGTACACGGGAAAAGGTGCTATGGAAATGTTTTTTTTTTGTCGCTTACCTCTAGTGCTTGCTGCTGAGGGATCTTTTTCATGTGCATGACGATGTGTGGCCAGTCGGTGCAACGAACAAATTGCGTAATTGCGAATCAACTAAAGAAAAGCGTGATTGAAGACACCCAGGGATTACAGATTGAGGTGTCGATTCACGAAGGGGGAGCACATAAGCATGCTTCAGCTGATGCAGCAGGAGAGCATGGTTTAAAACCAAAGGTGCAGTGGTAAAAATTTGAGCTTCTATATCTTTACACTTTAACTTCAGTAAACAGCCCTGTATGGTAAAGAAATATCAGATACTTTTAACCTGTTAGTGATATTTATGACGCACTTAAATGTAAGTACGGGTGCGTAAGTAAAACAAGCCCCTTAAAAGATGTGACTGCCCATATGCTCGAGTCAATCCCGCTACTTTAGGCTCGGCAAATGAACCCCATGACCTCTACTTTCGCGCACAAGCTGATGTTTACGGGAGACAGAGGCTGCCGAACGGGTCTCAACTGAATGAGCCGCCTCATACGCTTTTGTTATTTTGCTAACCTATAGACAAGCTATGGCAGCTTCGCAATAGCGGGAACAATCCTGAAGAAAGAGTGAAGCTGGGTGACCTTCCGAGCTTTCTTTTTTTGTTTATTACAGTGAAAAGTGTTATATGAGATCAGAACATGGGTCACGCGCTGCGCCGTAGTTGTCCGCCACCGCCACCGCAGCTGGTGTTCGTTACCAGTATTGAACGACAAAAAAAAAACACTCAACAAATAAAAAAATATAATGACATAATGGGGTTCGGAACCCGGGTTCGCTGCGTGGCAGCCCAGTATTCTACCACTGAGCCACGCCTGAGCCGTGACCTTGTTTCTAAACTGGCCTTAGGTATGTTTGATGTCGGGAAAGGAATCGCGTTAATATGAATAGTAAAACGTCTTAGAATATCAAAAGAACAGCTAGGCGTAACGCACTACAAATGGCGTAACGACTGGGTCGTTCAATTGCTCCAACCCATTAGAAAACTTTTTCTTGATCACCTATTAACTGTGGCCCATACCCACTTCACGCATTTTTCTTAATCGTTGTCGGCCACTTCATAAACGAAATGCACGAAATTTCCAACAAGTGTGTAGCGAATGCCACGCTTCTCCAAAGACTGACAAAGGATAACGTAGTGAATATAGGCCTACTACACAAACTTTAGGATTAGTTATGACGTAGTGGGTACCCAGCAGTGTGCGTGTAGCAGTTACCCAAAGAGTGTTTAGAAAAGGCTCTGAAAGGCCGCTCGTTCAGCTTTCGCTGTGGCTTTGCTGCGCGTTCTGCACAGGCTTGGCGAGTTTTTTTTTCTCTCTGTTTGCTGTCTATCATTTTTTGCATCTGTTTCTACTTCTCTCTTTCGAGTTCATGATTATTCTATTTCATCTGTGTTTTTATTTTGCTCTCTTTCTAACTTTACTTATCTTGTTTCTTATTATGTTCTCTCTCTTCTCTATTCTCTATTCTATTTCTCTTTTTTCGTTTGCTTGCCATCTTTTTCTGACTTTCAGTTTCTTTTCTTTTCTCTTCTTCAGTTCTGTTTTTTTTCGTTGGCCCTCTTTTTGTGTTTTCTCATTTTTTATCCCAATTACATTAAGTTTCTCTTTTATTGGTTATTTTTGTATCTTCTTTTCTCTCTTTTTAATATCCATTTTCTCCTTCCCTTCCTTTCTTTTTCACTGATTTCACGTGCTATACTTCACCAAGTGGAGTTTTCAATAACTGCTCGCACCTGCTGTGTTCGGCCGTGTGGTTTGTCCGATTCCTGCAGTGCATACGCACCTGCGGGTGTTTTTTTGCAACAATAAGACTACGGTGACCTACAACAGTTTCGCGGCCATAGTCGTCACAAATTGCAAAGTAATCAATAAAACAGTAAATTCAAACAGGAAAAAATTAGAATTTATTCATTCGAAATTTTTTAGGGCAAACAAACGTAGAAACAAAAGGGGCAGAAAAGAAAAAAAAAGTTCAAAGAAAATCATGCCTCGACCTCAAGCCTCCTTGGGCCTCCTTGCACAAAATTCAGAAAAAAAGGACCCCCAGTTTTGACGGGGAAAATAGATTGACTACCAGACTCATGAAACAACACAGAGGACCAAAAAGACTCAACAAACAGTATCTATTGAAGCGAAAACATCAAAGGTGAGTGTTTTTTGAGAGTCAGGAATTGGAAAGTCAAGGGGACCCATGAACAAATACAATTCGCTATCACATACGGCTTGTGTCTACTGATTTGCCCGGTTGTTTCCTTCGACGCTCTTTGTTTTAGAGTGAGGGTATCGCCCCCCCTCTTTTTTTTTTAAAAAGAGAAAAAGTACCTTCTCAATATGTTCCTTCCACGACTTTTCTACTTATTTCGTTTATTTGATTTGGTAGCCTACAATAATCAAGTGCCGCAGACAGGGCAGAGTTTCTTTTATTTTCCATTATTTTCAGTTAATTTTGCCCAAAGAACCCTTACTGTTCTTTAGTGTTGTAATAGAAAGGTCCATTATGAATATATGTATGCCTGAGAAAGTTCTGCTGTAAAAGGAACTCTTGACTGTGAGCTCTCGATATCCATGATAGTTTTCCTCCTTATTTCTGCAGGCTATTTCATATCTCTAATAGTTGGTATATGAAAGCGTAAACATGCTTTTTTTTCATGCATAACGTAGGGCAGCCAAGCAGCGTTATATTTCAATCTACCCACAGTGAGCAGGATATAAAAGAATAGATAAGAATAGTAACGCAATGCGCTTCGTTCATCAGTGCTGATTAGGGTATCTAATAACTGCTGAAAACTAAAGCAGGCCACTGATTATGAAGAATCCTTATGCATCATATACCAGTGCATGTGGTCACTAAAGCTGGAAATCAAACCCCCGAGCTCGTTTTTTGTTTGGCGATTGCACAGTCATCGAGGAAGAGGACTGCGCTCTTGGCTACAATCGGATGATGATTAAAACCACCTGCCCTCGATCAAGCGCAGCAGCGCCTTTTTCATAACTACTGTTTCAACACTGGTTGGTGAGTACGTTCATTATTTAGCGCGCAGTGCGATGTCATTTAACGAGCCATACGCATACTGAAGCCTGGGCGCGTCACCATTCAGTGGGCGCTCTTGCTCTAGCAAATGACAGTCCCAGGCAAAAAAAAATATGTGGAAACCTATTGCACGTATTGAGTGACAGTCCCAGGTAATGCCGGGTCTACAATACTAGCCCTATGAAAATATTTTTTGGGGTTTATATTTCAAAACCATCATAGGTACATGATAGATGCCTTAATGGGGTTCCTTAGAGTCCTCCTGGGATTAATTATCACGCATTTGAATCTAAGCACGTGTGCCTCAGGCGTTCTGCCTCCTTCGAAGTGCTTCAGCCACGGCTTTTGTTCAGTCCTGTTACATTCAGGTCCACAGCCGAGCACTATAGTCACTAGACCACCGTGGAGGTTGCTTTTGCAAATAAACAGGGAAACCGTTGCCCAGACATCACGCACAGAAGAGACTCATCCCATCTGCCTGACAAACGTTTCCGTAAAGGGGACATGAGTTAGTGATCTGACGAATTTGCCTCCACGTGGTGGGGCTCTTGTACTGCATATTCCAAGACGGCAGCCACAACTGCAACGTTCCACGCCATTTCTGTCTGAGGTAACCCGCCGTCAGCGTTTTCATCAGGGCGCCAGTCGACCAGCTATTTGAGAAGGCCTTCCTTTGATATTAAGATGTACCCGTTTCCACGCATCACTAGATTCCAGGAATGACGCCAATGCATCGATGCCAGACATGAAGTAGCTGAAGCACAGAATAAAAGCAGAGAAGCGCGCGGAGCTCATCGCTTCTTCAATTGATTCCAACACGCTGAGTGCTCGATCTGTTTAAAGGCAAGAAGGAAACAAGAACAAGGGACCTTTCCTCCTGAAGCACTGGTCCGGTTTCAGATGGCAATCGCAATAGACCGGGACCTAGATTTTCCGGCCCGGGAAGCCTACATATGCGCAACATTTTCAACGGGAAGAAGAAGAAGTGCTGCGGCGGCGGCCACAATTTGTCAAGTGTGAAGCCACTAAAGGAAATATAATGCGGCCGCGAGTAGGGTGTTTAAAGTTATGAGGAAGGTGGCTGTGATGGACCGGTGTTGTTTCCCTTACCGGATACGACTATTCTACATTCCCCCTCCCATCTCCACTGTTCTTATCTCATTAGCTTATCTAAAGAAGGCGTAAAACGCCGACCGGACGCGTCGATAAGGTCGGACTTCGTGGAATCACGTTCTTGCAATTTGCGCGTTGACACTATTCGCTGTGGTTCCCTCGGCCGAGGTGCACGCTCTGCACGGAGAAGTAAAGGATAAAAAGGATTCCTTGCCGGATGATTGAATGATATCATTCTTTATACCTATCCAGTGTTGCCGACAAACGACAGAGACCATAAAGGTACACGTTTCGCTAATGCCTTTGCTATCAGTATCTATGATATGTAGGTCGACAGATTTTGTGGTGTTACGCACTAGATGCATAGATCAGTGCAAGAATTACGCGTGGCTGTTTGTGCTTGCGGTGCGATTTTATTTAAAGGGCGTACGATAACTTAAAGAGCGTTTAATTAGGGCAATAAAGGAAGCTTGAACGTACAAATGGCTAAAAAGGACTACAAATCAGATAATGGTCAAAATAACTCGCCAAGGAAAGAATACGGCATCGAATGCAGTATTTTGCCTTTCTTGTAAACACCTTCTGACTTAGACAAGTCTTGCAGCTGTGTGTGTCTGTGTGTATTTCACTTACGCAGGCATTCAAATCATATTTGCGAATGTGGCGCTGTTACGGAGACGTTCGTAGGCGAATATATAGTTTACTGATGATATGGTATTAATTTCACAAAATGAAATTTGTACGCGAAAGTGCAATTGGCTGAGGACGATGTTAATTTCGAAAATTGCAATTAAAACGTTTCTGTCAACTTGATTTTCAGTAAGGCTGTGTACTTTCTTGGGTGCGCAATGAAAATACTGCGTGAGGTTTATTGTTGAAAGCAAATTGTCCAAACACTTACACACAATTTACGATAAACGGCAAACTTCATGGAAATAGAGCACAGCAGCTGGACTTTTCTTCTACACAGGACCACGATTACGACGAAGTTGGAGAATGTGGAAATTACTCACTAAAACTGTCATGCTACCGATTGCAAAAAAGGGAATAGACTTCAGAGCATGCAAATTTTAAAGAGTGAAGAGGTGTCTGTAAACAACTTGGCATGTTAACGGCGCAGAGTTCAGTACAATCTGCCCGGAATAAGCACGGTGGCGTTCTAAACGGTCATCCCGCACGCCTTACGTGTATTAAACGTAGAACCTTAGAGACGGCAACGAAAGAAATCAGGTGATGGCTTTCTGTTTATTAAAATAACGTGCATTTAAAGGCATACGTTTAACGATAGTCAACCTCTCATTTAATATCGAGCGCTTGCTCACCCGCGTTGAGCTGTGCAGTGTCAGCTGCAGACCCCGTGAATGGCAGATCACAGCTGGTGTTTTCGGAACCGCCTATGCGGTTGCCAGATTAATTCTGCAGTTCGAATAAAAGAAAAGTCTTTGTTGAGTCGCCCTCTGTAGCGTTGAGCTGTGCGTAGGGGTGTCTCCTCACCTGAATAATTCATGCAGAAACGCCCCAGTGTGGGGTCGACGCGAACTTTTGTTTCAGCCCAAGGTAACGCTATGGTAACGTACATTGTTAAAGCACCGCTAGAGCATTGTTTTATGCGACATAAGAAGACTCGATGAGAAAACATTATGGCAAATTACTTCACTGACCTGTTCCGCAATTTTATATACAGAATAGCGCTTGGCCGTCAAGGCAAAAGCGAGACAATGCCGTTTTTCGTACTACCTGCCACACCTTCATTGTTCATAATGCTGAGCTTAATTGTTCATAATGCGTGCTATCGATGCCAGAGAAGAACAAGTAACTAATAATATTAGCAGGCATTTGACATGTAGAATAGTGTAACAGCCTATTAAGAAACCATTTTGCATAACTAATGACTAATGAAGCTTGATATAGATGAAAAGATAGAATTGCATCACAGCTGAATTGATGGTTATAAAAATATGACATATCCTTTTCTTAATGAACAAGTGCGCTTGCCTGCGCTGCATTTGTGTCCAAATAATGGGGGCACCTGCCATGTTTTAACGGAGGCAAGTTCTAATTATCACCGGCTGGAGCTTGTCTATTACTCGTGTTTATATTAAGAGAACTGGGTTCACGTTTCTCGCGCCATAGCGCAATTAGACAGTGCCATTAGTTTGGCTCAATGCATAATAATAGTTCTGAGGGTTTAATGACCCATATCGATCCGGAAAGCACTGACATCGCACAGTACAGGAACCTCCTCCATTTCGCCTTCAACTGAATGCAGCCGCCACGGCCATAGCACTTAACGAGAGTTCAGGTTCATAGGTGGTTGTTTTTCAGCGGGAGGCCCATAATTGTTCTTGTACAGCAGCGCGAGAAACATAAATCGACGTGTTCAGTGCACATGAAAGCGAAGTGTCTGGTATAGCAAGTGGTATGGGCACCCCGTACCAGCGTTGAGCAGCGTCACAGTTGAAATCAGTGTAACCGACAGAGAGAACGAGGACGAAAGAGGGCGAACGCGAAGCCTGTCGATATCACGAGAGCTCTTCGCTTCTCACCTCGTTTGTTGTTGTTTTTTGCGCACGCAGGGTTGGCACGTGTGGTGTTGCTGGCTTCGCTTGTCACGATTGATTGATTGATTGATTGATTGATTGATTGATTGATATGTGGGATATAACGTGCCAAAATCAGCATATGATTATGAGAGACGCCATGGTAGAGGGCTCCAGAGATCTCGACCACCTGGGCTTCTTTAACGTGCACCCAAATCTTAGCACGTGGGACAACAACATTAGCGCCTACATTAAAAATACAGCCGCCGCAGCCGGGATTCGATCCCGCGACCTGCGGGTCAGAATCCGAGTACTTTAGCCACTAGACCACCGCGAAGGGGCTTGTCGTAGCGAGACTGTCGGCCTTTCACACGGTTCGCGTCACCGGCAACTTACAGAGTGGTGTGCGTAGCTGTGAAGCCGTAAAATATGTAATGAATTTGGCGTTGCTAGAACCGCCGATAACCAAAAATTCTATTGCAGTTGTCGCAGCCCAATAGGAAGCTGCTCAAATGAGAGAGAGAGACAGAGATAGAGAGAGAAAAGCGAAGATGAATGCACGGAGGTTAATTAAGATTTGGCTGGCTCAGAATTCACATTAGTCAGTATTATAATGATCAGTAGAATTTTTTCAGTTTGAATGTTTCTCTCAATTACGGCATGCAATCTGAATAAGGCTCTCGGTTTTTTTGCAGTATTTCGCATGAAGCTGTTGTAGTTTGCACCACATGACCCTGTAAACCAGCGCACAAAACTTCTAAGTTGCCGCGGTAAGGCTCTCGCATTGACTTGAACGTCCCGACAGGGTGCGCATATATGTGTGTGTTTGTGTGTGTGTGTGTGTGTGTGCGCGCGCGCGTGTGTGTGTGTGTGTGTGTGTGTGTGTGCGTGCGTGCGTGCGTGCGTGTGTTTTATTATTTTTATTTACTGATGTATCTCTCTGTCTTCTTTACAACATTTATTTCCCCACCCACACGCATGATAGAAAACCGCTTGCTTCTACCAGGTTAATCTCCCTGCGTTTTCCTTTTCATCTATTTCCGCTCCTCTCTCTTCTGGGTAATGGTTTTGTTTTCTTGCAAACGTAATTCATGAAGAAATAACTCCCATACAACTTTAAATAACCTGAAGGGAGACATAAAAGGAAGGGAGAAATTTCTAGGTGAGACGATGTCTCTGCCGAAAAGTGTAATCTGGGCTCGTTACTTACACACCTTCTGGCAGCTAGGGAAATTCAATACATCGGGGTTTGGCCGTGGCTATCTCCATAGAACATGAAAAATGCAAGACCCTTTCTGTTGTAGTGGTACTCACCGTAACCACGTCTTTACTTGAAATAAGTAAAGTAATTTGAATTTAACATATTGCGACACTGCCATGCTCAGACAATGCTTCCAGGCCCTTCCATTCTTCAGGCACGTTCCCAAGCAAGAGTTCGAATAAGCGCACGGATGGTAATGACTGTATTTAAATAACTACTACGTTGAAAGCGCGTACAACGTGTAAAAACCTATGAGAGAATGGCGACTGGTTTAACGAAGACCTGACGCGCTATTTCGAGGCTTGAGCTCTCCACACACAGAAGTATAGAAGTGTTTCAATTAAACACCGGTCACTTGCATAGTAGTGACCACCTGCTAAGCGTGGGCTGGTGAAGCCGGACTCATAACATCACGGCCTCGAAGGTTGTCTCGGCACAGATCAACAATGGCGGAGGGCGTTTACGTGGAAATGCGGCTAGCTCTTTTGTGTGCAACAGTGGAAGTGACGAATGAGTGCTTCCCTCTTGCTACAGTTGTCCTGGACAGACACTCTGTACGCGCATACACCACTGTCGAGCTCTCCCCGCCCCTCCTAAGAGGTCTGTGCCTTTTCAATAACGGCTGACTTCCTATGCTCCCCACCGGTTCCCACGAAGGCGTGGCACGGAAAGAAACAGCTTAGCGAACAGGCTTTGGCAATAGCCCACTGCGGAAGGGACACGGTCAGTCGCTAACGAAATAGTCCAAGATGCTAGACCCTTTAAACCAGCCTCGCTGTTAAGACGCCGATCTAGAAGTCAACTCACGTATAGTGCAGCGCACTTCACTAAATCATCATCGAGATCGCTGCAGGAGAAAACTTGTAGAGCAATGTACTGGGCGATTGCATACCTAAACGGTGGTTTCACTGTCTTGTTACGCCACCTTCAGTTTCTCTGATGTCGTATTAGCGGGAAACGCAGGTGACGACGATAAACTCGAATCGCTATCCGATCGAATCGCGGGTGGCCTTCTTAGCGTAAATATGTAAATGATGCGGTTCTAATCCCCTGTTCTCGAACTGAAACGTTTGTCACATCTACGCGACGGCGTTAAAGGGCGAATCACGTTACAAATCGATAAAGGTAGGTGAGATGAGTGTTGGCGATTCGATGCAACGTTTTTACTACTTCGCTCGCGCGACTGGGTCAGTAGAAACACTCGATCTTTGTTTACTGGTTCGTGAGACGCGTTTCACGGCGGGGTGTCGTGACACCAGGCGATGTTATCGGCAGCTCACTACACCTCGTTACGTAAGCGCGCCGTCACTGTTTCATTATGCCATGTTCTAGTATACCATGGATAAAAAACCAAAAGAAACCACCTGCCGCAGTGGATCTGACTTAGTTGCACAGCTACAGTGTTTATTGCTGTGTGTCCTCCACTTTCGCTTCGCAAAAGCGAAAGTACATGTTAGGAGTTACATTTAATGTTACGCCACAAGAGGAACGTGTTTATGGACATCGACAAACTAAAAGCGATCGCAAGCCATTTTAACCATTCAGACGTTCAGAAAAGTATGGGCTTTCAAGAAATGAGAAACCCTTGGAAGGGCTGGTCACAGCAGCCAACGTCATGAAGAAGGTGAGACTGCGTGTGGAAACTAGGAGTAGTTCAAGAATTTATCATACAATAATATTTCGTACCTAAAAAATACCTGCATGCATCCATGCAGGCCCGCATATAATAAGCAGGTCTATAATTTTTATGCGATGCACTACAGTCACGCACGTAACAGCAACTACCGGGTTCGGCCATTTATTACCATTCACACCGAATGTAGAAGAAAAGATTTCACTGAAATTCGAAACAGCTAATCACTCACAATAACCCTGTGCACGTGGGCTTTAAAAGAGAAGTTATTTAACTTAAAACCCAAACCTATAAAATTTCGGCTTCATCAAAATTCCACCACCGCAACCGGGATTGAAGCCGCATGCTTTTCGGGTTAGCAGCTGAGTACTATAACACCCGTGTCACCACAATAACGGAACGATCAGACCAGTATCCAGTCGTTCCACTTCGCGGAAGTTAGCATAGAACAACAACGAAAAATGCAACAATGAACTTTGGCGGTGACCATTCGAGGAAGAGTTTTTACATTCTCATCATTGTATAAGACCGGGAAACGGAGGACCATTAGTGCGATGCGTTTTTGAGATACGAAACTGAGTAGACGCAAATGCACCAAGCTTTCTCTGCAAGAATACTTTTCATTCTGTTCCTAATTCAGTATTCGTATCGCTCTGCTCTTTATTCGATGATGTAGTCATCCAGAGAATTTGACCTGAGCGTAAGGCTCAAAGGAAGCAATCAGGTACTCCATGTGCAGCTCACACTGAAATATCCAAGCTGTGTTTTCCCTGATGCTAGTGTGCGCCTTTGCGTTGTATCATCAATACCATAATCATAGTCGTCAGCACCACCAGCACCATCGCAGTCATCTTCAACTGCCTATGTTACTTGCACAACGGGGAAAGGCCTCCGCCAATGACTTCCAACTCACCCCGTTCACCCTCCCCATTACATTGATCCGGCAGCTGCAGAACCATAATGATGTGAAAATTGAACAGCGCGTGTTAACAGCATGACTCACCCGGAAGTCACTGCTTACATACCTTCTACGTAGCGGGCAATAAATCTTCTCTCACCTTGGCTGATGTAAAGTTTAAGAGAGGGGACAGTATAAGAGGGGTCTCGCAGTCTCTGCAAAGCAGAGATATTTATAAGATATCGATATAAGTACCGAGTGTCATGTCCTACCTAGAAGTGATTACCATACTTTCACTCTCCACTTTGCGGAAGATCCCGAGAAATACTGGTCTGAAGAGCAGTGGTGACTGAAAGTGTTATTATCAAAAAAAAAAAAAAAACACCAAAGCTAATGGGAACAGGCGATGAAGCGTGGTATCGCAAGTCGCTCCAGATGCTGCACGATTTCAGGAAAACGCACTTGTCACACTCCCGGCAGTGATCACCGTCGTGGACGCTCCTCTAAAGGAAGCGAGCCACGGTAATAAACAGAGTGAGATGTGGCTCGGAATTCAGTATTATTTTTCTCTGTAATTAGAAGCTGTGGGGTCATTAACCTCAGATGTTATTTCAGAAGACAACAGAGCTGAAGAAGGGATTCAGAGTGAGAGTACCGAGAATGCTGCCCTATTTCTTTTACGTTTAAAGTTAAGCAACCTCTGCATGTCGTAACAGCAAGCTCATCATGTGGACAAATTGTTAAGCCACTGTAATATATCTTCGTTTTTTTGTGTAGTTTTTGTACTGTTATATCTTCACTAAAATAGGCTGCTTAGTTTTATTATGAAAGGTAAGACTTGCAGCTATATACCTACTGGTCGATTGAAACCTAACCTGTGGTAACGGCAGTTATACTACAGATGGCATATAATGGTGCTGGTTCACTTAATTTGTGCCCGGTATCAATGAGAGTCTTGATCACGTAGACTGATATGGTTGATGAAGCTATATTACCCAGCTTTCCGCAACAGCCCATGAGCACTCTTTTATGAATAGTAGATGAGGGTGTTCTAGAAGATGGGCTCTTTCGAATTAGCCATATTGAGACAGGTCCGATCTTATAACGTTGTAATTGTCAATCACTTCGAAAATGCGAATTGGCTGAATTTTTATTTTGGATGTTTATACCTTCTTTTATAAAAGCCTCAGACAGCGTCGTAGAAAGTACTGTACAACGAGCTTTATCTGGTGCTGTGTTTAAAGCTTCGAATGAACTTTCTGTGGGAGGAGGGGGTGTGTGTGCTAAAAGCAGCTGGTTTTTGACTACTGATACTACAGAATGAGAGATGAGGTTATGGTTCACATTGCGGGGCCACCAAAAGTACGACCAAGCAAGGCTGAGGTTGGATTGATTGCGAATTACTTCCGTACGAGCGTATACTGAGACAAAAGAAGTGCTGTAGTAGCATTGCTGTTGGTGTCTGCTAAACATGCGAACGAACAACGCTATGAAGGTGCGACAACAGTATTTCCTTGCTCCTTCCTACACATTAGGACAAAGGAAGTGCTGTAGTAGTAGTATTCCGCGTGCCATCTAGGCGTGCTAAAGAAAATGATTATGCGGAGATCGCATAGATGAGGTTTTAAAGCTAGCGCCTTCCAGCCCAAGACACAGCGCTTAAGGTGCGCCCGAAAGGGGCATAAGGCCTGGGCGGTGCACACCTTTAGCCTTCTAAGAGAGGGGGGGGGGGGGAGCATGTCTGCCCCTACATTGACTTAATAAAGAGGGGGGCATTCCAATGAGCCTTCGTCCCACCCCGTCCTACCCGTTCTTAAGAGGAGCCTTGGCACGCTTCTGCGACAGGTTGAAGTACTAAGAATATTTGGGGTGTTAAATCAAATAGCCACAATATTTTTATAACAGTAGTCGCACAGCAGAGCTACAGGAATTTCAACCACATTGGGTTGTTTGGCCAGAACACATCTAAATATAAGTACACGTGCCATTAACATTTCGTCTCCATCAAAATGCGGTCAGGATGCGATCCCGTTAAAATAGCGCCACTAGCAGGGAACCATACCCACTAGAACACCTTGGTTTATACTTGAACGAAAGAGGTACTAGAATAGTACTACCCTAAACAAAAGTGCATGCGAACGAGCATTGCTATGAGCACACCATAAGGGTGCTTCACTTGGTGGCTGGCTCCTCCCATCCGGGCCTGTGGAACACTGGAACAGTTACAACGAGACCTCATCATCGGGCAGTGGGATGCTATCTGGAAAACCCGGAAGTCAGATCAAAGCGCTATGATCGAGCGCCCTTTCACCGGGCCCGGCTCGTTCTTTTGGCGAGACCGATTAACTTGCCATTCGCGGTTCTGCCATAAACGTCGCAGCCTCGCTCAGCGTGGTACGGCAGTACCGAAATTTCCGCCGCCATCTATCTCTCGTGCAACGCTTCGTCATCGGTAAAATGTGTTCTTCCATGAGAGAAAGATGTGCGAACGTTTTTTGAGCTTTGCCCTCAGTGAGCCGTATGTACACACGAGACTGCCTCCACGGACGCGCGGCAACAAATTTTCTTGAAAGTGCGAGACCACAACCGATTCTTCTGTAGTCATGGCAACGACTGGACGCTTACCATTTCAGAATATATATATAGCCCTTCCGTTGTCTCGTTTATGGGAAGATAACCGAGTGTTTTTTTTTCTCATCTTACTGAAACATTCCAATATTTCAAATTCCAATATGCTAACATTCCAATACGCTATTTCAATATTTTCATGTTTCCACCATAGCGGGGCTATAAATTCAGTATACTAAATTTATAGCCCCGCTATGGTGGTCTAGAGGCTAAAGTACTCGGCTGGTGACCTGAAGGTTGCGGGATCGAATCCCGGCTGTGGTGGCTGCATTTCCGATGGAGGCGGAAATGTTGTAGGCCCGTGTGCTCAGATTTGGGTGCACGTTAAAGAACCACAGGTGGTAGAAATTTCCGGAGCCCTCCTCTACGGCGTCTCTCATAACCATATGGTGGTTTCGGGACGTTAAACCCCACAGATGAACGAATACTGAATTTATACAGAGGTCACATATTTCTGTAAGAATGTTACATAAACATACAAAGTCATTGCTGTCATACACTAAACATTTCAGGAATGCTGGAGATGAAAGTCCAATTTTGGTCTGGGAAGATCTGATTTTGGTGGAGAAACTGCGTAGCAAGCTATGGAAAAAGAGGGCAGGTAGCTCAATATATATTATTTTGTGCCACATAAATGTAATAAATCAATGAGCCAAGGACACGACACGATTGATAGATGCGTTTTAATTGAATCAGTGCCTAGTATAATGTATAATAAAAAAGAAAATGTGGCCAACTAATCCAAAAGAGCTAGAGGCCCAAATTGTTAGACGCACGTGCCATGCTGTAGTGGTTTAACCCCGATGCGAGCTGTCCTTCATACTACTAACATTGCTACTACAACGACAACAACAACAACAACAACAACAACAACAACAACAACAACAACAACAACAACAACAACAACAACAACAACAACAACAACAACAACAACAACAACAGCAGCAGCAGCAACAACAACTACTACTACTACAACTACTACTACTACTACTAATAATAATAATAATAATAATAATATAATAATTAATGGGGTTTATTGCTTCAATACCAGCTATCACTATGGGAGACGTAGTGAAGAGCTCCGAAAATTTCGACCACCCGGGGTTCTTTAACGTTCACCCAAATCGAAGCACACGGGCCTGCAATATTTCCGCCTTCATCGGAAATGCAGTTGCTGCAGCCGGGATTCGATCCTGCGACCTGCGGGTCGGCAGCCGAGTACCTCAGCCACTAGACCACCATGACGGGGCTCCTAGAGTACGTGGGTATACTTCCGATTTTTTTCTAGCTTCTTCGCAGTGTCTATTAACAGCTCTTCCTTGTGGGCGCCGAAGTTTTGTTTCAGTGTAAGTTTCCTTCCCTAAATATGTTTTTGGTTCTCTGTCGGTGTTCTGTGTGGTCGCTCATATCGTCTGAAAGATGTACGTGCATACCACGATGTAGCAGAGCAAAAGCTTACGACAGTTTTGAGGTTGGGCTCTCTGCCAAAACACAAGTGCTGTTTTTTTTTGCATTTGTAATTCTTGGTCGCCGTCCTTGTCCGATACATTGACTCCAATAGGGAGATTCAGCTCTGAGGTCACCACTGAGAAAACTCACGCCGACTACCAGGCTAAGAAGAAGTGTGCACCGTATCGCCTGCATCGTCGACACCTTATTACGATCACGTGAAACGGCAACAAAGTCCAGACCAACAGAATCCTGGGGTCGTGTAGGAACCTTAATCGGGTCCTTCAACGTCTCACTAATCGCCCTTGAACAAGCCACTGCGTTAGTGATGGTTTGGGTACTCAGTCACTTTAGACAGCACAAACCTTTGTTTTGCTACTGGTATGCCTATAGTGTTTTGCTGATATGTGCATACGCTTCTGTCTCGGCGGTTTCCGGCTGTGATGCTTATTTATGTAATAGAGTACTAGAACCAGCAATGAATATTCAACAGGGACGAGCAGAATTCATGCAGCTACACACAAGTGCCATTTGTTAATAGGACACTTATTAAAACCGAGCATGCCATGTTAGAATGCGGAGAAAGGGCCCCAGCTTAGCATAGTAGCATGGTCGTTAAATGTAGTAAAATGAATAATTACTTTGAGCGATAATTGGAAGAGGATTATCGTGATTTATATGATTTATTTATTATATTATATTATTGACTTATATGTATTGTTTTGATAACAATGACCTGCAGTAATCGCAACCAATGGGAGGTCGGTTGCGATTACTAGCATGCTCCGATTTTTATATTAATGAGAGTCACCAAACAACGATGCCAAGAATTGTATAGGGGGTGTTATTCGAAGTAATTCTAGTCTCGAGGTGAAGTAGCAAAAGCAGACGAAAAGATAACATGCCCCCTAATTGGAACCGAACTTGCGACCTTGGAATAACGCATCTGATGCTCTACCAGTTAGATCATCGGTGGAGCATCGGACGTGGTATTCGAAGGTAGTGGTGCAATGTGGTGGTTCAACTACTCAACTCAAATACTTCTGACAAAAAAAAAAGATACTTTAAGTTTACACTTGTTTCCGGATTTTCGTATGCAATACACGCTTAAACGCATTATTTTTGCCTACACATTCACTGATGTGTTCTCATAAACAACCTTCAGACAACTTGAAGCTGTTCACAACTGAATGTCACTAAAAAAAAAGAACACACACAGCAAACTGCAACAACTAGTTGTTGGACTCATATTACTCGTTGTTTAGACTGATTGATATATTGATTGCTTGATTTACTGATCTTATTTTCCTTGCCCTTCACTGCCGAAATGGTTCAAAAGTGTGCGAGTTTTCTCCTCCCATATACTCAATACTTTTTTGTCGCTGGTTTGCCTAATAACACGTGCTGTCAAGGAGTAAATATTGGTTTTGATGCCAAGTTTTAACCAGACACCACATGGATCTACTACAAGTACAGAGATGGTCAAAAGTTTCCAGGCCATATACACGACGTCTTTTCATGACAGCGTGGTCTGAGAATTTAACTGCCCCTTCCACGTTACCTCGATGGCTAAATTACTTCAAGAGCGCTCAGGCCACCAGGGCTTGCAAACAAAAGCTAACGAATCACAAAGGGAATCTCTCCAACGTCGTGGCCCTGGCATATACTGACGCCTGTACTACAGCCAATAACTTATGCAGAACACGCATTCAATGACAAAACACTGCCTAAGTGTTCCGTACAGATGTTTAAACAGGTAAGTCGATACATGTGGTCCAGTGTTAATCACTGGAATAACTAGGACCGTTCCTTAATGTCTTTCTCAATTAATCGTTACATCTGGCCAGAGAACTTCCCTGCCGTTTCCGACCCCTGTGTTCGCACCTTTATATCCAGTGGACCAGTGGGATGTTGTAGGGATTGCCAAATTTTATTGAATCACACGCACCATAGCAGTTGTATTCGCGCACACAGGGTAGTAGAATTTCAGTTTTGCCCAGCCATACGAAGGTTTGCTGTAAAAAAATAGCGTTGGTGCACTAGCAATAGAATAAAAAGTTGGGCTATAGTTGGATATGCATGATATAATTGTAGTTTAACTACTACAGTTACAAGCAGTAGCAATTTTGGCAGTCATGGAAGCGACACTTCGCTTTACGAGTGGAACCGCTTCGATGAGAGAATGAGGTTCCGCTTTCTTTTCTCGACCGGTAGTTCTTAAACGCCTTAGGAGAGGGCGCCCTCGCATTGATCGTTGCTCCGCGATCGGAAGCGCGCGGCTTCTACAAAATGACCATACTCGGAACCACACTTTGGCAAGATATTTTTCCAGGCATTTTTCCCGTTTAACACGCCGGAGCCTATTTATGCGTGTTCCCGCGCCTACGACCGCAATGCTTATAAACGTTGAAAGGCGCGTATTGTTATGTCGTCGTATCACGTGTTCCTTAATGGGGGTTAACGCAATAGAGTCTAGGTGAAAACTTGAATTCTTTATAAATAATGATTCTTCGTAATTGTCTGCATCAGTTCTACTAACCATAAAACAATTAAGGCCACATGATTCGTCCCACTCTTGGTCGATGTCCGAGTGGGTAACTGCCAGTCATCCCAAGGCCACCATTATCATCATCATTATCTTTATCATCATCATCATTTGCTTCCTTGCCACCAGCACTTCTTGTTAAGTCCCGGCTTGGGTTGGTCAGTGTTGCTGGCTGCCTTTATTCCTTCGTCGAAACAAGAAACCTGCCGCGGTAATCAAACCATGCAGTGTGTTTCGGTCATTGAGTTTTTTATAGGTTGATTGATTGATATCTGTAGTTTAACGTCCCGAAATCACCATATGATTACGAAAGACGCCGTAGTGGAGGGCTCCGGAAATTTCGACCACCTGGTGTTCTTTAACGTGCACCCAAATCTGAGCACATGAGCCTACAACATTTCCGCCTCCATCGGAAAGACAGCTGTCGCAGCCGGAATTCGATCCCGCGACCTGCGGGTCAGCATCCGAGTACCTTAGCCACTAGACCACCACGGTGGGGCTGAGTATTTTATAGGTTACTTATGAAAGCATGTAAACAAAATGTCATTTTCTGCGTTCAGGCTTATGCAGCCTGATGGTGTATTAGCGGCGAGAAGTTTGTAATCTTTCTTTCTTTCTTTCTTTCTTTCTTTCTTTCTTTCTTTCTTTCTTTCTTTCTTTCTTTCTTTCTTTCTTTCTTTCTTTCTTTCTTTCTTTCTTTCTTTCTCTCTTTGTTTCTTTCTCTCTCTCTTTCTTTCTTTTTTCTTTCTTTTTCTTCTATGCTGTCTTTTTTCCCTGTCTTTAAATCAGGTTTCAAATAGCCAAATGAGTATGTAAATTAGCTGAGCTTACAAAGAAGAATTTCGTTCGTCGATTTGTGGGACATAAATAAATGACTTCAACGACACAACAGACGCAGAACGATAGCATAGCTTCAACGCTATACATGTCGCGATAAGTAGGCAAGGTGATTTTCTTAAAATTAAAAAAAAAAGTCTAAGGAGTCTTCGCGGGGCGTAATAAAATGACTTCGCAGATAGAACTACAGTGCCGAGTTTTCATTAAAAGAGGAAGGAGAACGGTGAGTAATTAAACTTCGTGGCCGGACGGTGTGCTCCGTGCCAACAAACCAAGCACGGTGCGAGGAAACGTTCTGCCCGCTTTTCCGAAGGCCGTTTCGTTTGTAGACCGAAGGTAAGTAGAAACCAGGACATTCTTGATGAAATAGTGCCCTAATGAACTGGTCGACAAGAATAGGGCGCGTTTATGCGACAAATTAGCCTTGATGCAGAAGTATTCCTGGTTTTACAATGTAAATTAGCCCAATGGGGACCACGCGGATGTGTGACTGCCTTGACACTGCTCTCATAGGTGTGTTAAAACGAGAGGAGGCAAAGATTTCGCAACTACCGTTGGTTGACTCTAACCATTAATCTTTGAAGAATGTCCCTCATAAGCTAAGCAATGGCGTAACAGATATACTAATATATACAGACGGAATCAATGCACCCTCTTGCTCTCTATCAATGCCGAGAGGCTCGAATACACACGTCTAATCCCTTCTAAATCACGACATGCCCGCTACCGCAACTTCGTGTTAAGCTCTAATGAACTTCTAAAATGATGTCAAAATGTTTTAAAAAACTTTGTCGCTTGAGACATAAGTACCAGGAGGAAAAGAAATCCCAATCGCGTACACTCAAGGGACGGCATTCAACCTTGGCACGACCGTGTCAATGACTGAGCGTGTCCCCTATATGAAACTTCGTTTGATAATAAAACAAAGATATCTGTTCGGAACATAATGTTTTTATTATTGTTTTCTAACTACGGTGCCCCCCCCCCCCCCCCCTTCCTGGAAATGACGCCCGTCATTCTAAATTCGCCTCCGATGAAACGCTGTAAAACACTCTTGGCCCTAGAAGGGTTAGACAAAAAAAAAAATGAAAGCCTGCAAAGGGACACATAACACTATCTTCTTTCTCTCGTAATTTCATACCCAAACCTCCTTCACTCAGACTAGGGTTGTAAACCGGACGCTACAGCAGCGGCCCATTTCTCATCTTTCTAGTTTACATCGAGCATGTCGAATTGCAGAGGTATAGGACGGGTGAGCTCCATATAGATGAAAGTTGGGCGAGCTGGTGATAGTTCATGTTTACATGTAAATTAGTGCACGCGTAGACAACACACAAAAAGGAACAAAACGACCAGACAAGCGTTGTATTTGTCCTGTTGCGTTGTTTCTTTTTGTGTCTTTTCTCCGTGCGCTGCTTAACACGCAAATACATGATGTGAACTTTCATATGCGCGGTAGTTGTGGTCCATTGTCGATATGTGTGCACAGCATATCCTCCAATTTTCCACGCTGTAAAGGAAGCGAATACACAATGGGGCGCACAGAAAAGCATGAACGGAAGCGCTTATCTCTGTGGCTTTCCCTGACCCCAACTGGGTTCTTGTCTTCCACAGATGGGTCCAAAAACCCGTAATATAGTTCCACTGGCAGCAGTAACATCATTCACGATAACCTTTACCTTCAATGTCAGTGTTTCGGCAAGCCACTCAAAAAAATTAATCCTACATGTGGCACTGAGCACGAAACACAAATTCTGAGCTTTCCCAGCAGCTCAAAAAGCACAGAAGAAAGTGCAGAGCTGGTCCGCAGCCCTCTTGAACGAGGGACTATGCTCGTGGCACCCAAATTCCATGTTATTTACGAAGCGTCCCAGTGGCGAAGGCGACGCGGCGTTTCCCATTTAAGATTCGCGTGTCCACGACTAATAAATACCCAAGACCCATTCGGTGATTACCTCACACCTTTCTTTCGTCAGTGGGCCGAAAATTACATTCTCCCCCCCCCCCCCCTTGCGAACACACCTCGTATACCAGCGCCGCGCATCAGGGAAACACGTGACCTCCGAGAGAAGACACGCCCACTGCACGCCAAACTCATCGAAGACGCGAAGTGAAGGTAAAGCCAAGAAGGCCGAAACCAGTATGCGAAGCCATTCATAAGATTTACAGGTTATCAACGCCCCGTGGAGGGAGCCCACACGAAAGCGGAGTCGTATGTGTCTCTAATGACGACCGTTTCGGTCAGGCATTTAGGTGTTTTTCCACCAGATAGTCATCGCAGTTCTTCCGGAGTCGAGGCTTCAGACACTCGGACTGGAAGGTTGGGGGAACGGTGGAAGGGCATGAGATGGCAAGGGCGCTAAAATGTGGGCCTAATAAATTTGCGGGATCATCGTCTCGAATGCACCTGTGGGACCTCACGTACAACAAAATGAAAGACATTGAAGGAACAAATCTTGAAACACTTCGTCCAGAGAACCTAGGCGCTGTAGTCAGTTAATAAAAACAAAAGTGATTCAACAAGTGCAGAATGGATCGCCTGGTCAATGGCTTTGTTTATGCGAGCCATGAAACGTTAAGGTTATTTAAATTAATTTTCTATCACTAGTAGCCTTCGTAGTGTCTCGCAATTATGACTTGGTGGGATGCCGAAATCACTATGAAGGATATGACATGAACGGGTATTGTCGTATTTCTGAATCACTCAGGTCAAGATTTTGCAGCATTTTCGGACGAAAGACGCACTTCAAAGGATGTCTTCAAGGGTCAGACGTTCAATTCTCGAAGGCTTTATTTGATAAAAGCTGTAAGGAATGCAAAGCACGGAGACTGAAGAGTGCAGGAAAACAGAAAAGCCAACTACTAACTGAAAAAAAGTAGGTTCACAGGGGCTAAAAGAAAAGTGGTTGCAAATATATTATATGCCCACGCCTAGGCCGGAGGCGCCACCTGTATTATCTACGTCATAGGTAACTGTTGTGAAATTTCGCTTTGGTCTTTCCGCTATTCAATCGATAGTAGGCTTACGCCTGTGCTTCCTCACTCATTTGCTTCGCATTCATAATTTTTTTCCGCACATTTATTTTCTACAACTTAAAGAAAGATTAGATGTTTCCCCTCAGTTAGCGATCGCCTAGATTACGTTGCTTGAATTCCTAGTAGGCGCGTTAGCTTGCCGGCCGCTAATCTCCCAGAACAACCACTTTTAAACACCTCTAAACCACTTCGAAGAGACGAGCTTGGTAATAAAAGTGGTTGGTATGCGTAGGGAACTTTAACCGCACATTATGTACAACCTTCGATAAAATTGTGCCTAAGTAGCGAATCAACGTGTTTAATCTTCCCTGCCGAAGCCGTATCTTTTTTTTTTTCTTCTGGGGTACCGGAACAACTAAATTACGCCTGCGCTCGAAGCCGGAGATTCGTGGTCGTAAAATGTTGTGAGATCATGCATATGAACTATATACGGCCAGTAAGGCGTAAATATTTGCTGCCGTTTCAGAAATCGCTGTGGAGGACAATGGTGTGCAAGTGGAGTTTTGCAATACGAGTTTTCGATACTTTTGTGCGAGCTTTTTGCGTTTGCAAATTGTGTTCGTAAAATGCAATAATTTCGCGTCGATAAAGCATGTGGAAATGACAAAACTTTCAAAGGTGCTTCCAGAAACGACGCTGAAAGACGATGGTATTTGCAGGAAGCGTTTGTTCATGTTTGCAATTTTTACGAACGGTAGAAAACAGTGTTTTTTATGTAAAGTAAAACAAACGATTCGTGGAAGAGGGACAGCCGTTGCATCAGTACTAAGGCTAAACAAACAGCTTATTACGAAAAGTAACCAGTAAAAAAAATAAAAATATCACAATTGAGCTGCCTCACAAAGCAATTAAATTCCTATTATAATGTAATGTTACGAAACGTAACCTTTAGAACTTTTCAGGAGACTAGCAAGTTCGTTAAACTTTGCACCGATAGTCATTAAGAAGGGAAACATAACAGATGAGCTCCACCGTTGTACAATCATTTTGTAGTTTGGTATTTTCACCTCAGTGAACCCCATTTAACTGAAGGTCAGAGTGGTGTGACAATGTTTCTGCTTTCTTAATGAGTTGCACCACCATTTCATCGCATAACTTTAACTTTGTCCTTGCTTCCTTAATAGCGCTGGATTGTCGTAACAGATGGTGCTTGTGAACCACTTTAATAAACAAAAACCAAGAACGAGAGACAGAATATCAATATTTTTTTTTTCAATTGCTGCACAAGCAACTTCTATCATGAAATGATACCGTGCGCCCACCAACCTATGGCTAAACTTTCGACAGGACCTAATTACAACCAGCTGAGCTCATGCTCCATGTTGACTTAACATTCGACAACTATTATTTTGAGTGTCCATCTTAGCACTTGCGTCACTTTTAGACCTTGAGTTATTCTAACACGTTCAGTGCGTGGGCATGAAATTCAAATTCAGCATATCTTTCGTCTCGTGAACTTTACAGGTGAAGAAGAAATTTAAATGAGTGAAGAATGTATTACTGTGCATGCCGTAAATGACATGATGAAGTAAAAATAAGAGCTGCAGATTAAGCGGACAGTGCGCTCCTTTCGCCTTCTCTTCTTGAATAAAAAACAAACATGCGAAATACCACAAGACATTGTCACGGGGTTCTGATAGGAACGAAGGCAGCGGTCGACTTGTGCAAGATGACACTTTGTTTTGGCGCAACCTCGCGACCGCAAAACGATAAGCAGTGCACACAGCGCACTGACCGCAGCGAACAGCGAGTCGGCCTTCTATAACGTGATCATTGATGGGACGTCCCATCTTGTATGGACCTTGTGCAAAACTGCTGCCACCTGTCGGCCGTCGTGTGCATACCGCCATGTTAGAGGCTCACAGCGGCGCAGTACACACAGTCCGCGTGTGTTTACGTATACGTATACATAAAGACACGTACGCGTATACCTATATGCGTTACGTATGCGTATACTTATCGACGTGAAGCGTGTATTGACTGGTAATCGCAATGCCTACGTATTGGGGCGTACCTTGCCACACACCGAGAAAAACTCGAATTCGAAAAAGAACCTAAGCGGTAATCTTTGCCCCTAATATTTTTTAAAGCTGATGACGTTTCCAACATGTGCTATGGCTACTGCTCCCCCCCCCCCCCAAAAAAAAAAAAACGTGTTTGCACTTTCTTTTTGAAGCAAGTAAGACCTTCAATTGCATTGCTGTACGCCGTGGCAAGGCCGTTATTGAAACTTTTTCGCCATCAGCAATTTAACAAGTGAAGTCGACTCGTACGCTTCAAACACAGGCCATGTTGTTGGATGGAAGCGTGACCCCGAATCTTCGTCGAAATTGGAAGGCGTAATTTCTAGACGCAATGTTTGCTGAAAACGAGCAAGAATTAATTAGCCCCCGCCACCCATCTTTCACCGTTTTATCTTCTTCCCCGACCTGACCCTTGCGGGACTAAATTCTGTCTGCGGCCAGACAGATAAAGATACCCTGCCGATACACATACGAGCGTGACCAACGCACCTTCGAGTAGCGCATTTGCGCAAGTCGCCACCGGTTTTTTTCGCTAACTACGCGGCCACCGCCTCCGAAATCTGTACATTTGAAACGCTTCGCCTAAAGACGTGTGTTCGTTGTTATACTGTTTTAAAGTGTAGCCAGATTATAGCTCCGGCCAACAAGGATTACGAATTTGCCACATACAGAATGTACTGTTAGGACAGCTTCACGCGACATTCTGCCAGGCATGACCCGCCTACGGTTTTCGGCTGAAAGCACACGCCGCCACTGCGCGTTAGTTTTTACTATATGCGTAGTACTCGCGTCGGAGGTCACCGAGCAGCAATAGGCTAGATGCGAGACACGATTAAAGGTGGAGCTTGTTTCCGATTAGACCGCGGCAAAGGTCGGGAGAATCCTTCCTGACCGAGTGACTTAAATAACTAGTCGACGTGTCTTTTTTTTTTTTATTCCGGACATCCACATGCGCTGTTTCCAGCTACCACGTTATTCAAAGCCACTAAAACAAAACTTAAATAATAAAAAAATGTGTACAGGGCGCGCCGGTGCTTATTTCAGATTCCGGTGCACCACGCTTCCAAGCCCCCTAAGGCCTCGAAATTATGCAAGACTGTGTGCACAAGAACCGTGCTGCTCCAATGACCCGCTGATCTTACCGCGTTGTTGCGTACGGTTCTGTTATGTTTCCTTTGTGATTTTTTAATCTTGGCTGGTATAGTTGCCCCCTAAAAATGTTCAGCAAGGACATATGTTTTACATATCTATGTGTACTATCGGTACCAGCAAAGACTACTACTAAATAAACGATTATAACATGAGAGAGAGAGAGATGGTATGAAGAAAGGCAGGGAGGTTAACCAGAAAGCAAGTGTCTGGTTTGCTACTCTGCACTGGGGAAGGGGAAATGGGAGACAGAAAAGTAAGAAAAAGGGAATGAGAGAAAGAGAGCGGGATGGAAGCGAAAACACACAAACACACAAACACGTCACAAACGTTCGACGAGGTGGGTCGATCGCAGAAACTTCAGGAGGGCCTTCGTCGCTTTTTGAGATGAAGCTTAATCTTGCCGGTATTCCAAAATTAATTTTTCGGAAAGCGGCTGCTCATCGAGGCGTGAAAACACTGCTGACAGGGACTGTCTCTGACAATTGCACTGAGGGCACTGACACAATATATACAGGAACAATCACTGTTACTATATAAGTACCGCAACAAGTACGGTAGTGAAGTGAGCGAACAACAACGGCTGTATGTTGTGATAAGTTTTCTTCGTTCGATATTTTCTATTAGTCTCGTTGCCTTGCACTCAGTGAAAGTGCCACAGATTCTGCCCACATATTGAAATAAATAAAATTGACACATCGGATGTCATACGCAGTCAAAATTTCTAATCAGATTTGAGAAGATAAATAACCGAGAAAAACCAACGGGGCTATTCGCAGTATTAATTCCCCCTGTTTCACTTGCTGGAAATAAAAACAAATGATTAATGTGTTTCACATGTCAGAGCCATGATGTCATTACGAGGTATGCCTTAAAAGGGTACTCAAGAATAATATACCTTATAGTGAACCTAATTTACGTGCGTGGTAGTTCTTGCATTGTACTTCCACTTAAACGTAGCGACCGTGGTCCTTGAAACCGAACTCGTAAACTTGAGGTTTGGAGAGCGACACTAAGTATTAGGCTACTGCGACACGTACCCATAAAACGTGTGACAACAAATATGAAATGTATGCGTTTTTGTATGTACGAGTGCCTCCCAGAGTAAGTTTAAGGAAAACCAGCAAGAGATTGAAACCATTGGAGGTATAGGGGAAGTTAATGGTACCGATTTTAGTGTACTATAGTAATTGTGACATGGATGCGAACAAAGTACAGTGGAGGAAAAGACAACTTGCCGGCGATAGGAATTGAACCTGAAACTTTCGGATGGAGCCCTTAATGCTCTTACTAATTGAGCAATGGCGGTGGACGTCCCCTCATCCACATTGTGGTCTACTGATGCACATACAAACTTGGTAGTGTTATGCAGCGCCGCTTGTTGCTATGACGGCGAGAGTGGAACAATCTTTATCTCTGCCAGCTGGCGTTATGTAAAACACGGTATTTTATGGCCCCGCCGCGGTGGTCTAGTGGCTAAGGTACTCGGCTGCTGACCCGCAGGTCGCGGGGTCGAATCCCGGCGGCCTCGGCTGCGTTTCCGATGGAGGCGGAAATGTTGTAGGCCCGTGTGCTCACATTTGGGTGCACGTTAAAGAAGCCCAGGTGGTCGAAACTTCCGGAGCGCTCTACTACGGCGCCTCTCATAATCATGTGGTGGTTTTGGGACGTTAAACCCCACATATCAATCAATCAACGGTCTTTTTAACGAGTGACCACCATCCAAAAAGCCCCCACATACTACGTGAAGGCGATTCTCTCCATTGCCTCATTTTTTGGTCTGAGTATGAAAAATTTAACATCCTTGATGTTTGATGTCCTGAAAAAACAATATCATTATGACAGACAGCGTAGTAGATGGCTCCGGAATTCAGGGCCACCTGCAGTTTTGTAATGTGCGCATAAATTTATCCACGGCATTTTCCTCCACCTAAATGCGGTCGACCCGACTGTGATTCGATTCCGTGACCTTTGAGTCGGCAGTTGAGACCACCGTGGCGGGTTATGAAAACGTGTGTCATTGAACGCGGTATGCTAGAGCGCGTACGATTGTACGAGTGCGTTTTGTAAGCGCGTTTATTCGAAGCAGAACAACAGAATGAGTCGTAATGCAGCAAAAGTATTGGTTCCTGCCGCTTATTACGCCGAAAAAAAAAAAACCCATCGTGTTCGTGCGAAAGTATTAATTTGTTGTGCTGTATAAATGGAAAGTCGGCTGATCACTCATCATTTTGACGACTAAGGGAAGTCACCGGTCACTGCACTGCGCATTTCAATCAGTCAAAATAAACATCGTGCTATGCCTTCTTCATCGTACCAGTCTTTCCCGCCAGTGCTATACTTGGGCATACGGTTCTTCCTTTCGAATCCATATTTATTCTTACTCTGCAGAATGCATTATGCCTAATCGCCCACGAGTTGTATATATCGAAGCATAAATAAAGTATAAAGAACCACTCGTTTCACTTGTAGTCGGTCTTATAATAGTTACTGCCGCTGCTACTTCAAAGCACCACCTCCTTCCGAACCTCGCACGTTCAATTGATCAATAAACACACAATGGAGAAGTACGATGGCGGCCGGGGCGATTAATCACGGTAAGTTTGCAAACATTCGGTAGCACTGCCTAATGCGATCTCGTGAGGACGCTGCACCCGAACTGGGACTCATTAAACGCCGGCTGTTTGTCTGGGCTCCCAGGAATTCCGGGTCATTGTCGTTTTCATCGCCCATTAACCCCGGCTGTGGGCCTGTTTTTATACTCAGCAAAAGAGGGACGACAACATGTACAGTGAGCTAATCAAGGCGAAGATTTAAAGGAAGCGCGGCTTGTTTAAAATCAACGTTGTATCATTGAAAATGTGTTATTTTTGTTCCACATAGATACAGGTGCACAAAGTTCAGTGAACGTATTCCAGGTATATATAAAACGTGCAGTAAAATAGGACTTGTGACAAGAAGTACTTTGTGTTCGAAGTGTACGAAGTGTACTTTGGGACGAAGTGTACTTTGGGATGAAGATGTTACGAAGATGTTACGAAGGTGTCAGATGAAGATGTTATGAAGATGTTATGAAGATGTCCCAAAGTACGAAGTGTACTTTGGGATGAAGATGTTGTGACAGAAAGTAGGTTTCGTATGAAAATCTATAAACATCGAAAATCAGAGAAATGAACAAGAAACGAGGCGCACCGTCTTAGTACAACAGCGCAATAAAAATATTTCACTGCGACTGTCATCCCAACATTGAGCTAAACAGAAATGAAGGTGGTGCCATGCTCATTGTTTGTGGTATGATGGATGCATGAACTTTATTAGGCTCTACGGAACGCGCTTTAGCACGTTGTAGACCCCCCCGCCCCCCACCCATGTTGGATCAGAAAAACCAAGTCCTTCTGCCGCATCGCAATGTCGCAGAGGGAAATGCTTAAAGGCGTTTCCTCCAAACATTGTTTTTATAAAGAACGTACGTGGCACGAGGATATATGTATACATATGTGTAATTAGACACATGAGTGGATATTTATATGAATGCTGAAGATAACAAGTGATATAATAAATAGTGTATAAAAGGGAGAGAGATGAATTGCGCAAACAAGTGAACGTAAACTTTCTCTAGGAGCACGAAAGAATGTGTTTGGAAACGAATTGAATGTTTCATGCATTGTGATGACGATGACGCCGACTGAGATACGTATAAAGTCGTCCATTTTCAAGAGGTGCTTCAAGAGGAGCAAGACACTCGAAATACAGCAGGCCCACCCCTGCCTTCCTGGCTTTGAATAACACAAGTCTTTATCTAGGTATGCGAATTTACTAATACCTGCCTGCATCGAAATGGGCGAAATGGGCGCTACATGGGAAGTAGCCTAAGGGAAGTGTTGTCGGTTAAGCTCGTGTTACACTCAAAACTTTGCAATTTCGCAGATGTTTATGTACACGAACACATACACATAAGCACGTACCAGCATACATAAAGAGTGGTGGAACACGAGCCTCTTTATTCCTCTCTTTCTCTCTATGACACACACACACACACACACACACACACACACACACACACACACACACACACACACACACACACACACACACACACACACACACACACACACGCACGCACGCACGCACGCACGCACGCACGCACGCACGCACGCACGCACGCACGCACGCACGCACGCACGCACACACACACACACACACACACACACACACACACACACACACACACACACACACACACACACACACACACACACACACACACACACACACACACACACCACACACACACACACACACACACACACACACACACACACACACACACACACACACACACACACACACACACACACACACACACACACACACACACACACGGACACGGACACACACACACACACACACGCACACACACACACACACATTATGTGCATGTGTGTGTGTGTATTGATATTATGTGTGTGTTGATATTACGTGTGAGCACATAACATCAAATCAATCTACGGTTATTTTGAGAACAAAAAGGGCGTTTTTTTCTAATCAGCACGGCTTTCGACGGAACCTATCCACTGTTACACAATTGGTAGAAACAATTATTGACTTTCCGACAGCACTAAATAACAGAAAGCAGATCGGCGCTATATGTTAAGATTCGTCGAAGGCTTTTGACTGGGTTGTGCCCACGAACTTAATAAATAAGCTAACGGGAATGAATATAAATTATGAAGTTGTAGCGTGAATCCGCTCATACCTCACAAGTCGGAGACAATACGTCAAAATAAACGGCAACAAACCAGATCTGCTAAACATAACTTCAGGCGTACCACAGGGATCCGTTTTGGGACCACTGCTTTTTTTATATACATAAATGATATTGCTAATGACGTAAATGACGACATAACCGTCACGTTGTTCGCAGATAACTGCCTAATATACCGTGAAACCAATAACCAGATTGATCAGGCGTCACTTTTAGAAATCTTTTAGAGCCATAGAAAGATGGGCCAGTAAATGCCAAATGAAAATCAATGAATCCAAATCAGTTATGCTCAGAGTTACTAACAAAAACATGAAATTAAGTGTCAATATGAGATGAATTACACAACTCTAAACGAAACTGACTCGATAAAATACCTAGGCTTAATCATTTCATTTGACTTAAGTTGGAAACCACTCGTGAACAGCATTTGTGTAGCTGCAGAAGAAATGTTATGGTTCCTTCGTCGCAAACGGAAGCTAGCAACACCATCCGTTAAGCTGCATGCATATTTGACCTACGTAAGGCCAAAGCTTGAATACGCCAGTGCAGTGTAGACCCCTTCCAGTCGGGGTTAATAAATCAAATTGAAAAAAATACAAAGAAAAGCCGCAAGGCTAATTTTATTGGGTTATTCACCAAGTGTCTCCATTTCTGAAATGCTTCGGTTGCTTGAATTGCCTACGCTGGCTCATCGCCGGAAAGTCGGTCGACTTAAATTTCTTTTTTCTTGTTATGAAAAGGACACCTGAATAATGAAACTAAACTCTATATTGCTCCCAGGCCTTCCAGCAATGTCAGATCATGCAATCAATTTGTGTATTCGGTTCGTAAGTGCCATCTTGATGTGTACACGTATTCCTTTTTTCCACGAACGACAAAAGAGTGGTTGCCAGTACCGGTACTGAATTCGAAGAACATGGAAAGCTTTGAAAAGTGCATTAAAATATGCAGTGAACATTGAGTGTTGCTATAGTATTGTACAATATAATGCCATGTTGTTCGAAAATACATCACGTAGTTACATCATATTTCATACTATGCCACCATCACGATATATGTATGTACGTTTTTATTACCAGCGTTTAAATATTTTTCCTTTGTGTAATAAAACAAATTCTGTCTTCATTACAATGCATTGTACTCGTTTTTGTTTTATGTTTACTGTTCCCACCCTCTTACGGCCATATCGGCCAACAGTATTAAGAAATAATATTAAATACATAAAATGCACACACGCACGCACTGGTTGCAGTCCAATGTGGCCGGGACTCATACCCACGTTCCCTAGATCAACAGCGGGGCTCAACGCAAAGCTACCAAGTGTATCGTACATAAGAATTAGAATTGGTGCACTAACGTTCTTGTAACATTGCGCAGCTGCGGAAGATCCTGTTCGCCGAGGGTACGGAAAAAAGTGGAACACCCTGTCAGTTTACGCAGTCACCACCTTTTCCTATTCAGCTCCTGCAAACGGCTGGTTCACTTGGCTTTCACGATGGCCGAAGACTAGGAGTTTGCGAAGCGAGGACACGTTCCCGGGCTGCACAATAAACACGCTGTGACAAGCGAGAGCGGGACACTGCAAATATCGAACGTCGTTGACGGAAAAAAGAGGTTAAGTCTACCGAAGGGATCTCTGGTAAGTCAGTTCTTGCTCGATGTCTTCAATCCGGGTGTTTCGCTTTGAACGGAACCAATACAGGGAGACGGCAAGAATATGTGAGTTCGTTCGCTGGTGAACCCTCGTTGTATTTCGTGGTTAAGGTTTCAGGCTTGACAACCATATCTGTGCGAATCATACGATCTTCAGCTTGTTCGCTTCTTTAACAGTATTGGCTGTCTCCATGTTTCAAAAGTTTGACCTTATCGTTTGTAAATTATGAGGCTTTTCAAAGCATTGAGCCCTACCTCCAAAGAAGGAGAATAAATGGCAGTCGTATCTGGGCCTAAGGTAAACAGCAAGGTGGGTGAGTTTGTTTGGTTTCTTGAACATTCAGTATTAGCGCAATACACTAAAGCACGTACAGAGGAAGAACAACACGACGTGGCGCTGACACAAAACTGTAAATGTAGTGGCTTCTAGCCGAGTAGCAGTGGTAGCATTGTTTTTAGTAAATGGCAGATGTCACAGACAAAGTCGGGAAGGGGGGACGACATTGGGGTTGTCCCCTCTCCTCTCTCCTGTCTGAATTCCAAATTTTTCATGGGTTATTGCATCGCGGACCAGAAAGAAAACTCCACTTTTGACACACGTCTGTAACACGAAAACATGCCAACCACGATATATAGAACGCACGAGAGAGAACAAGCGAGGCGAATCGTAAACAAGTAAGTGTCAAGCTCGCTACTACCTTCAAACACTTAACCCTCTCATGCACCACGCCGCAAATCAAACACGCCCGGACGTCATTTCTCGATCCGTTTTCCCGTGGTCTGAAGTATTAATATTTGCTCTTCGGCTGTCGGACTTAACCTACATCCTGAGAAGCTGGCTTGGGCGAGAGCTGTCGGCAAGGCGACATTGCGTCATCGATGACAACGCGATTCGCAATTCTCTTGTGGATTCTTCGGATCAAGCGGTTAAAACGTGCAGAGCATTCAATCACCCTGAACCGAAATTGTGGTTACGGTTATTTAACGTAGGTAGAGCCACCGACGTGAAACGGACATAAGAGGGGAGGGTGAAAGGTACACCAACTCTTCTATATATCACTGCTGCAGGATTCAAAGCTCTTGTCATGTCATGTTGTTTATATTTGACGAAAATCTCAAACAATTCACTGTCGAACTGTAAGGGTCTGTCCATAAACAAGCAAAAACTGAGAATTCATTCTGCATAGTTTGCTGTCGCAACATAAGATATACGCCGGTTCTACCTCAAGTGAAAGCTTTGTGAACTGCGCGGCATCAATGCACCTGTGGTCGCCTTTTGTTCATGTTTTGTTTACCGGCTCCTTTCCCTTTTTCTGTATTCGATTGTCTTGATCGCTCTGTTGAAGGCCCACTTGCTCAGATTTGGGTGTACGTTAAAGAACTCCAGGTGGTCGAAATTTCCGGAGCCCTCCACTACGGCGTCTCTCATAATCTCTCACAATCGGTTTTGGGACGTTAAATCCCACATATCAATCAAATATTGATTTGCTCTTTTATGCAATTTTCTTGTCCTTATGTGATATTTTATAATAATTTCTACTTTTTACTTGTCTTATCTAATTTCATTGGCGATTATCTGTTCAGTGATTTTATTTCGACTGTGTGCTGACCTGAGATTGGTGTAACACTGCTGGCGCTTGCGTTTCGCCCCTGCTTTTTCTCTTCGGTAGAACTACGTTTAAGTCTCGACAATGGCGTTTCGCCCGCTCGGACAGATTGATTGGCGCTTCGGCGATGCTGGCGTGCAGACTGCTCGGCTTATGCGCATCAACGTGGCACTCGCTTGAAGCCAAGGCGACACATTTCACAATAACAGGACAGCCCATTGAAGGGCCCCTAAACTACACCGAGTTCAAAAGCGAGGCAGTAGTTTTTTTTATCACCTGTTTCCTACTAGCGATCTCTCCTCCTCGACAGTTGTTGCTTCATAGAACGCTTGGAATGCCCCGCCGCGGTGGTCTAGTGGCTAAAATACTCGGCTGCCGACCCGCAGGTCGTGGGATCGAACCCCGGCTGCGGCGGCTGCGTTTCCGATGGAGGCGGACATGTTGTAGGCCCGTGTGCTCAGATTTGGGTGCACGTTAAGAACCCCAGGTGGTCCAAATTTCCGGAACCCTGCACTACGGTGTCTCTCATAATCATATGGTGGTTTTGGGACGTTAGACCCCACAAATCAATCAATCAGTCAGTCAATTATATAATCAATTAATCAATAAGAACGCTTGAAATGTTGGCCCTAAGCAAGTCAGGAATTGACACTTTGCGAGTTCACGTTGCTCTTTCCCCTTGACCAGTCGCAAACGTGGAAAACAAAGTGGAATCAGTTCATCGCTCAAAAGAGTCACGCGAGGCAATGGAGAACAGACGTGCGGCTGCTTGACAAAACAATGTAGGTGGCGATTTCAAACAGATACCTCTCGTATATCGACCAATCCAGGGGTTATTTTATCCTTACGTCACGTGAACGAACAGCTGGCGCCGCGAGTGGTATGTCGCAAAGACGGGAAACACCGGGCAAAATGACGGGCTCATCCTCCGTATTTTAAGAGCTTGCGTAGGGGCCCTTAAATGTGCTTTGCCGGTAAATTAACAGACACAGTCTCCGTAACAAGGGTCCCAAACTAACATCAGCTACCGGGTGACGGGCCGCAGTCACAAAATTTGTCTCTCAAGGGACCGGGACAGTGAAGAAGTCGAAAGCAGGAGGGGTGTGGGGTGGGTTGTTGTTGAAGGAAATGTCAGATAACGTTGCAATTTCGTAGGCTTAGATTTCTCATATGACACGTATTGGGTCAGCTCTCATATTTAGGTGGAGACTCCAGAAAGAAAAAAACGTAAGTATAAATGTTCACAATCTTGACACTGATTTTGAAGAATAGAGTTTATGTTTCGTTCTTGTGTCACAAGACAAGGTGACCGCAGTAGGGGCCTTACAAAAACCATTGATAGACCAGTCACTTCTGTGTATACTTTACGCCTCGCCGCGGCGGTCTAGTGGCTAAGATACTCGGCTGCTGACCCGCAGGGCGCGGGTTCGAATCCCGCCTGCGGCGGCTGCATTTCCGATGGAGGCGGAAATGTTGTAGGCCCGTCTACTCAGATTTGGGTGCACGTTAAAGAACCCCGGTGGTATAAATTTCCGGAGCCCTCCACTACGGCGTCTCTCATACTCATATAGTGGTTTTGGGACGTTAAACCCCACATATCAATCAATGTGTATACCTTACGCGAAGAAAACGTTATTAGTCAAGATGGGCGAGAAAATAATGCGGGCACCTATATTAATGTATCCAACTGCCGCGCAGTCATTAAAATATATATGGGAAGAAGAGTTTCATGTTCCTGCCACGGGAGACGATGTAGACTTCGGCGTGCCATGCGCCGCCTGGGTCTTGGAGACTCCAGTCCCATAGGCTATTTTCTGTAAGACATATCGGCGCCACCATCTTGGGCATTTTTGCTTGTTTTTTTACATTACTACCAGAAAGAATAAGGTCATGAAACATGACATGCACAAACCCAATCACTTACACACACATATGCATGCGATATAACACTGTTTTTTAGGTAAAGAAACATAACACAAAAGTTCACAGCCCAATTGGGCGGCCCTTAAACCAATTTGTAAAATAGTCAGTGGAATGCGCTGAAAACAGTAAAACAGTAAGGGCGACTGCATTGTTCGTTCGAGATCTTGCGCCACTTGCAGCTTACAGTTTTCTTGGTGGGTGTTACTCCAAGCAAGTAGACGTGTTTGCATGTGACCGAATTTCAATTTATCTTATCGCTGAACAACCTCCAATGGCTGAGAGCAGCCGGATCACTCATGCGACGGCGTCAACATTGAGCTGTTTAACTCAAGTCTGACACAATTCTCTTCTACAACTCGTCATCCAGAAATTAGTGAAAAGTGTGTTGCTTGTTCTTCGCTCACCCAAACATATATCAGGCGCATTTGCACCTAATGCATGATTATGTTAACGAAACACAGCAGAAATTATTTCAAGAAATCTGGAGAATCAGGTTTGGGGTTGACTTTCATTCGCAATTCATAATGTATGAATTTCCAGATTTAAATGCACAACTTTCACGATGAGACCTGACAAAAAAGAACGCAGACAGAATCGCTACACACAATACGTGCTTAACACTGAATATGGTTCACCGACAAGGTCAGAAATCTACTTTTGCTAAGTGGATTTTGTCTCAGCGGCTGCAGAGTCTTCGCAATTGCATATTTTTTTAAAATTTACCTTCACGCCAGCTCAGCATGATGACTTTGGAAGTGCACGCTTTTTCTTACGACGATGTAAAATAATTAAAATTTGCGTTTTTTTTTTTCGCGCCATAACCATGAGTTCCTTATGACGCACGCCGTAGGGAGGACTTATAATGAAGTTTCACCTACTACGTTTATTAAATGCGCACCTAATACAAAGCAGGCACGCGTTTTTGGAATTTGGACAAATCTAAATACGATTGCCTGAAAACTAACCGACGCACAGCAGCACAGTATTTCATAGCTTAATCTACCATGGTGAGTGATTACTGAAAAAGGCATGTTGACATCACTGTCGGACATGTAGCTGAACCTCTGCAACAAAAAAAAATAATAAAGGTGATTTAAAGAAACAACTACACATAGGTAGAATCCTTTCACTATCATATCGACAGACCAACCAAACATCAGAACCAAAGCGCAAAATCTGCCACTCCCCCCCCCCCCCGGCTCCTTTTGTTCCAGACATGTGAGCAGGCTATCATTGACTATAAACATCAACAAAAGAAAAAAGTTTGCTTACCTTTGCCGAAGTGGCCGCCGGACAAACATGGTTTTCGCGTTCCATTTCCGCACGATATGTCCAAGCAGCAAAACAAAATTTCACTTGGCACATCAATTGCCCATTGGTAATAAACGGCAGCCCAGCGTAAAGTCAAGTGAGAGCGCCCTTTCTCACGTGAATACGCACAATACTGCCGAAACAGACTACTGTTGAACGCAACTGTAGCGTAGAAACCATTTTTGCCCCCACGAAGTAGGTTCATAATACTAATCTCCACAATACAGACGCTGCCTTATCTTGAAACGGCAGATTGTCTTCCTTTTCTTTGAGATGACGGGGGCTGCGGTTACCGATTTGACGTAAAGTATCGTGCCCTGTTACAGAGAGCACGGGAGCTCGCGCCCGGTGGGCCACGTGGCGCTAACTGGCGGCGATATCTGTAAATGCGGCGCATGCGCAAAGAATTGTTAGAGCGGTGAGCACCGAATTTCGTCTGCTACTTCTGAGCACGTGTGCACGAAATCGTCGGAAAGCTTTTCCGCATTTTTTGTGGTGCAATTTATCTGGCTGCCACTCTTACCGCTGCTCGTTGGATTTCTAGCAACCATAAAAAAAAAAGATGTGTCATTTCATGTATTGCTGCTGTGTTTCGCTAGCTCTCGTGGTGAAACGTGTGGTATCTTTAACATACTGCTCGCTGCAACTTGCCACTTTGATAACAGATAAAGTCACTGAAGTCGTATGCCGTGAACACTCTGAGCTCGCCCTTGCGATCATGAAATATCAGCTTATGAAAAAAACAAAAACAAACTCGAAGGCCGAGTTGGTATCAATTGATTTACAGTGCAAAAATGAAAACCGTGAACGATCGCTAGCGCACGCCGAGCGCATGGGCAGATAAGATAAGCATGAACGTTCTAAGCTGACCTTTGCGATCATGAAATATCAGCTTATATAAAAAAAAACTCGAAGGCCGAGTTGGTATCAATTGATTTACAGTGCGAAAACGAAAACCGTGAAGGATTAGGGCTCGCTAGCGCACGCCGAGCGCATGGGCAGATAAGATAAGCAGCAGACGGCGTGGTGCCCGCCCGCACCGCCTTGATGAACGTCGAAGCCCACGCGCTTCATTTTCACGTCTCGCCCGCAGTTAGTGCTGCGCTGACCACCAGTCGCGCACTCGCGTGTGCCCTGTAACCGGGGGCCCTACTTTGCCGATAGCGACACTCATATCAGACGGTGAAGACGGAACGTACGCGGAAACTGGCTGTGGATGACAAACACGAACTTGTTGTAAATGCTTCCCCAGTGATCCACAAAAAACTTTTCGCACTTCTGCGAAAGCGGCGACGCACCTTTACACACGTGGGAATCTGCTCCTCCCTTGCCGCTTTCGACGGGACCCCGGGGAGGCCTCTTAACGTAAGCTGTGATTCATTTAATTCATCATTCTCCGTAAACGACCGGCTAAGGCGAGTTGAAAGGAAGATAATTTGATTGATATGTGAGGTTTATCGTCCCAAAATCACCATATGATTATGAGAGACGCCGTAGTGGAGGGCTCCGGAAATTTTGACCACCTGGGGTTCTTTAACGTGCACTCAAATCTGAGCACACGGGCCTACAACATTTCCGCCTCCATCGGAAATGCAGCCGCCGCAGCCGGGATTCGATCCCGCATCCTGCGGGTCAGCAGCCGAGTACCTTAGCCACTAGACCACCACAGAGGGGCAAGGAAGGTAATAGGCGTAGCCTTTAGGGACAAGAAGAGAGCAGAGCAGGAAACTGGAAATATCTACTCTTGATGCTACACTCACTTAAATAACGGCAATGTAGCCCGTGTGAATGTTCTGAACTCCTTCGGAATTGCGCCAGGACACTGCACAGCGCACGGCCTACGCACCCCTGACATGCATCGACAGTACTTCGCTGACAGGGCTGCATAGCGAGCGACAAATAGAGGCTCGCCAGGAAAGACTTTTGAACATAAAACAAAAAAAAACTTGATACTAGTGATTAGATAACTATCTCGCTTGTGCCTACTGAACGTGTCTGTGAATTCGCTGTTATCTCGTTGTACTTTTGAAATAATGCCCACTTTGAACTTTAACTGCAATTATCTCAAAACAGGCTTTTTCGTATTTATGTTTCTTTATCTAAGCAAGCATGCCATTTCGAATCCGAAATTCGGACCAGCATAAAGATAAAGTGGTAGGCATAATGCTCAAGCAGAAATATTGTTGTGTGAGGAAGTGCTTTACATTAACATGACATATAATAGCTATTACCGAGTGACAATTAGGTCCCTGAAGTACAGAGATTAGCGTTCCGATCTTTAGCGCTAAATCTGTTTTAGAAAATAATGAATGGCTTGTGATCGCAATAATAGCAAAAAATAACTACTGTTACTCTCATGGTTGTGGTGAAAAAGGTACAACAACTTCGCCTAAAATACATGGGGGGTATAGAGCTCTCACATTTCCTTACACTGTCTTTGTGAAGCTTTGAGGCGGTAGAGTATGGCCACCACCTTCTATAGCTACGGATTATCACGTGACGGTTGTGTTCCAATCGTAACGCGCGTGTCTTTTGTTGGATTAAGTGTTACACGATTGCTTTTGATGGAAGTTCTGCATAGTGTGATTTATCGATCGCCGTGGCACATAGACATTCATGACTATAATAGATTTCTGATATAGTAGTTTTCTGATATAATAGATTTCTGATATACTAGATAAATACTAGTTTGTTGGGCTTATTTGTAGTGAACCAGTTTTACCAAATGTCTGGGGCGCCATACACGTTCCAATTGTGGTGCCCAAAGCCTTACCGCGATCCCAAACAGCTAAGGCTCGAGAAAGAGCAGCTTCATAGGTTAAAATATAACAAAACTAAAAAAAAAACACTTAGATAACATTTAATGGTACGCTGAGATGATGAGTCTATGTCGACAAACCTGTCTTCAGCTTCCACTGAGCCGAACGAATTCGTATGTTGAACTGTGGGTTTTGGCGTGGGTGCATGCAGTGCCAAACGTAATTTCCACACCGGTGCGCATAGACGATGTAATGTCCTCTTGCGGCCCTTGAGTTATCATTGAATATATAAGTGTTGCGTAAGCGGGATGGGCGCCTCTATCTTAAACTGCTCAGTGAATGTTTTCTTATATTTCTATGTTTGGACGTTATTGAACAAGATTTCCAAACGCGTAATGCACTAACTATACAGTTTTCAAGCGTGCCCGTCTACTGTAGCGCTGTTTGTTTAGTTGTTAAATATCCAAACTGACGAGGATACAGCCCAATGCGGCACCACTTAGATCCATCCTTAAAATGTTATATATCCTGTCTCGGTTCGGTCGATAAGCAAGAGTGGGCAGATTGGCGTCTCTCATAATCATATAGTGGTTTTGGGACGTTAAACCCCACATATCAATCAATCAGAGTGGGCAGATTAAAGTGCTAATTCATCTGTAATGAATGTGTCTTGATACTGGGCAGCTTGTCTAAATGCAGCCTAAAGAAGAAGTGGTTCACCGTCGAATGATTATCAACAATGCCCGTGGCTACGTTAAATCAGACGCTTATCCGCAGGAGACGGCAACGTCAATAACAGTCAGAACGTCTATATTAGCGAACCAAGACGACGTGTGCAGCGGTTCACAGCCGAATGATTTACAACAATGCCTGTGGCAACGTTCAATCAGAGGCTTATCCGCGGAGGACGAGGACGACATAAACTGCCGGAACGTCTATATTAGCGAACGAAGATGCGGTGTAGAGACTTACATGGGGATACGGTACGCTCCCCAGCCGCACCTTCCTGATCAACATCCGCGATTTTTACGGTCAGAAATGCGCTCGTCTTCTTTTATAACTATCGGGCACTCTTTATGGTTCCTGGTTGAGCGTCGATGGCCGGGGGTGGTTTTTGTGACTAACGCTCGAACCACCTGCTGTCAGCACGCTCTCTGAGCAGAGGCCTCTGAGCATTTGCATTCCTGAGACGGTCGCTGACAGGAGAGGACGACGATCGCACAGAGGTCGAAATGGACGACTCCGTGAGTAATACCAACTTCTTCTAGATAGCTTAAGGTAAATGTCGAGGACACTCGCACCTGTGTGGGGAACAGAATAATCGCGTGCCTACAACAGGGCGGTAAAAGACAGCCGGTAGCACAAGACTCAACGTCTTGCCAGAAAAGTTCACCTTCCATCAGTCCCAGGCATGACCATCGGCAGCGATCGTCTCTACGCGTCAGCCTCAAGTATTTTGTACGGGTTTATTTACTGGAAATGGAAGTTATTTTCTTTATCTCTGCATAAACTGCTGCATCTCGTGCTTGCTACACTTTGGCTGGCGGTGACGACTCAAACGGCAAGGTAGGAAGAGGGAAGAGGAGGGGGGTGGGTGGAAGTTGATGCATCCGCTTATTGAGGGTCGCACAGAAGTCGTTGTGAAAGAAAGTGGAGAATACTGAGGTTCGTTTTCCAGGGAGCAACGCGATAGCGTACCTTGGTCCTTTAGCCCTGTTGTCTCATTAGTTGGTCCTGCTTCGCTTCTCAGTGATACCCTCAACCTTGCCACGAGAAAAAAGAGCGTCTGTGCGTCTTAGATCGGATATTTGAAGCGCGCTTGCGAACGGCGTATTACGCCACCATTTATCATACTTCGAATGGGCGAAGTAGCCTACCAGTCGTCCCTAGGACAATATGCGCAGCTATACACTATGCTGATGCTCTCACTGATGGTGATTATTATTTATGTAAGTGCGCTTAGCAATAAGGGGGCCTACAAACATCAATTTTGCCGTTCCTGAGTAGATTAAGCTGTCAAACACCCGAGGCACATACCCGCATACGTCGTCTCGCAATATACTGGTATATGCAATACGGGTCTGGAGGACAGGGCTTGATGGCGTACGCTACGGGATTTTCGATTTATTTATGTGGTTATGGAGGTGAGCAAGCAAGCACCCAGAAGTAAGTGGCTAGACAGTGATAGATAGACAAATAGATAGATAGATAGATAGATTGATAGATAGATAGATAGATAGATAGATAGATGATAGATAGATAGATAGATAGATAGATAGATAGATAGATAGATGGATAGATAGAAATGCTGAAAGCACCTACAGCTCATTAAGAGATGCTTCACATCAAGAAAGAAAAAAAAGTGCGCTAGGCTCATGTACTACACGCAGTAAAGTTTGAGTGAAGCTGGAGGAGCGACCCTTCAAGAGCCAGTTGAATGTTATCTATAGGGACAGCTAATGCAAGTACACTTGCAGGATATCCACCTCGCCATAAATCACAATTGTGTGAAGCAGGCAACTACCCACTACACCATTATTATTCATTTTGAGGATAAGGGGGGTACCTGCTACACTTGTATAAGGCATTAGGGGCACATCGTTGATGGTGTGGCCGAAGAACACGAATGAATTATGGCCGAGCAATTTTAACAGGCGGCAAGCTTTGAACCGCCTGCATATTACGCCATTCCCATTCTGTGACGCCGGGTCGTTAGCTTTTCTTGATTGTTTACCAAGAAGCTTTTTAACACTGTGGTGTTAAACAGCTTGTTTTGCGAAAATTCTGGCGTCGGCGTCGTTGATTGTGAGCGAGAAATCGTCATCTTATGCATGACTTAAAATTCCAGAACAATTCAAATAAAATGATTGACTGATAAAAAATTCCTGAAGCACAGTATAGGGACTGAACCAGGTTGTTTTGAGTGGGGGTCGAACTTGGATCTTTGCGTGGCAAGCGGACGTTCCACCATACGGCCACGCCTTTGCCTATTAAACAGTGAAAAGAAGTTTCTGTGCTTGAAACTGCAGTGAAAGTAGCTTTCATGTTTCACAAACACACGCGTCCTGTATGCATGCTTTGCAATGCAACATGAAGTATTGCATTAATAATGCGTAATAAGAACTTCTGTTTCCAACGGTTGTTAGAGTACATGGTTATCATAATGGCTCTGTGCTTGAAGGCCGGTCACCATCGTCATCAGCGTGACTACGCCTTTTGCAGGACAAAGGCCTCTCCACCATTCCGCCAGTCAACTCGGTCCTGTGCCTGCTGCTGCAACCTTATACCCGCAAACACCCTAATCTCCTTTGCCCACCTAACTTTCGGTCTCTCCCTGACCCGCTTGCGTTGCCCCGCCTTAGTGGTCTAGTGGATAATTTACTCGGCTGCTGACCCGCAGGTCACGGGATCGAATCCCGGCTGCACCGGCTGCATTTCCGATGGAGGCGGAAATGTTGTAGGCCCGTGTGCTCAGATTTTGGTGCACGTTAAAGAACTCCAGGTGGTCGGAATTTCCGGGGCCCTCCACTAGAGCGTCCCTCATAATCATACATTAGTTTTGGGAAGTTAAATCCCACATATCAATCAATCAATCAATCAATCAATCAATCAATCAATCAATTAATCGACCCGCTCGCGTTATCTGGGAATCCAGTCAGTTATCCTTAATGACCAGCAGTTAGCATACGCGCTTCATTCCCGGCCCATGTTCATTTCTTCTTGATTTCGACTATGATATCCTCAACCCCGGATTGTTTCCTGATTCTCTATGCTCTTTTTGTTTTTTTTTGTCTATTAAGGTTACACCTATCATTTTCCTTTGCATTGCTTGTTGCGTCGTCCTCAATTTAAGATGTAAGCTGGTACCCACTACGAAAGGCACACATCCTAATGCACCCATTCCTTTAAGACCACGTAGTGGGTGCATAGCAAATTCGAAAAACCTTTCATGCACTAACTGTTTGAAGTACGAACACGATGTCACTATTGCGTTCAACTCCTAAAGGCGGATCTTTAGTGTCCGCTCATTTTCATTTAGGTTGCGTGTTAAAATCATCTTACATGTGCCTGGAAATCTGTGTGGTTTCAGCGTGCCACACATGCGCGTTTGCGATTGTGCTCGGAGAAGTCATGTACTCTTCGCATAAAAGCGAGTCTTCTATAAAAAAAAGAAAAAAAAATCTTGTTAGGATGTATATTTGCGAACACATTTCTTTGTTGTACTTATACTGTTTATTCAATAGATAAACTGTATATTGATGCATTGCAGTTTTTTTGTGTGTGTGCCTGCGCTGCCTGCTGTTAAACTAGGTAAGGGTAGTGGTCTTTGTGAAGCCGCTACATTAACAGCTTTTTAGGGGCGAAGCTCATTAAAACGGCACCCGTTCGTCCCTCGTAGTAGTGCGTAACATGTCCTAAGCTTTGACCTGCAAGGTGGTGCTGGTGGGAGATTTCTGCTGTGTGTTGTTGAATGATAAAAAATTCGCATCGTGCGCGTTAACTAAAAGCCGAATTTTCCTGTCTCTCATTCCCCATTAGCAGCCATTGGCATGTGCATTGAGCACTATCTGACAAGAAAGGGTTGCTACGTTATACTCGCTGGGCGTAACCTCCTTCGTTTTAGAAAGGTTTAGCGAGCGTTGGGCCGCAGTGCCATGAGTACAGTGAACTAGTATTTACCATGAAATCGAGGTGGTTAAAGGTGGGAAGTAGACACGAAGCGCAAGCCGTAAGAAAATATGCGTGTGCCACCTCTCGTCTAGTCCTTGGAATGTCCGCTGGATGGCAGTGCATCTATATGTGGAATATACCACGAAAAGATGCGAGATGGTGGTACTTGGAGTGTTGACTAGATGGGCGAACAGACACACAGACAGATGCGTGGACAGACGCGTGGATGGCTGCACGGACGAATGGACGCATGGACGGACGCAGGGGCGGATGCATCGACGAACGCAGGGATGAACGCATGGGTGGACGTACGGACGCACGAACAGATGCACGGACGGGCGGGTGGACAAACGGACGGCACACAGACGGACGCATCGACGCGCGGAAGCAAGAACGAATGGACGGACGGATGCTTCGCCCCAGTCTCCATCATTCACCCCGTGGATGTGCTGCCATTTTTGCTCTTGTCTTAGCATTTCTTTCATAATTATCGAATGCTGAATGAAAGAATATGAAGCTATATCTGAATTTTACGCTAAATTACAACCGTTAACACGACAGAGTGCTCATCATAGTGTGTAGAGCGTATTTGCGACGTGTGGTTAGACTCACTCGTTGTATCTTCTTAAAGTGCGGCATCTAAAAATGACCTGAAATTTTTGGTTAAGCTGCATTATACTTCTCGCGTAGCCACATTTTTGGGAAAGGTACTAGTTCATTTTATCGTAGTAAAGAGAAAAAAAAACCAATGATACGAGAAAGGGGCTAGTTAGTCAAAGTCGTATTACAGCGCCAAAGCATCATTCAACCTGCACTGCATCAGGGAGCGAAAACATGCGCTCATGTTTTCACTACCTCATCCAATGCACAGCATTATTATTGGGCACGTTTACGAAGTGCTAGATGACTGCTTTTTGTAGCAGAGTACGTAATAACAACCTTACACGATATAGTTGTTTAATGGCTAAGGCACTCGGCTGCTGACGCTCAAGTCGCGGGATCAAATCTCCCCCAGCGGCCACACTTTCGATGAAGGCGAAAATGCTTGAGAACGTTGTGCCTAAATTTAAGTGAACGTTAAAAAACCGTGTGGTCAACACTTCCGGAGCCCTCCACTACGACGTTTCTCATATTTATGTGGTGGTCTTGGGACGTTTAAACCACAATTATTGTTATTATTAAGCTTTAACTCTTTTTCTGTGAACAGGGTGTGGCATTGCACTTGAGTCAGCCTCGGTGGTCCACTTGTTATGGTACTCGTCTACTACTTCGTTACCCTCTTGTGCAGCCACTGTGGCGGCATGGGAAAGCGGCACAATTTTTTACCATATTTGCTGTGTAGACCGGAGTCTGTCAACTTTTGCTTGTTTTGTACAGGCTGCCCACTGCTCTCTGTGTGTGGTGGGTACTTAATCTGGAGTATTTTATCATTATATAGTCCCCAGCTGGCACTGATCCCTGTTTAGTCCCGGAGATTTTATACGACATTAAGAGCCCACGGACCAGTTAATCTTCTTATAGTATCACATCTTCGACATCTACTCTTGGCATTCATTCACTAATTACCAAGCAAAGAAGAAGAGTTTTGATAGGTATATTGGGTTTAACGTCACAAAACCACTATATGATTATGAGAGATGCCGTACTAGAGGGCTCCGGAAATTACCACCACCAGAGATTTTTAGACGTGCAATCAATTCTGTGCACATGGGCCTACGGCATTTCCGCTTCAATTGTAAATGCAGACGCCACAGCAGGGATTCGATCCGATGATCTGCGGGTCAGCAGCCGAGTACCTTAGCCACTAGACCACCACGGCAGGACCAAAACAAGAAAAGATCGAAGAAATGTGGGTGTAGTCACTTTCTGGCCGTTCTGGGGCATTGACCTCAATCGCCACATTGGATTCGACACGCCACATCTTGTTGGTGGACCGCTACAGAAACCCTTTCGCTTTTATCGGGTCGAGATCTCGAAACTGTACGGTTCGTTCACCCAACTTCCCGATAGGCGGTGCGTGGTGAGCTCTATAGGACTGGCCTATGCCTCTATATTATGGGCAGCAGCGAGCGTTGTAATCTCTCCTGACCAACGCCGTCATTGCTCATTAGGCACCTGACTAGCCGCTGCTCGACAATCAGTCTTGTCTGTTCGGACTGGCTTTGATTTCGGTAGGGTGGCCTGGGTTCACCTATTGGCGTGTCCCGAATTCCTGAACGAGTGGGTCCGTCATCCAAAAAGATGGCAAAATATGCTTGCGTGACTGTTAATTACGTTGTTAAGCAAGTCAAACGCCACTGTTCAAGCAAATCTAAAATTTGCATAATTTACGTCTTTCAAGGGCTCCTAAGTCATCAATGAAAACACAAAGAACTATTGCGATACTATATCTGGCCACTTCCCATCTTTTCGGTAGAATTCGTGAGACCGAGTGCGTTAAGTGACGTCATGAAAAGAATAAGGACACAATTGGAGCGTACACGGGGGTATCAGTTGTGAATTTTCTCCAACTCATGCTTAGCCAGGTTAGTCCGCCTTTGCGTGTTAAACTGATTTTACCACATTTTATGTGTTTCTGATTGCTCGAGCGGAGATAAGGAAATTTAGCCGGAAATAGGCGAATCCTCATGCCCTTCACGCTGGGTGCTGGCACTGTCAAGGTGCCTTAGGAATGAATAAGTGACGAGAATCAGGTAGGGCCAGTAGGGAAAAAATGTGAAGGGTGGGAATAAAACCACTTTATCGTTTTTGAAATCAGAGTTGTTTAGGGGTGCCTTCATAGTATTGCACACCTCGTTCTCTTGATCAGCAAATTATATGAGGCTTCCTTCCTATGATTTGTGTGTGCTATAGTTGGTGTGAGAGGGAATGGGAACTGGTATGGGAAAGTCGGGAATGGTAACAGGCCTGGCAGTTGTCTACACTGATTAGAATCTGCCCCCGTGGAGAAGTTGTTATCGTGCATGGCTGCTGACCTGAACCTAGCGGGTTCAACCTTGGCCTGTGCAATATCACTTTGCACTGTGCACAGTGACATTGTGCACTGTGTATCGTGCACTGTGACATGTCACTGTGCACTGTGCAATGTCAGTGCACGTTAAAGAACACCACGTGACCAAAATTTCCGGATGCCTCCAAACTCCCGCCGCGGTGGGCTAGTGGCTAAGGTACTCGGCTGCTGACCCGCAGGTTGCGGGATCAAATCCTGGCTGTGGCGGCTGTGTTTTCGATAGAGGCGAAAATGCCGTAGGCCCTTGTGCTCAGATTTGGGTGCACGTTAAAGAACCCCAGGTGGTCTAAATTTCCGGAGTCCTCCACTACGGCGCTTCTCTTAATCATATGGTGATTTTGGGACCTCACATATCAATCGATTCCTCCACTACATCGTCTCTAACAATCATACCGTGGTCTTATAGAACGGGAAATCCTAGATATTATTATTGCAAGGCAGCACCTCCACTATGCGTCGTATCATGGTTTATTGTGAATCACTGACGACTTGTGCAGGCGATGTAGCGTCGGCCCAACGTGAGAGATAATTCAAGAGGCCTAGCACCCGACGCCCTTGCCTTTTTACTTCATCCTCTTTATTACACCCTGATTAGTGCAAAAAAAAAAAGATGAAGTTTGTGGTTTGGAAAGCGGAGGTGTGCACCAAAGTGTTCATATATTGTCCAGTTGTACATCCGCGCCCATTAAAATTGGTGCTCCCGCCCCACCGCGGTGGTCTAGTGGCTAAGGTACTGGCTGCTGACCCGCAGGTCGCGGGTTCGAATTTTATTTATTTATTTATTTACAGATACTGCAGGCCCTACCCGGGCCCATGCAGGAGTAGGATACAAACAATACATTCAAGCAATAACTAGTAAGACACTGGAGTACAGGGCATAAATGAAACAATACATAACTATCAAGTACAGAAAAGTCAAATATATTTTCTCGCTGTTCAAGAGAACTGCGCACAACTAAGAATATTTTCAACATTTGTAGCCGGATGAATTGCACTCAAATGACACTATTTTCAGCATACATCACTTATATGGTGAAATTAATCTTTTATATCTGTTGAGTGAATGAAGCCGTCGAGGCAGCATTCACTACTTCCGCAGGTAATGCGTTCCAATGAAAAATTGCGCGAGGAAAGAGAGCGAACTTGTGGGCATTAATGTGGCTGGGTGGCTGCCTAAACGTTTTGTTGTGATTTGTCCTAGCTGAAAGTTTAGAAGGCTGCAGAAGGTATCGTTACCATGATAATTTAAAGTGTCCGTGATCAAGTTGGTAGACGAATTTTAATCTGGATATTATCCTGCGCTGCTCTAGTATTTGTAGGCTTGCCCTATTACGTAGATTAGTTACACTATGTTGTCGAGAGTAAGCGGAATATATAAAGCGCAGAGCTAAATTTTGGGCCCTTTCTATTTTCTTAATCAAATATTGTTGCCAAGGGCTCCAAATAATGTTGGCATACTCCAATTTTGGTCGCACGAGTGCTTTATACGCTTTTAGTTTTAACGTGGGAGGAGTGTTACGCAGTTTTCTTTTCAAAAGGATAATTTATTCAGTGCATCCGAACACATATTCAACGTGCGTTTCCCAACTGAGGTTACTGGTAAGTGCAACTCCCAGATATTTAACCCGATCAGCTCTCGTGATTGCAGCATTTCCTATGAAATATGTGCAATGAAGGGATAACGTTTTGTTGGTAAACGTGACGGAATTTGTTTTTGAACGATTTATTTTTAGTCCCCACCTTATACTCCATTCGTTAATTGAGCGCAAGGCATCATTAAGTTTAATTTGGCCTTCTTGGTTATTTATGGATGTGTACACTACGCAGTCGTCCGCAAATAGTTTAATCCGGATCGGTGGCTCCACACAAAAATAAATATCATTAATATAAACCAAAAAAAGAAGAGGTCCGAAAACGGAGCCCTGCGGAACTCCCGAATGCACTGCCAACTCTTTCGAGAGACAGCCATTCATGGTAACACACTATCTTCTGTTACTCAAGTAGCTCGCGATCCATGCTACAACCTTCTGCTCAATGCCTATAGCTAATAATTTTGTTATTAAATTCTGATGGGGTACGACGTCAAAGGCCTTAGAAAAATCCAAAAAGATGGCATCGGTTTTACCTTTCAAATCAAGCGTTCTAACTAAATCATCAGTTATTTCAGCCAGTTGGGTGACGGTCGACAAACCAGATCTAAATCCATGCTGCTGGGCATACAGTAGTTTGTTATTTTCTAAGTAAGTGATCATGGCCTTAAATATAATGTGCTCAAATAATTTACAGCAAGTACTAGTTAAGGAAACAGGCCTGTAATTGTTAACTTACAAAGTGGAGCCTGATTTATGTACCGGGATTATTTTTGCCGAGCGCCAGTCATCAGGAATAACTGTAGCGTCTAACAATACAGTGTAAATGCAATGTAAATATTTTGCCACCCAAACAGCATATCTACTCAAAAAAGTATTAGATAGTTCGTCCGGACCAGGTGATTTCTTTACATCTTGTTTGTGTAAAAGGCAAAGGACTCCATCCTCAGTGATTTCCACTTCTGGCATGAGGCTATCAGAGTCATATGACCGCAACTGAGCATGCGTGGCTGCCCATGTAAAAACGGACTGGAAAAAGACATTAAATTTGTTGGCAATGGTAGTCGCGTCAACAATACTTTCTCCCGCGATCCTGATCTCTGAAATGCCTCGTTTATCTTTTGACAGATAGCGCCAAAATTTTTGGGGTTCATTCTTCATGAATGACGGTAGAGTATCTGAAAAAAAGCTTTCCTTTGCCGACCGCGTTAGTTCTCGCAACTTAGAAGTAAGGCTTGAAAAATCACTCGTGTTCCGACGCTTGCGCTGACGCTTAATTTTGCGTTTCAAATGAATCATTTCTCTCGTGAACCACGGATATTCTCTATTAGCTCGTTTCTTTTTTAACGGCACATATTTGTGCTCGCAAGAAAGAACAATTTCTCTAAAATTTGACCACATTTCATTGACATCATTAACTTGGCTATAACAATCAAAGCGCGATTCCAAGTATTCTAAAATAGCGTTATCATCCGCATGAGTGTAATCTCTCACGAAAGTATCCGGCGGTCTAGTAAATGAACGTGTTCCTGAAACAGGACATGACACAGCAAGCAACTTGTGATCGGATATTTCTTCTTCTACATTGGCTGAACAACCTTGAAACGAGCTGCTAACCAGTGCCAAATCAAGGAGGGATGATGATAAACTGTCAACCCTGGTAGCCTCAGAAACTAGTTGTTGTAAGCAGAAGCTGAATGCGGTCGAAATCAGTATATCTGCACTTCGAGATTCTTTGCCATCATAAGAAAAATCAGCCCAGTTTATACCCGGTAGGTTGAAATCTCCTGTCATTATAATCCGGGATCGAGAATTTGTATTATCTGCAAGGTAGTCTTGAATGGCTTCTAAGTATTCGGGCGAAGAACTCGGTGGTCGATACACGCCCCCTAAAAGTATTCCTTTACCAAGAAATTTAATTCTGCACCACACGCTTTCGTGGTTGTTGATGCCGTCCAAAACAGTAAATGCGACGTTGTTTTTAATGGCGATTGCTACTCCTCCCCCACGCGACTCCCTATCTTTACGAATAAGCTTGTAAGAAGACGGTATGACTTCGGAATCTTTCACATCTGCATGTAGCCATGTCTCAGTGATTACTAAGACGTGTGGCTGATAACAGGAGATAACATCTTCAAGGGAACAGGCTTTGTTAACAACACTGCGCGCATTCAGTGAAACAACTCTGAGAATTTTGCTCACAGGCTGTCATTTTTTACTGCTGCTTCTCTTGTTCACTCGGGTTGTTGCAGAATGACCAGGATTCCGCCGGGCCTGCGCATCACGTCGTGTAACTTCCAGCCGTTTGTTTGAAAGCTCGTCCCAGATATAAACTTTATCGTCTACTTTCAGTTCATCAAACAAGAGCGAAATCTTTGCTCCATTGGTTTTTTCCACGGCTGCCGAATGCCACAACCTGCGGCGTAAGTCGCGAACTCTCTTGGAAAAATCTTCAGATATGGAAATCTGTGTTCCTTTTAGCTTGAAACAAGCCGACATAATTGTAGTTTTCTCAGAGTAATCAAGTAGCCTTAACATAATTGGTCAGTGTTTCCCAGCACGTTCAAAACCTACTCTGTGGATGCGCTCTATCGAATTCACTTCGACGCCGAGTAAGTCCTTAAATACTTGTTGTTGAACCCCGTCTTGCAGAGATTTGTTATCTTCTTTTGATTCTTCACTTAAACCATAAATCATCAAGTTGTTTCTTCGACTTCGGTTTTCAAGGTCATCAACTTGAATCGTAAGCTCGTTCACTAGTTCCCTCGTCCCCTTGCACGCTGCTTCGTGCTCAACCAGCTTTTCCTCGCATTTTTGTAGCCGCCCAAGCTCTTTTTCAATCGACGTTATCCTTTCTTGAACACCACCTATAGTTATTTCCACTTGTTTCAGGTTGGCAGAAAGCATGGTGAGCGTCTTATTGGTTTTCGTTTGCTCTTTTAAGATTTTTCTAAGAAGCTGACTGTTTACAGTAGCCTCGGATTCTGATTCCGAAGACGGACCCGGGTTCCGCTCCACGTCCCCCGATGCTAACAAGAGCAATCTAATGACAATCAAACAGTCACACAGCGAAACAAACATTGTGGGCCCAGCAGCACTATCAAAGTAAGAGAATCGTCTCGAATAGACTGATAGACAGGATATTTGTCACCAACCTGGACGAAAAAGCAGAAATGCATGAGCGTCCGTCCGAAGAAGGTGCTGCCAAGCCCACTGAAAGGCCGCTGAAGATGGACCTTGGTTTTATAGTCTAGCTGGTCAGTGTCCGCTGACGTCACACTGCGAACGTCATGGCGTCGACCTAACACCTGAGGCGTAGCTTCCCATGATGATGTTCCATCGAGGCCTTGTCCCTGCGCATGCGCGATGGTACTGTCTTGCGGTGAGGCAATATCTGCAAATCCCACGGCGGCATCCACCCGCAACAGGACAATCTGGACGAAAAAGCAGAAATGCATGAGCGTCCGTCCGAAGAAGGTGCTGCCAATGCCGGCTGCAGCCGCTCCATTTTCGATGGAGGCGGAAATGTTGTAGGCCCGTGTGCTCAGATTTGGGTGCACGGTAAAGAACCCCAGGTGGTCGAAATTTCCGGAGCCTTCCACTACGGCGTCTCTCATAATCATAGGTGGTTTTGGGACGTAAAACCTCACATATCAATCAATCAATCAATCAATCAATCAATCAATCAATCAATCAATCAATCGATCAATCAATCAATCAATCAATCAATCAATCAATCGATCAATCGATCGACCGATCGATCAATCAATCAATCAATCAATCAATCAATCAATCAATCAATCAATCAATCAGTCAATCAATCAATCAATCAAGGGTGGTGCTCCTGAAAAAGAACAGTAGCCATTTCGTGAGCATCGCGTTCACGCAAGACCATGGAGCCAAAATCTTCTCTGCAAAATACTCGCCTTCTACATGAATTGCTTTTGAACGTAGTGTTCTGCACAGTTCTGGCTTACGTTTCTCGCTATTTATTTTAGGCTAAAACCGGAGAAAGAAACAAAAAAAGTGAAGGAAGTCAACCAACTCGTAGTATCCAGTATGCTACCCCACACTGGGCTCAGAAATATGATACATAAGTGTTGCGTTTTTGGCATGTAAGCTAATTGAGAAGGCTCCGCATTTGCGCACTAAGGATTACATCGCGAAGCAAAGTCCTTTATGTAGGCGTGTTGGGGCATCCGTGTGACACGGGAACGCCGTATCGTACGGCGGCCCGCAGTCCACATGTAGCGGACAGTGGTCAACGAGAATGTGAACTGAACGGATCCAAGTGCGCAACCCTAAATGATTGCTTCTTCCCTTGAGAATGCCCTACTCGGTGTGACAAGGCTCATCGAGCCATTAAATATACACTTCTTTCCTTCATAGCGTTGGTCGCGTTCTGACAGGCTTCGTGCCTTCAGGTAGTATAAAAGAGATTGTCGGTCAGCTTCCAGCTCGTAATAAGGTAACGTGCTACGTGACGCCAAACAGGCAGAAAAAAAGTGTCCCATAACTCGCGGTCATGACTAGTTGGCGCTGAGTAACGCTTCCATGATTTGATTCACATATATACCCAAATAAAGTGAATGGGAGGATAGCCTTCATGGTAGCTCAGTTGGTAGAGCATCGGACGCGTTATTCGAAAGTCGCAGGTTCCGCCCCTGCCCATGGAGAGTCATCTTTTGACCCACTTTTATTTTTTTCACATTTACATTACGATTACCTCGTACTACATCCCCCATATTTATATATTTTCTTTGGCATGATTGTCAGTTAGGTAACGTTATATACTTCGTCTAACAACGAAAACGAGCCCCTAATTGTGCACTTTCCTTCAATCGAAACCGCGAGCGGCACAAAGTATCTTGTCACTCCAAGTATACGCAATAACTTCTGAGCTCATTGCTTTTCACGACGGGTGAGGGAATTCTCGAGTAGCGTGGGATCAGGAAATTTGAGGCCATAGAAAATTCTATGGTGAAACCTTACGAGTCAGTTAGACAGAATGAATAGCTTTTTTTCAAATGACACAATTTGTGCAAGCTTGTATGTCTTAGATAAACACTTTCATGTACGCTACCTTAATTTAATGTGCAAGTTATCAAACGAGGTTTACATTTCACTTTTCCTCACCGGTTCTCCGCCGCGGTGGTCTAGTGGCTAAGGTACTCGGCTGCTGACCCGCAGGTCGTGGGTTCGATTCCCGGCTGTGGCGGCTGCATTTCCGAAGGAGGCGGAAATGTTGTAGGCCCGTCTACTCAGATTTGGGTGCACGTTAAAGAACCCCAGGTGGTCGCAATTTCCGGAGCCCTCCACTACGGCGTCTCTCATAATCAAATGGTGGTTTTGGGACGCTAAACCCCACAAATCAATCAATCAATCAGTTAGACAGAATGAATAGCTTTTTTCAAATGACACAATTTGTGCAAGCTTGTATGTCTTAGATAAACACTTTCATGTACGCTACCTTAATCTAAAGTACAAGTTATCAAACGAGGTTTACATTTCACTTTTCCTCACCTGTTTGCTTATCCTCCCTGGTGTGTGCTGTGCCACACACAAGGAACGTTTTGTTTACCCCACGTCAATTTTTTTGATTCCTATTTTCGTATGTCTCTTAATACTCGTGCATAACTGGTATTCACTGATGTGCGCTTAGCATAGTTTTATCAAGCAAGATGTGTAGTGACCAATCGAAAATCCATTAAATAGTCGACACAACTCTGTTAGTTGATTGTAGGAAACTGCCGAGGTACACACTGTAAGAATCTTCAAATAATAACTATATTTCTCACTTCAAATTTCCTTCGCGGATCATAGACCATAAACGAGAGCGAAATAGCAGCGGCAGCGATCGACGCAGCAGGAGGAAGAGGAGGATTGAACGAGGAAGGACTGGGAGAACAGTTGTAGTATTAATAAGGCCAACCTGAAAGGGACATTGCTTGGCCTATTAATGAAGTGGTCAGCACCTCGTTAGAAGCCGAGGAGAAAACAGATGGACTTATCGCTTGTGGCCGCGCGCTGTGGGTAGTCTGGCTCGCTATTGCAACAGCAAGAGTTCATTGCCAGCACCTCGCGTTCAGTAGATGTGTTTCGTTTTGTCGCTTAGAAGCGTCAATAAATGCGAGCTTCCCCGAGCACAGCGCGTTCGTATTCGTTCATGCAAATTGTACCAGGTTCAATGGAAAGGGGTTATCAAACAAACCACACCGAAAAAAAAAGAAACACTTGGAAACATAGCGAGGCTATAAGGTTATGTAGCTTCATGCATAAGCCAGAAAGGAAAACGCTGGATTCGGGAGAAACACCCTCAGAAGATTGCCGTGTACAGCGAACAAGATAAAATTTTGGGCGTAGCCTAGCTAACCAGGCACGGTTTCTGATTAATGGGGGACTTCTCGAACTATTGGCCGTCGTACTTATCAGCCTTGCACTGAGCTGTGTTGACCGAATTAACGTGACAGCCTGATAAATGCTTGATTCTAGAGATAAGGCGACATCTGTTTTGTTGTCCACAATTTCCTGGTCGTCGAAATAGTTTCGCTTATACGGAAATCTCGGCTACACTAATCATGGTTGCCACATTTAGCGCACGTCTAGGCACTGTGCGTAAATCATTTGATAATGCGGAACTGGGAGAGATACTGTGATTTTTATCTCGAAGTGGTATAAAGGTGTTATCTTTTTTGGGTAGCACTGATTGGTTTGAATGCACGGGCTGCTAACATCTAGGGTCTTACTTGTTCGTCCTATGTTGAAAGTGCAAGAGCTGGTGGCATTACCGTAACGAGTACATGTATGAAAGTATTCCAGGAATATCAGTTCAGGATTTCTTCTGGTGGTGCATGCGTTTTTTCTTGCCTAATTTGTAGACTTCAGGGAGCACATTATTCTCGGTGAGGAGGCTGTTTAAAAAAGCTGACAACAAAGGAATGGCTAGTTTGTTCATACTTTTAAAGAATTGAAAGGTTAAACAAAATAAACTCTAGAATGATATTGCAGAAATATAAAATGAAATAAGGAACACACAATCGTCCAATTGTATATGCAAATGGAAAGAAGAACAAAACAACTTTCAAAGGACTTTCAAAGGAGTTTCAAAGGACTGCGTTAAACAGTACATTAGGAATGCTTCAAAGCGTGGCTTGTACTTTTCTCAGCCTGAAAAAATAGTACAGACGCGAACGTTCCAGGCTTCTAACAAATTTCTCGTGCTCAGTGTCTTACTATCATGCCTAACAGATGGAAAGTCTATATTTTAATGTTATGCTCCAAATTTTGTGATGTCTATATAGGACGCGTGATAGACAGCATTGTCCGGCTCGTGCCTTCAAACTTGCACTTCTCCTTCGCCTTCCAATGATAAGCGATGGTTTCACATCTTTATCCTGCGAGTCGGAGAGAAAGCCACTTTCCAGCGTTCTTTTTCGCGAGCCCTAAGTCGCACATGTCAACTCGACCCAGTTGTCGTTTATAGACACACTCGCACCACGCCTTCGGTATGGCAAGGATGTGGAAGACCGCGCCCAGTGCTTTCAATCCCGCAATCCGCGTGTTCAGGAGTGTCACCACGCCTGCATCGACAGAGTTTCCTGGGTCTATATTTAAGTGCTTGCAAGGGTCGCCGTTTCCAAAACACAATGGGCATGCGCATACTTGTCTGATTAGATCAACAACGGTGGCACGTGTTCCAATGTTACTAAAATACATTGAACTGTGAGCACCAGCCGGAAGAAGCGTGTTACCAATTTCCGCTTTCGTACAGAGATAAGTCTTCAGCTCCGCTGTTGTGAACAGTCGTCGGGCTACAAGTCCAAGTCAGAAGTTTGACACGATGGAGGGCCAAACAGACGAATATTCTTGAACGCGGGGTGTCCAGGAGCCAAAAGTTCAACCACGTCTTCTTATATATTGAAGTTGGCCCCAGCGACAACCCGTGTTCAAGAATATACATTCCATTCATAGAAAAATCGACACTAGATGGGTTAAGATTACGAAAGAGAAGGAAAAAGAAAGGACAGAAAGAACACCAAGTTGCTATGCAAGACATATCCTGAGACAGCGCTCTGTAAAGCTTCATGTCTTCTACAGTGAGCCCGGTACAGCCCGTTTTTCGATGGCGTGCATTCTGTTGCTTCTTTTTTCTCGCTAGTAACATTGCGCCACGTCGTTCAAATAGCTATGTACCAGGTTGCCCAAATATATCGTGTTGCAAGTGAATGATGGGTCACACGCAGCGTGGTGGAAAAATTTAGCCGTTTACTGCATCAAGCGGCAAGTGCTACTGATTCTGTGCATGTAGAATGGTACGGTTTTCTTACCGGAGGTGAACATTATTTCCGACGATTACGTGTTGTTTTGGGAAAGGTGTACATTTTCATGCTAGACCTCTCCTTAGTCTTCAATACTCATAGGCTATGTTTCAAAATGAAAAAAAAAAGCAACTCCTTCTATTTCACTTTCTAGTAGAATGCAGCGAATGAAGTCGTTTGTTCCTACGTTCACTGTGCCGCTGTCGTCGCAGCCATTGTTCCCGGTTGCCATATGAGCCCCAGGAGGCCCTCGGCCATTTGCTGCTGCTCCAAATTGTCGATGTTGCCGACATTCCTGGACAAAGAAGGCGTTCTTTTTTTCGGCCCCATTATTCGTGCTTCTCCTATTGCCTTCAGTGCATATATGCTGCACTGCTCGAAAGACACTAAACAAAACTGCTGCGACCGAGCTTTCCCTGAACCCCAAATTGTTACCGTTGCTCCGACAGCTGACAGTGATGCATAGTCAAGTAACAGAGGTCTAAATAAGAGGCTGGGCTATGTAACGCTTGGCAACAAATCGGACAGGCTTCCACTCTTTCCAGGTGGTTGTTAGTTTATTTCTTCATAAGTATGCACACTGTTGGCTAGGTCATTGACGCAACTGGCCTGAAAGAAAACCCAAGTTTGAGGATTTCCGTCACGTGAACGGCTGCAAGTTTGATAGCAAATTGTCTGCATTTCGACGGATCGCTATACTTAGGAACAACACATCAACAGAGAGCTTAATTTTCAGTCTTCGTGACAGTGGCCAGTGTCATTAAGCAAATTTGGCTTGATTCTATGACACTTTTCATAAGAACATCTCAAACTGCGGCATTCTTATGTATCGCCCGGAGGCTGCATTTTGCGTATGATTTATACTACGGCAACTACTGCGAAATCATTGCTTTCATTGACAATGATGCAAGACGATCAGTTCTCCTTTGGAAACACCATCATTGAATGAACAATCTTGCTCCCAAATCCGATCAAAATCAGCGGATCATGGTAACCTGCAGTGTAAATATCTTAGCACGCTAGAATGTTTACATCTTGTACTTCTGCTCGGCTGCCTGTGCAATTAGTCTTGCAAAATTACCCTAAATAAGGGCAATAGTTTTGTCCCAAACACCACCATCAACAGAAAAAAAAAAAGGTTGCAGATCCTAACTGGACGATGGGCCTTTGTCGGAACAAAGTATTCTGGATTATTGGCCGAGCCTATCCTCAGCCCAAAAAGCTTTGAAAGCTTTGCTGCGTTTTTTTTTGCGGACAACTGGCCTCATAGACGGACTTTAGTGTCTTATACACTTTGATGTTGCCTTTCCTCTGTCGCATTTTTTAAAATTTCTCTCTCTCTCGTCGCAACATTTCTTTTTAACATCTTTTATTCCCCTCACCCCTTTCCCCAGCACAGGGTAGCCAGCTGGTCTAAGAACTGGCTAACCTCCCTGTCTTTGCGCTTAAACTTTCTTCCTTCCTTGCAGAATCCATGGAGACTATAATATTTGGATTTAACGTGCCAGCACAATGATATATTGCTTATCACTCTGCAGAGCTCATACTAAAGAACAAAAGACGACTCAGCACATCAAATGTGCACTGCATCCAATCTTTCTATTCTTTGGAAGCGCTGGAAAGTCCTAAGCATCAATTCCTAGCATCCGCCTCATTTTTTTTAAGACGACAATATAAAATTGCGGCAAGCCATGGTGTGGAGCTTCGTAAATTTCGATCACTTTGTGTTCTTTTTTGTACACTGATATCGCAAGGTAAACAGGCCTCGACCATTTAGCCAAAATCAAAATACGACCAGCACGGCTCAGGGCAAACCTACGACCTTTCAGGTCCACATCGGTGCACCGTAACCACTGCTGCCCACGGCGTACTATTTCATACATACAATCATCTACAGGGCATAAGGTTCAAACAGTTGTTCGACAGTTATCATCATTCAGAACCACTATCATCTACATGAAGAGATGGCGGACTTTAATCGGCATTACAAATATAAGGTTACGTAATTTGTGCTTAGCGACCGTAAGGAGAGTTCACATTGCAAGCTATGAAGATGGGCAAATCGACCAACGGCATTAAAAAAAAAATACGACCATCCGCACTGAGTTACACAACTCGTGGTGGTTGTTGGTTGCCGTGTCTCAACAGGCGGGGTGAGCTTGTCTGGGGCCGGCAATCGTTTCGCCTGAGCATCTCCCGAACTGTAGCGGTCCGTCACCAATTTTCTCACGGCCCTTGCAGTGTGTCGCAGGAAAGCCGTGAGAATGCGTTACACGCTCATCCACGTTCTCGCATGCCCGAAGTTGCTGAGGGGCGAAATATCTGCCCACGTAACGTTCTAAGCAGACCGGTATAACCATAGCATGAATTGATCCGGACGATAAGGATCATTAGATGGGTGAAGGAAAAAAAAAACCAAAGGCTAGTCAATATTTTCGATGGGCGCTGAGAAAGAATGTTAAGTGCTTATTTTTGTTTATTGTTTATGCTGTCAATAATCGCATGCTTCAGTCCGAATCATAGCAGCGTCCTAATCAGAATGTGCACACGCGCTCGTATTAGGGCACAGGAGTGGGCGCGGCTCAGGAATGCACATTGTAATGTCCTCTAGCGGCGTCCACGTGCATTTCACTTTGATGCGCTGAACGCGCTGTAAGGCAGCTGTACAGTGCCCGTGTGCAGAAATCTGAAAGCAAAACAGGGCGAGCGCAATAACATCGTTTTGTCTGTTTGTACCTGAACGAGTGTGCAATAATGACTCATTAGCTAGGTGAGGCACGGGCTCCCAATTGGGCGCGCGCGTTTTGTGAATCTGCTGGGCAATAAAAACTGCACTCATAATGAGGGGGCAAGCAACCCCGCGTCCGCTAGTGACCCCTTTCATGTGTCTAGCACGCTTTATGGCTTATTTTATGGCTCGACCATTCTGGTGGAGTCGGTGCTATCGTCTCCAATAATGAAGGTTTATCAGTCTAGTCAAAACAAGGTGATCGAAATTCTTCTTGACATAATTTAATACAATTTTTTTCTCAGCGTGATCGAGAAGCTGATCTTTAGAATGATATTGTTTCTGGCGAGTTTCCATACCGACAAATTTTCCAATGTTTCTATCGACACATTTCGTTTCTTGCAAATGGGGCAGTGCATGTATGGCACAACTCTTTTCTTTATACCAGATATTTGCTTACAATTGACCCGCTATAACTGAAGAAGACATATCGATCATTACAGCGTATTTAACTCACTGTTGGATACACTTCTCGTGTTCATCGGCTTGCTCAAATCCCCATGTGCTCAGTTTGTACGAGAGGCGCTGAATGTTTTAAGTTGTCAAGCCTAATGTAGTACTGACAGTACTTAAGGTAATGCCGTACAGACAGGGCTTGTGTGCTTAGTCAGGCATTGACACTGTTATGACTTCATGGCGCCTTCGTCATGCTGAAAATTCCAGTTCTCAGAACGTGGCCAGATGCTAACTAATGGGTGACCACGTGAGACTAGCTGTATTAAGTCTTCAAAACAATGGCCTCCCTAATGAACAATCCAGCGTCAAATTATAATTGCTAGGCAAGCTACTGGGGCGGGATATGATTCTGAATAGAAAGTGATAACTATCTCTCGCTTAAGCAAACGCGTACGAGGTGATATTTCTTGCGACGTCTTTGTAATGCGCGCCTTTCGCGTCGTCGCGTCCCGCTGACAGGCACACATACATCTTCCTCCCGACTCTTGCGTTCGCTCTTCCAGTAGGCCTTACTACGGCATCAATGTCTGCATCACGAACCGAGGGTATTCTTTATGACCTAATTGCAGGAGACCCTAACCGGGTCGCGAGAGCTCCCCCTTGGGCTCTCGTTTTCAGCACGTAACAAACACAGTATGTTCGTACACGAGGGGTCTCTTAAATCTGCATATATATGGCCGCATTGACCTGACCTCTCCGGAGGCTACGCGAAGAACTCCTACCAATGCTATCTCCGTTTCGTTCGTTTTGCCGCTACCAACGGTTTCTTGTTTTTGGTTTTCTGTTTTACCTCACTTGGCGTTACCGATTCGGTGAACTTGTGATTCACGGTATTCATCTCTCTTTTTTTTTGTTTGAAAGCGTCGTCCGTAATTTACAGTAGCTGGTGCTCCTTGACTTTACAAGCCGCAAATGATATTCCTGCGCCATATTTTAGTCTTATAAAGTCTTGTGATAAAAGCGGTCGATTTCACATTATTAGGTCTTAAGAATGCGCTGAAAAAACCAATAATGCTTTGGGGTGGTAAAATGTTCTTTGACTGCTTTATCTCGGTTATGTTCTTTGACTGCTATACCTCGGCTATCTCACTACCAACGGTTGGCTGACAAAGTTTACGTGAAAAAATGCAACGCTACCTTTCCTATACTTCATGTTCTTCCTCTGCCTTAAATTATGCAGGTTATCTTGACATGAGAGTTGTGAAGTAACTTTTAGGGGAAGTCGGTGGGTGCAAGGAAACGGTGTATCTTTTCTGCGAATGCATCTAGCCACTTTGACTTTGAGAAGGCTGCGCTTTCAGCTGCACTTGGTCGGCTGAACAATCACCCTCTCACAGAACACGGAAACTCCCGGGCCCGTCCACACGCATGTCAACCTGGGCTGCTATAGAAGCTTTGCTATGCTTTCTTAGAGAAACCGGACTCAGCGACGTGGTATGTCAGTTCACTAACTGTTTTGATTGGTGTCGGTACGGTGTTATTGTAATGACTTAGTAGTACTGTTACAGACTGATTCGCTAATTCACTCTTTCTATCCTCTTTCACCTTCCCCACTACCACTACCGAGTAGCTAACCAATGTTTAAATATAGCATCTCTGTCTTTCTTTTATCGTTGCGTCTTTCCGACTATCTTGGTCGAAACATGGCACCTGCGGAAATGTAAAGGCGCCTTCAAGTACCGATATCTTCACTCTCCTTTTATGAATAATGTGTCACAGAGATTTTTTTCCTTTCACACAAAACTTTGCTTCAACACGAACACACGAAACGCAACTTCATGACTTTTGAACGAACAGGAGAAAATTCGCGTGATTTTACGATTCTCACTCATCTCGTATTTAGCAAGGATTTTTTGGCTTATTCATTCTAATCTCCCAGCATCATTTTTTATATCGTGGAATAGGAATAGACATTTACTCTACGAGGTATCCTCTTTGTTTTGTTCTTTTACGGTATGTGGAGTTCTGTGAGGGATCCTATGTCGTAAGATGCTGCCTGCAGCATAAGACTGAAGCCTCCGCTTTTACTTGGTGCTATGCCTGTTTTTCTTCGACTTTCTCTTTTTCAAATCAACTCATAAGAAGTTCCAAGTGGCTTTTATGTTTTCTCTGAGGCCTCCAACTGTTCATAGCGGCAGATCAGTTTGGACGAATTTTGTCTTGATTTCCGTTTTCGAGTTCTCTGTAGTTGAAGATTACGCTGATCGTAGCGCCAATGTCCTTTGGCCCTCTGTACATATTGCATATGGTTATAGGTAACTTTGTTCGAATATTTTGTTGTTCTTCTTTTTAACTTGACAATCCCATGACAAAGTGCCTAACCAGTACTAGCTATGAAGTGGTCGTTCCCTTCATGGGCACTAGCCGTAGCCATACTGAGAAACAAAGCCACAAACCTCAAGAACACGAGGCTCCAGCTCACTGAAAAGTTAATAAATAGTTTAGAGTGGTGCGGGTATCCATTTTGTATATCAGTAAACTAATCTACTTCAGTAGTACAGGCCGCTAGGCTAATGGTCTAGCATATCACCAGTCAAATCAGCACAAATGAAAACGGCCGCACAAGGATAAAGACCAGGAAAGGCACTGTCCTTGTCTTCCCCGTCCTTGTGTGTTGTATTTTATTCGGGCTAATTTGACCGTTTAGAAAGATGAATCTAGAATTATCATATCACAATTAGGAATGCTGGACATTGAACGCTTTGTAAGTTATATTTATATTGTTCATACTATTTTCTTTATCTTCCTGTATAATACCTAAGTTAGTGTAGGGCAAAAAAGTGAAACAATACAGCCATAAGTGCTAAATCAACAACAATACAAGTGACAGAAACACTCAAGACAGCTGCAGTCATAACAAAGTTTCACGAGACGAGAAGTAGCACTTGCATCTTTCAAATCAACAGTTTTTTTTTTTCGAATGATATCAACAGCAAGGCACCACTGACAGCCATCGTCCGTAGCCGACTTGCTCGGCGATGGCAATTCACCTTTCGCCCCACACGGGAAAGCCCTCGGCCGGGCCGTACCGGCTCCGTCTCTTTCACTGACCCGTTCTTCAGTGGGCGTGATGGATCTCTTCGGAGTCGTCAGCGCCGCAGAAATGGAGTTGACCAGACGAAAGTCGCTCAAGGTCTTCTCCCGCTGGCCGCGATGTCGCCGCGCGCGGGTTAACGCAGCGGGGCTTCCTAGTCTGACCACCGCGGGGGTGCGGCGGGGAAACGAGGAGGGCCAGTGGGTTGCCCACTGCACCTGGTACGCACGGCGCGTGGCTTTGTGTCTTCTAGTGTACCAGGCGTATCCCACTGACAGGTCTTTTACGAACAGCTGGGTGCGTGAACGAATGGTTCCTGCTGGAGAAGATATGCCGCCCTAGCTGCCTCGAAACTATTACTCAGTGAGGGGTTAGATAGTTTCGAAACGTTACTCTCCCTCCCACCAAAAGACATATGCGGTTGTACGAAAGACTTAGTTCATGGTCGTTGATTACAGTGCTTTAACAGTGGTCATATCTATCTATCTATCTATCTATCTATCTATCTATCTATCTATCTATCTATCTATCTATCTATCTATCTATCTATCTATCTATCTATCTATCTATCTATCTATCTATCTATCTATCTATCTATCTATCTATCTATCTATCTATCTATCTATCTATCTATCTATCTATCTATCTATCTATCTATCTATCTATCTATCTATCTATCTATCTATCTATCTATCTATCTATCTATCTATCTATCTATCTATCTATCTATCTATCTATCTATCTATCTATCTATCTATCTATCTATCTATCTATCTATCTATCTATCTATCTATCTATCTATCTATCTATCTATCTATCTATCTATCTATCTATCTATCTATCTATCTATCTATCTATCTATCTATCTATCTATCTATCTATCTATCTATCTATCTATCTATCTATCTATCTATCTATCTATCTATCTATCTATCTATCTATCTATCTATCTGGCAGCAAAACGAACTGGACCAGTGGGCTGTCGGCCTCGACACGTCTGTAGCAAAAGCAGAGCCAGTTAGGTTCGATTCGGATCATCATCTTTACTGAATAGAGTGAGTCCACACCATCGTTTCATTTCATTTAATTTCATTTCATTTTATTACCTTAAAGACCCGCGAGGGGGTATTACATAAGGGGTGGGTAATTATAAACACAAAACATAGAAGCCAAAGATTTAACATAAAAAGTGATTATTGATATTTTCTATGAACGATGAAGGGCAGAGAATGGTTGCAATTTCACTGGGAAATTCGTTCTTTAAAATGCGTAGATAAGGCAGTACCGGTTTACAAGAATAATAATGGCTGATGACCCCTGATGGTGTTCTATCCACTGGAAAGTACAGGTGCGAATCGAAGCCATTGTGAGAAGCACATGCTATCACGCGTCTTCGCTCAACTGTAATTTGCTTGCATTTAGATTTCTCTGACACCATCACTGGAAAATAGAGGGGCACTGTGGAGAAGCTCGCGCCTTCCCCGTTTCAAAGAACCAAGAGCACGCCTCTGTTGCCTCCTCCTTTGATTTATGCAATTCCCCTATCGATATAACACACGACAAAGAGGTGCTGTTTTCTAATATTATTCCTGTAAAGACCCTTAAAATCTGTTCAATTCTCTAAGTCGTTTACATTGTTATTGTTTAGCTACCCCACACGTCTTGACGTAGTCAGGAGATGGAACACCAGGAACGCGCCCCTACTCCCCCTTCCCAACATTTTTCTACCATGGCACACGTACAGAGCGGACACTGACACTTGACCATGATTGTGCGCACGTAGGAGGGCGGAAGGTACGTTGGTGATGGCAGCCCCTTTAGTCCCCTTTGAGGGGAGGGGGCACAATGTCGGCTCCCTACTTTGACTTATCAGTGGGAGGGGGGCAGATGCCCCGTCCCAAAGGGGAAACTTGCGAGTGCCTATGCAGTCGACCTCACTTGCCCCTCTGGTGCCCTCTTCAGATCAAGGATGAACCCGCATGGGAGCAAGCTTCTTCTACCTGCGCCGCCGTCCACACGCAGCATTGCAACCAGACTAATGAAGGACGCCTACAATATCAGCAAAACTTAACACTCCCTAAAAGGGAGTGAGAGTGCTAATTTAAATGATGAAACTACAATATCTAGTCGTCGCAAAAACAAGCTTCCCAACGTATGCATTCACAACATTCGGCTTCATCTCCAGCTATCCGAGGGATACGGTAACTGCAAACACTAGAGCGATAAACCTCTTTGAAAGAATGGATGACCAAAGTAAGTTCAGGTAACTACGCGTCGTATAAGCGCTGTGTACGATCATAACAAGGCACTAAGAACAATTACTATTGCATGAACAAAACGTTGGAGCTTATTTTTACAGCTAAGTCTTTTTCTCTTAAATATATAAGCACACATAGGTCTGAAAAACCTTGAGTAGAATTGGGCGGTCAATGCCAGGGCATAAAAGAGGGCTCACTAACTCTCTACTGATGCCACAAGGCCCTCGACCTCATGTAGTATGCGTTTACTTCTTTTGCAAGCATTATCTAGATGTTGCTCCATAGGCGCATCGGTAGCCCAACATAATCTTGGCTAATCGAAACTGCACAAACAACCTAGCAAAGACGGCAATGCCGTTGACTCTTCTGCGTTGGTGATGGCGTTAGAGTGATGAACGCGGGCTGCTTACAACATCAGCATATTTGCAAAAGGTACGCTGCTTTCGGGCAGTCGCGTTAAAGCTGTCTTCTGACGAAATTACGAAAAGAACCATTGCATATACTTGACTCAAGCATGTACTGTTGATTCTCTGGGTTCCTTTCCCCATTACTGTCTCATCACTCCCAACTCTGTTGACATTTTATTGCTATAGTAAACTGAAGTTGTGATAAAATAGATGGAAGTAGTGTACTCTCAACTCGGTGACCGAGGTCAACAGCCTGTTCGACGTGGTGGTGTAGCGGTTGCGGTTCTCGGTGGCTGACCCGAAGGTCAACCAAAGGTCATTGGTTCAATCTCGGTCACCACGGTTTCATTTAGACGGAGGCGGAAAGCTAGATGCGCGTCTTGTGACCGATGCCAAGTAAGTTCAAAAACACCAGGTGTTGAAAACGTTGCGGGCCCTCCATCATGAATTTCCCCATGATCATATCGGGTTTTCAGGACGCCGAAACTCTGCAGTTATAATTATAACAAGGTCAACAGCCTGTGAGTGGCCATTGACGTTATCGCTGGTGAACAACCTTCGGCCGATTAATGAACAATACCCAAACAGGCTCGACGCCAGGAGGCTATTGGCCGGTAATCACCCGAAATACTTGTTCACTAAGCGCCGAAGCGTGTCATTATGAACTATCGTAAGGGTGTTTTCCCACCAATGCTGGTGAATGTGACAGACGCTTAATGATTTGGTTGAATGAGCTCATGAAAAATTCTAACGTTTTGTAATCCCGAGGGTATGAAACTCTGTCCCCATTACAGGGATGGCTGTTTAGATTATGAATTTAGGATTACAATACAGCTGTAAAGGAGAATAATCACGTCACGGCGCGCGACCACACATAAAGTTTTATTGTGTGAACTTAATGTCGCTGAATCGTTCAGATTATCGTAACCAACGGGATGTTCGCTGTCTGGTTAGAGCTGTACTTAACAGACTTTAGCACTTGATATAAGTGTTTGGTACATTCTGACGCTGAAATATAGAAATGAGCGCCATCTAACAGGTCACTGATCGGTAGCCATAATTGGTTTGAAATTGGTGTCTGCCGACTGCATTTCAATTTGATAGTACGGAATTGTTTTATAAAGTTTCGTTTACTATAAAACGCAGGAAGTAACCCAGCTATTATAGTAACACAGTAAAAGTGAAAAGATTCCAAGCAATGAGTGCCTGTACAAGTATATCGTTTTAGCGACGTCTGGCAACCTGTGAGATTATTCTCACTAATGAACTGCGAAAAGTATACTATTTGGGCTGTAACTATTTTTCTTACTTCTGCATCAAAAATTTTCGTGTTTGTCTTTACTAAACACAGGAGTGCAATATTTTAGTAGGATGATTGTTCAGAGTCATGCGCAGCGCATGTGTTTACTTTTTATTATCGAGGAAGCGGGTAATGAGCAAAATAATAAATATAAGTAAACATTGAGAAATATTGCTGCTGTAGAACTGGAGGGGGGGGGGGATAAACAACAAGAGGGAAGGCAGGGAGGTTAACCAGACACATGCCCAGTTTTCTACCCTACGCTGGGGTAATAGGAAGGGGGCATAAAGATGAGAGAGAGAGAGAGAGAGAAAAGAAGAGAGAGAGAGAGAAAAAAAGGAGGATTGTCAGTCAATCGGCTGGCGCGTATGCAGCGGTGGCACTACACAAATGTTAAAGGTGGTCACATAGGCCTGTAGTCCTCAAAAAGCACAAGACAGCTTTGACTGCTTTTTGAGCCGACAAAAGGTGATGACGGTGTTCCAGTAGCATCTGCACAGAGAGTGGCCGATCGTCCAATTGTCGCAATGCGTCCGAAAGCTTCTGTCTTTCAGAGGCAAATCGAGGGCAATGGCATATCAGATGGTCGATGTCTTCTTTGGTGTAGAACTGGAGCTCATCAAGAATCGCAAGCATCGCATCATGCGGTGGCGAATGTGTCTCGCAAAAAACGATCAATTCTCGGACGGTGACTTTTAACGGAAATGGCTCACAGATGCTGCACATAGCTAACTTTAAACGTGAAAACGTAATGACACGTTTAAATGTAATAACACGTGTTGTAGTTGTATTGCAGGCAATGTAATTTTAAACAGATCATCACGAATTTTCCGATGAATGTCTCGAAGTTGGTGCTATCGAGGAAATACGTACCAATCGGATGGCCTTTACGAGTTCAATGGCAGCAATTTGCAAACCGTTATGGTTAGCTTTTACTCAGTAAAAGTTTTCAAGTATTGATAAGAATAATTTTTGGGATTTACGTCCCGAAATTTCGATAGGATTATGAGAGACGTCGTAGTGGAAAGGTTCGGAACTTTCAAAATCTAAGAACAAGGTTGCCCGAGCACTTTGGCCTCCAGGAAAAATACTGACACCATGGCCTCAATTGAAATTCGCGACCTGCGGAAATGTTATTATAGGCTCATTAGTATTTGGCAATCTCATTCCCAATATGGAGGATACATGTACCAACTGAAATGCCGAAAAATATTTATATTGTATACAAAACGTCAATGTGAAATTTGAAATGTTATTAAAAAAAACGGCTTCGTTACTGGTGCTCAAAGTCTGGCTATGGACTCCTTGCTTTATTGAAGAACAACAGCGCTGTAGAATGAAGACGTGAAAACCATGCCACTTTTTCACTGCCACCTACCGACACACGTGACCTCTAAGACTAGTGGCCCGACGTGCACATCCTACACGCGCCAACGCAACGCGGCCATCTCTGAGCCAAGCAACGATAACCACGTGACTATAATTCCAGCAACACTGCGCAAGGACTACAGAAACGAGATGCGCAGGAAATTCTCACTGTCTTCTTTTTTTATGCTTCCCTTCATCGCTTCTATTCACCAGGGGTTGCGGTCGGGCTTGTGGATCTACGACTGGGGAATAAACACGCCATGACAGACAGCTAGGCGTTCTGTCTTTATAAGACACCAACGACTACAAGAATAACAGCAACAACAACTCTCGGCGCCTTCTGTCGAGACAGCCTGTCATTGCAGGCTTCCCTGCCACAGAAATGCTTGTGTTCAGTGTCTGAGCTCTGCGGGGCGTCCTTACGTGGCAGTGGCATTCTGCATTGTCCTTGGCATAAGGCCCGCTAACATGTTTGTTAGGAAGCTGGAACACGAATACGCTCCGAAACAGGATCGAACAAATAATAGGAACGAAACCTAAGACTGCAAGACCGTGGCATGTAACAAAATTTCTGCAAAACTGCCTTGTACCTTTTATATGGGGCTAGCTTATGAAACCAGGTTCAAGTTTGTCTATTCATAGGCAAATTGAAGTTTGTGTCCAGCGCATACGCACACACTTTACCGCTTTCTAAAAAAGAAGTGTGTGTGTGTGTGGGGTGGGGGATGCTCGGAAGTGTTCGCAGAAGCCGGAAGAGCTGTGTACTGTAACAAGGGACGCAGTGAAGAGAATTCGCTGTTATGCCGCAATTGGGCACAGTATTCATACCAGCTTTATGCCAGTCTCGATTGCATTCAGTCGGTGATTAGCGACGTGGGTAGAACTTGAATCTCTGTAGCCATGTAACGGCAGCCTTTAGATCAGACGGACATACCTCTGAATTCTTTAAAAGAATTTCCAAATAGTTAGACTTTTGAGCTCGAATATAGAACTTTGTTGACAATTTAGATATGCTATTTGTCGAAATCACGAACATTGTTTGTGCAACGTACTTGTTTCTTATATTTTGTAATTCTTAAGTGCAACAAGGATTGGCAGACTGAAAAGAAATTCCTAACGCAAGCGCTAGTCCTATGAAAAAGTTTAGACTAGGAAAGACATCTTTTGCATCCCGAGCGAGAAGGTCATTTGGTGGCAAACTAAAGGTTCCTAAGACATGCAAGGCTAAATTCATATTGTAAGTGTTTGATGTGCTAAAATGGATCTCAGTATGCCCATTTGGCAACGTCAAACATGCGATCTTTTTATACCTACTTGAATTAAGCTTAATTTGCGAGTGTTTCTTTCAGTATCGCGCCCTCTCAGGGGAACTGTCGGGGTTACGACACCATACTCTTTTAATCAACATGCTTGCCATTCCCTTTTTCTATATCATCATTATCATCCTCATCATCAACGTCATCATCATCATCGCCATCAGCGTGCCTACACCCATTGCGGTGCAATGCCTCCCGCATGGTCTGCCAATCAACCCGGTCTTGTGCTTGCTGTTGCCACGTTATGCGTGTGAACGTCTTAATCCCGTCAGCCCTTCCAACTTTTTGTCTCCCTTTCGTGCGTTTGGCTTCTCTAGGAATCCAGTCAGTCACTCAAAATACCCAGCGGTTATTTTGCTTACATGCTACGTGCCCAACTCATGTCCATTTCTTCTTCTTGATTTGAACTGTGGTATTATTAAACCTGTTTTGTTCCCTGATCAACTCTGCTCTCTTTTTGTCTCTTAAGGTTAGACCTATCATTTTCCTTTTCATCACTCGCTGCGTACTCCTCCATTTAAGCTGAACCCTCTTTGTAAGCCTCTAAGTTTTTGCTGGTAAGCACCGGCACCTGTTACACCTCCCTAATGAAAGTACCGATCATAAGTGATACCTTCGTTTTAAACTGATGTTATCTGCAATCAAAAAGCCATATCTGAGTAGTATAAATTTCGTGAGTTAGCTTCTGTTGCATTTTTTATTGTTAGCCATCCAAAAAAAAAATAGAAATTAGGGGACTCTAAAGCTTCGCCTTTAGGAGTCGAACGTGATAGCAAAATTCTGTTCCTAGTGCCTACTTCAAACAGTTTCTGCATGAAACCTTTTCGAATATGCTATGCACCCACTACGAGGCCTTAAAAAACCGTGCAGCCCCGCCGCGGTGGTCTTGCGGCTAAGGTACTCGGCGGCTGATCCGCAGGTTGCGGGATCGAATACCAGATGCGGCGGCTGCATTTCCGATGGAGGCGGAAATGTTGTAGGTCCGTGTGCTCAGATTTAGGGGCACATTAAAGAACCCCAGGTGGTCAAAATTGCTGGAGCCCTGTACTCTGGCGTCTCTCATAGTCATATGGTGGTATCGGGACGTTATAACCCATATATTCATCAAGAGAATAGGCGCAGTAGCAGTCTGCCTTTTGTAGGAGAGTACTGGTTTTCAACCACGCAATACGAGCATTAAATAACACCAAACAAACACACAAACCAAACCACAAACACTAGCGTCATATGGAAACGGTCTGAGACGTTTAAACCATGAAATTTTTCTGGGTCAAATAGTCTATAAATGAGCAATGCACAGAAAACTAGCTTTTTATTGCGTTCACTCGTCGACGCTAAGTTGATACGAATAAGCTGAACATTGGGTTTGAAGGTTGAATTTCTCAGTTTATGAAAATCACAGGTACAGTGAAGAAACATAATGACAAACGTGACTGTGCTTGGTATTTCATACCAAGATCATTGGACAAAGTGAGTTCAATTCTGTTTTTTTCATGAAATAAATAAGGGCGGTATTTTCTGAGAATGAACATTTTGTGAGCCACCTTCACGATGCCGTCTCTTCGTCTCTGCCTGAAACAAAAGTATATTTGGCCATAATTTATGGTTTTGCCTTACAAGAAATCTAGTTGCTGAATGTCTAGAAAGCTAAGTTTTATTTCAGGCTCAAAGCTTTAGCACAATTACGATGAATAAGAAAGTGCCAGTGTGACCAGGAAATTCACGCCAGCGCACTCGTGGCGATGCTACGGCTTCTGTAAGTACACCCCTCACTAGGTTACCCTCTTTTTTCTGAAACGTGTATACCGTCTAACTGACGTATTATTTATGGAGAGTAAGCGGAGCGTCAGTAATAGCGTCTGGCATTGGTGGTGGGCGCTGGTAATCGAAAACGCGATACGCTTGTTCCATTTATACAATGCCAGATGAGCTCGCGTAAGACTAACGTAGGAGAAGACGCAGACTGAACGATTCGGCAGCACGGCTTATTATACAGTCTCTTTTAGCTTGAAGACAATTCTGAGACGACATGAGCGGGAACAGGAACCCCGAACTGCCGAACTTCGGTGACGTCGAGACGAGACTTGACAAAAAAAAGTGTCCGATGTCGCTGTATAAACTAGCAATTGTGGTGCAAAAGAAAGTAACATGACAAAGGGCAAGAACTGGTTGAATGTCTGAATCCCTATCACTTCTCTTCATTATGCGAGGTGTGTGTTGCTCCACAACTGTTTTGTCAAGTTCTGCACCCACTCGCCCATTAGCAGTGTTGTTTTGCTTCCAGTCTGCTGGTATAGCTGCACAATGTCGGGAGGATTGCAGCGGATAAAGATAGAATCAATTTCTGCTATTAGGAAATATGTTCACATGGTTCCGATAAGTACGCCTACACATCACAACAGCCGACAAGACAGAAAGATAAACCCACGTACGCCCACAAAATTACGCCAACACGGTCCATTTTAACCACATGCCACGCCGTTCTTGATGTGCATTTCTTGAGTAAAAATGGGTTGGTTTTTTCTTGTCTTATTTTCGCTTCGCTTCGGCCTTTCAGCCAAAGAATAAGTACTGGTTTCCTCGTCCACGTCATCACAAAAGCATTGCTATTGTTTCTTGACGCTTTTATAGCATCTGGACCCCAATAAATCGAAGAAAGTAACTTCGTTTGGGGAATTCTCAAGCCTAACTGTATTCATGATTGGGCAACTTGTCGTCCATAAGTTCGCAGCACACTTCTACAAGAAAAAAAAAAGCAAAAACTTGCGCGTTTGTCAAAAAAATGAAACCTTAGTCCTGGAAAAAGCTTGCTGCTCACAAAATTCTCAATAAACGCCTCTCTAAGGTGGTCACTTTTTTTTAATCGTGCGGAGTACCCAAGAACTGGCTTTCCCTTGCGATAATAGCTTGGCTACCCTCACGTAGGTGGTATGATAGGTGACTTGCTTTGCGGGAATCCGAACGTTGCCGGTTCTCTCTCAACGGACTTCAACTTGCCTTTTCTCCCATCTTGCTTTCTTCCTATCTCTATCAAAACTACTACGATACACTTAGAAGAGTTCAATTAACGCCATTTATACCGTAGTCGACTTTATTATCTGCTTATTTTCGTTTACGTTATGTTAAACAAAGAAGCGAGCCCTCAAACTGCCCATCCTTCGCTCCACACGAAGTTCTACAACTATTATGCCTGTTTTATTGCCCGTTAGTTCAGTAACAATCATTTCCAAGCCAGGAACCTCTGAAGTCCGTTGTTGGTGTTTTCTTTGAGCGCATATTAAGACTGCCAGTACTGCATTGTTCTGTCCCTTTGTGTACGATCATACGCGGTAACTTGAATTTCACGTCACCCACCACGTGTTTTATCGAATGAACGGCTTTAGACATTGTGAACAGTTGTGCAGGCCTTATGAGTGAAGAACTGGCACTCATTTAACTTCATTATGCTGCATATTTCTGCAGAACATCATTTTGTTGAAGGCACAACCATATCTGACGATTGTTCGACGTGAAGCGTTCTAGAGGCAAGGTCAAGGGTATTTTTTTCTTCGCTGGAAACAAATACAACGAAAAGACAAAGTGCATGCATTTCGGACCTGAAAGGAGATTCGTTTTATGCAAGTAGTGAAGCTGACTGGTGGCAGGACGATTAGATAATTAGTTAGACGCTTCATAATTTTTAAATCCTAAAACTCAAACTAAACAGCGGTTTTTTTGTTTTCTTACTTGGAATGTAACACTGAGTGTCTTGGAATCGTGCCAGGTGAAGTTGGCGCATTTTCGACTGCGCAGCATAATTCGTGACTGAACGGAGGAAGAGGAGGAGCAAGGAAGTTTAAGCGGAAAGACAGGGAGGTTAACCAGTTCTTAGATCGGCTGGCTACCCTGTGCTGGGGAAAGGGGTGAGTGGAATAAAAAAACGGTCTATTCACAGTACCTAATCGCAAGGCGAATCTCCGATAGAGCACATATCCGCTCCCTCTTTGCTTGTTCCTAAGGACTCACCCACCCGAAACTCGTGAAAGATGTTGCATCTATGAACCCGTTGTGTCCATTAGTGGATAATATGCCGGGGCCAAATGTTACTCGGCCTCGCGGAGCACACGCCCGACCCCCCTTGATGCCATCATATTCCGAGACTCAGCTCGAGCGTCATTCTCATTATTTGCGCATCTCTGGTACGCAGACGCGACCGTAACCAGGTTAATCACCGGCGCCACCTCGTAAGCAACCTTCGCGACAAGGCAACGTTACGCGCTGGAACCACTGTCCAGTCCACGGATTCCATGCAGTTCATCCCTCTTCGCATTACCACGCAATGACTATGATGTTAGTGTTTAAATCTGCGCGATTATCTCTTTCATTCCGTCTTCTTTCTTTCTTTTTTCTTCCTTCCTTCCTTCCCTTCTTTCTTTCCTTGTTTCTTTCTTTCTTTGTTTCTTTCTTTCGTAAGCTGCAGTTTCTCCTAGCCTGCGTCACAAGATGTGGGTCAGGTCTGGTTCACAGCAATACCAGTGGCGACGCCAGCGGAGACACAAAGACGGGCCAGTGTTCACCATTCGTTCGGCAGAAGCTGGACGCTAGGTCGTAAATCACGTCAACGCCCCCGACACGCCAATACCGGGCAGCTCCTAACCTTTACTCAATGTCAGGTGTGCGCTGGTGAGCCTGGCAGTAAGTGATTTTCAGCCGCGAAATGGGCACAAATGCGGAGGAGAAATGCACTTTCCGAGCTCTTTGTATGCAGATTTCGTTTGCCGCTGTTATGGATGACGGCGAAGCGTAATAATTACGAGTGCCCAGGTGCAACCAAGCCCTTGAACACCCTTTGCGTAAGGTTTATGAAAGCGCGTTTTGTTATTGCTAGGAAAGGACGTGATTGTCTTATCATTGTTTTTCGTTTCCAGCCCAATTTCTCGCCTTTGTCGTTCGTCGTAAGATGTGGGAATCACGCACCGTATAATGTAGCAGTCGTCAAAGGGCTGCAGTGGTTATGGCACTCGTCTGCTCCAACTCGGTGGTTATGGATTCAACATACCCGACGATAGAGGTGGTGTTTTGATGCAGGCACCATGCTTGAGGCCTAATAAAAAGGAAAATGGGCTGTAGTTGGTTTGGCTATATAGTAAAACAAATTCCGCTGACCGCACTAAGGAGGTGGAGGAGAAAGGAGGAAAGACAGGAAGGTTAGCCAGTTCAAAGACCGGCTGGCTACACTGCGACCGCACTAACAATAAGACTACAAAAGGACAACACACTAACAAATGTTAGTTGTTAGTGCGCGCTGGTCCTGGTGTACTACTTGCATTGCCTTTGCATGGCGTGCACAAATTTCTCCACTATTCTAAAGACCTGTTTACTTAAGTTTACCAGTAAGTTAAAGAATTTCAGAGGGACGAATGATTCCGGAGCCCTCCGCTAAGGCGTACCTCATATACACGTGGTGATTTTGAGCCTTCAATACGACAGATACTATTCATGAAGCGAATTTTATTTCCGGATATATCTTCCACAGGTTATGTGCATACACAAAAATGGACAATGGTGAACAATGCGTGTGTACAATGCAAGCTGTTATATACAGCGAAAAGAACTTATTGCATATGCAGTGACGTACAATGCAAAAATTGTACAACAAAGACAAGACATTCATGACATCGAGATGATTAAACTTAAGTATACAGTAGGGCTATGGGAACAAACAAGGGGGATCATTCACAGTGTAGGGTGATGCTTTTGCATTCACCTGTGGGGACAGTTTGCTCTCGCGCTCAAGAACAATATTTCACAAAAAGGACATGTTTCTAAGGAAGAAAAAGAAAGGACACACTGTAACATCACAGTGGTAGAAGCTCTAGCCCATCTCCCCAATAGGCGAGGAAAGGCATGGACACTCTGCTGTTTTTTACGATAATAAATCGCGTAGACCAGCGTTGGAGGAAAGCCTCCTCTCCCAGCATGACTAGTTCTGCGTTAATATGCATAAGCATTATGTTTCTTAGCCGCGGTAGTAGGGGAAACATGGCTCTCTGAGGGCGTCTCCTAAAGCAGGCCAGTCCTCTTCGTTTCCATAAGACGAAAGCTCCGATAGCCATTAAGAGTCCGACGAAATTATCCTTGTGGCTAGACAGCGGCGGTGCAGGCGTTGTACGCGAGCAACCTGGCGCCGGTGACTGTACAAAAGCGGCCCCTACATGGTGCGCTGGCCACATGTGTAATCGTATGCATAGTCTTTGAGTAATTCACGATTTCTTTATCCTAAGGTTGTTGGTGGTCAGTCGTTACTGATGAGGCGAAGTGATCTGTTATCGAAGTCACTGGCCATTTCACATTGCTACATTTCACTGTTGCCTGAAAATAAGTATATGACCATTGTTGTTGCTAGCAGCAGCTCGAGAGTCACTCAGCTAGGGACGTGGAGGAACGTCGAGCCGAATTTCTGGCATGGATAAAGGAGAGTCAAGACGGACCATCGTGCAATGCGACCAGAAGCAAAAAAAAAGAAGAAAAAACAATGAGAGAAAGCAAAAAAGAGAGAAGTGAAGAAGGAATGAAAGAAAGAAAGAAAAAGAGAAGAAAGAAAAAAAGAAGAAAAGAAGAAGTAGGTCAGGTACCCTGATGCCCAGCTTTGCTAGCTTAAACTTTACTCATCAGGTGCATAAACATTTATTGGTATAATATAAAGGGAACATTTGTTCGCCTAAGCAATAATGAAGTGTAAACTGGAGAATGCTCCCACTTTGTCATCGAATTGGAACAAGGTAGATTTGTCTACGCACTTGTTAATGCTAGTACGGATAATATAAATGCAAAAGAAGTGGTGTTACCATTTAGTCGCTCGGGTACTACATATACCACAAAACTTCGGCGGCATCGACTCCAAAGCCTAGCCTAAGGGAGCATGAGCTAGGAACTCTTTTTAAATTGCGGGCTTGTACGATGTGCGTGCACATTGTGCATTCTCATCTGGTTTGCACAGTGTACGTGCTGACACTGTGCGAGCCAGACGTCCGAAACATTTGTCCGGAAATTTACTTCTGAAGTTTACTTCCGGACTCCCCCTTCCGTTTATGTCTTATTTTTTTTCTGTTTCAATGACATAAGGCATACTATCCATTTAAAGTAATACACTTCAAAAATGGAAGTATGAAGTTGGATAGGCGGACGTATTGTCAGCTCACGTTCAGGAAAAGCCAGCCACTTCTATTTCCGTTGAACAACTCCGGCTCAACTCCTTGATGGAAGTTGTTGACAGTAGTGAAAAAATACCAAGACGGCTTTTCGTTGTTCGCTGGCCTCTCAAACGTGTATGATGAACAGCTCTAATAACGCCACTCCGGACTTGCTGCTTTCTCGAGCATACACGCAGAGAGCACGAAACTTCTTTATTTAGCCTATGAGGAAGCTGCAATGCTTGCAACCAGTTCAAGCGTCACATCTTCCATCGACTTATCAGATGTACACTGTAACGACGGAGGATAAGTTTAGAAAACGATTTCATTGTCTCTCGCCACGACTCTGACGTCCGCTGCATATATATTCATGTGTGGTCACGCTCCCTTGATATCGCTCTACGTTCTGTAGCAATATGTCAGCCCACCGAATGTTCACTTGGTAGACAATAGGCAGGCTCATTTATAGAGCGAGATAAGATACATGTTACAACTGTTTGTCGTGTATTTTTTTTACCTGTTCAGATTTTAATGGTGGTTAGGGACAGTCAGTTGGACCTTGAAGTGTCGATAACACATGTAGAGTCACTTAAAAACGGTGGTCACTTCATGTTAGCCCCCATTCAGATTATTAGACGCTATTGTCTTTCCTAAGCAATGCGTCAGATCGGCAGTACATAGTTGGCATTTCGAGCAGAATTCTTGGGGGAGATTGAGGTTAGGAGAACTGCAACACTACGCGGGGTTACTCATGTTCGTAATGGACAGGAGGGAAGGACCCGTGGGTCAATAAAACAATGCAAACACTAATACCGTACAACTTTCTATTCATGTACGGTTATCAGAAAGTGCAGAGTCCAACGTTGTAGTGCCTGCTTCTTATCAAGACGTTTCTTGATGTACGTTATGCAGTATTATTGTATTGTCTTACGAGAACTACGTTGTGCAGTAATAATTAAACAGCCCTTCGATATGCGCGATCACGTTAACAAGCAATAATCAGTTCAACGATCTTCTGAGAGGTTCTACCTTTCAAACATTGTATGCGCGTGAATATTTAAGTAATAGTTTTCAAGATGTAGAATTTTGCGGCACACAATTTAGATCTCTTTCGCTTGCACAGACTTTTTTGAAGTGAGCTCTCACCCCAAAGTAAACATTTAAACATTAAACAAAGTAAACATTAAACACCGAGCATTCATTTTTTTTTCTATGACCATGTGACCTGACTTGTGTTCGCAGAAAGCTCTGCATATGGAGAAGTTCCTGTGCAACTGACAGCTGTCAGATTGCATAGTCGAAGAGCACTTTCGCTTGGTAAACAGTGTTGGCGCGTACGCATCGGATCGTAGAAAGCTGGGGCAAACTGAAATGAAGTTCTACTGAGAACGCTAAGAGGACACACAAACAAAAAGAAAACGATTTGGGCGCCGGAGACAGGGGATTGGACGTATGAAACATCTCACGTCTGATGTGGGCATCACAGAGCCGAGTGTTGAAGCGGTTGAGACCCGCCAACTGTCGAATAAGCAACCCGACGCTAAGCTGTGTTCAGGTAGGATTACTCTCAGCGTCTTTCTGTAGTGGGTCGTTCAGTTGGGAAACAAACCGCCGCAGTGACTTAGTTCCTGCAGCCTTGTCCCCGCTGAGCACAAATTCCAGATTAACTCGAAGTGTAACGTTCGTTTTCGGGTGTGCACGATTACAGTCGCACCATCTAGATGGGCCCAAGAAGCAAGAACGCTTATGTAGAGTAAGCTTTGTGCGCGCCTTCAAGAAATACGATTGACCCGAATTATTCCGGAGTGCCGCTAACGACGCGCTTCAAGAGACACTTTGCTTCGAGACGTTAAACTGCATTCAATAAGTTATACGACGAACGTATAGTGTACTCCACAGTTGCAATCATGGAAGAAGAAGGCAGCCTAGCTCTTGAAACAGCGCAGAAAAAAAAACTCAGGTGTTTATTGTAAACACTAGGGCTACACGCTGCGGATGCTACCACCATTGTGGCGCGTAAGATCTTATATACCTCTCTACGTGTGGTGTTTAGCGCTGCGCATGGTTGGACGATGTCACCTTCATATTACTGTAATACTGGACAGACGCGTCAAATGACCTCTTTGGATATGCATGGGGTGCTCTGTGGCATGAACTAGGACCCTTTTCAATCACAATCATATGCTCAGTAACTGAAGGTTCATACCTAGCTCCGGGCACCAGTAACAATGATCGTTGGCTAAGTAAAGTTTCCTCAATTTAGCTGCCTCTATAATATCAAGCTTGACTTGATTGTTATCCGGTAGAGCAGCGACAGCAAATATGCCTCTCATTATCGGCATACAACTTGGAACTGACTCATGGGTCACCTAGAAGGCTGTTTTAATAGGAGCCGAGCCGACTTCGATCACCTTATTTATGTATCTGCTGTTTTGCACGTGCTATAAATCAGATGTACCCTTGTGATACAAGGCGTATTTAGGATAACAGATGTTGCCACGAGCAAAAAATTACTTCGAGCTACGCGGTATTGTTGCTGTCGGACTTGTAAGTACCGCTGCGGTAGGGAGACAAGAACCAGTGAGAGGTGAGAACGATGAGGCTGGTCGACCGCTGTAAAGTAGCAGACTGGGCTAGTTGCAACCCACTCAACACGGCTAGTGCACAAAAAGAACAAAACACAAGAAAGTGAACGACACAAGCGCTGTCTAACAACTGAAAGTTTCATGAAAAAAACGTGTCTTTTATACGCAAACATGAAAGCATAAAAGACCCCTGCACCCCCCCCCCCCCTCCTAGCACGTAATCAAGTATGCTGCAGATATGAAATTTCAGCATCTGTTATAGCGATTGAAGACTGGCTCACGCACTTGTGTCCAGTTTTGATGATTTCGAACGCTTCGGAAATTCCATGCATGCGCTGGTTTCAATACCTCATCAACACAGCGGTCTAGTGAAACTCTGCTGCGCTGCCGCACTGCCGGCACTGAAGGGCAAGATGCGTAGATGGTGTACCTCTGCAAGAGCTAGCATGCTTTCTTAGATGGACACTGAGGTAACGCCCCGTCTGCCCAATGTAGTACATGCAAATACATGACAAGAGGGTGGAGTACACCAGTTCACTCGCACAGTCAGTGAAACGCTTGATGACGTCTTGATGAAAATTGTTGATCTCTTCCCTCATGTTATCAAGTAAAACAGCACTCGCTGAAATTGTTGATGTGTTGCCTATTCTCATCGATGGAAACAACGCTGTCTGAAATTATTGAGGTCTTCGTTCTCCAAGTTAAACAGCACAGACCGAGACTGTTCGTATCGTGCATCTTCACACCAAGTAAAACAACAAAGACTGGACATTATTTGGTAGTGTAGAGCCATGAGGAAACGAAGAAAAATCATAGAGCACACTTAACCTTCGCATTGAAGAGAGGAGCGCCAAGATATTATCAGGCCACGTCCACATTGTCTTGTTACTGGCCACACTTCAAATCTCAGTGAACACCTCAAAGGCACCGCAAGAAAAGTGACGTATGTGGACGTAACGTTGCCCGTTTTGTACTCTCCAAGGAAGCCTCTCTAAATTTACGGTTGCCAAATGGCTATTACATCATATTTCATCACATTTGTGAATCAGCGAAGTGGCCATTATGCACCAGCAACGAAATACGCACCTTCTATGCAGCTGCACACTTTTTTTTGTTGATTTACACCTGCATTTGCCAAGCCTACGCAACGCTGGTGGAGTCTAGTTGTAACGCAAAAAATCTGCAAACGCAAACACTCAATCTTTGTCTTAACCACTCAAATTGACGGCAGGTATCCCATCACTCACCATCACTCTTTCCGCTCTTCCGGTGAGATCACCCCAGCAGAATTCGCGGTAAACTATCAGTCTTCATACACCTGGAAAAAGTGACATTACCTACGCCCAACAGCGAAGTTGTTGGAGTGGGAGCTTTTTCTTTTCTGTGGACCACCTGGGCACACCCTCGTAAAACTGGCCGCAATAGTTAGGCAGCACACCGGAAGTAATGAGCGATAAAAACGCGTCCAAGCAGCTTAACTGCACGGCGCATACATAATACAGTCACGTTGTACAGCTATCGGGCCACGTTCTTGACGTGAAAGTCAGATTAGTGCGGCGTGGTCACGAAAGTCTCGTGAGTCATGATCAGTGGTGGGCAAAAACATCTCTTTGTATTTTGCCAAGGTACATGTTGGGTCGTTAGTCGGTGTTCGTTCACGTTAATTATGCTACAAGTATCCCAGACGCAGCTCAGTAGCATAGATCGCCAGTAAATAGAAAAAAGGGGAGAATTTGTATTCATCGGTGTAACGTACATCAAGAGGGAGAACATCAATCTGCTCAGGTCACGACATAACGGAGAGGTAACTGATGGTTAAAGCATCCAAATGAACACCAAGAGACTGGACACGCAATGGAGTATGGCTAAAGTTTAAATGGGGAAGACGCGCAATTAGGATCTTTGGGATCCTAATATAGAATCAGTGAGCGTGTGCATAGTAGATTAGGGATAATTGTGGGGCACCCCCGTCGTGCAGCTGTGGTAAGATGGTTCGACGTTCATAGTGACGATGATCAAACGTGCAGTATATACCAATCAGTGAATCAGCATGGATCTCATCTACAGGTGCTCAGGCAAGTCTACATATACGATGTACCAGCTTTCAAATGAACAGGTGGTCTTTCCAGAGCTGTAGGAGCCGAATACACAGATGTATGGTACGTTATTTTCGATGAATAAGGTATATTGACGGGATTTTGTTTTCGTATCTGCCGCTGCATGTCGGATTGTGTGGGAGGCCATTTGATGGGAGCAGATAGCGGGTAGCGGAGCGGGCTGCTTTCTTTTAACGAAGCGTCACGCGTTGTATTGATGTGTTTGTACGCCTTAAGTACATGTGCATATCGTGGGCTTAGCCAGCACAGTGACCGCAATGATTCTATAAGAGGTACCTGATCGTCAGACCTAACCTCAAACGTGAGATTGGTATAGATAACTCATTTGAGTTAGACCTGAGTGCGCTGCCTGATGTGATGAAGCGGCAATTTGCGTGGACAGCAATCGTTGGTGTACTCATCCGGAATCAAGCGACGCTTGACCATAGCTTGCTCAATCGTAGTAGTGCACACGTGATACTTTGTTTTACTGCTTTAAAACGTTTTGCCAACACTTGAAGGTTATGATAGCATGATGAACCTGAGTGGTTCATTATATATACTCTGATAGACCTCGATATATAGCATGTTTTCTCAAAACATATTCAAACACTGTCTTGGTTCTGTAGTGCAATACGTGACTTTAGACCCAGGGTGCTTGGGTTCGAGCCTTGTTAGAAACGTAATTTTCAGTCTTTGTGGAAGTCTGGCTTTTTCGCTCACTGACAAAGTCGCCGATGGCTCGATGGGATATTTTTTCTGATCTGGCTCCTTAACGTCGCGTTTTGAACGTCCGTGGGAAAGAATCATGTGTGTCTGTGTTGAAGGACTTCCTGACAAGCGTGTTATGTATGTCGTGTAACTCATGTTACGACCTATCGGAGCATATATTGCCACAGGGACTAATATTACTATCCGATATCATGAAGAATCAGCGTCCACAGCCTTGTGCGTGCTCCTACTTGTGGCCGCACAACTCATGCCTCTCGTTCACGGGCACCAGTCAGTGTGGGTTGGATCTGCGAAGAAGAAGAACGCGCGTTCGCGGATGAACAGTTTTTGTTTTGGATCGCTCGAGCGGACTGTTTCATTTTTTTTTGCACACAATATTCAGGCTACAAGTTCACCCATAATTAACTAGTTTTTGGTGGTGTTTCTTCTCATGGACCCATTACAGTATGATGAACCGTGCCATCGTGCCAATATAACCTTATATACTGATTTTAGTGCGTACTAACGAGGCAATCATTGGAGTATATAGACATATAGACAGGAAGGTTTGATAGATAGATAGATAGATAGATAGATAGATAGTTAGATAGATAGATAGATAGATAGATAGATAGACAGATAGATATATGATAGATAGATAGATAGATAGATAGATAGATAAATAGTGAGACGAATAGATAGATAGATAGATAGATAGATAGATAGATAGATAGATAGATAGATAGATATAAAGGAAGTAAAGAATGATTATTGCCCCTATTGTTCGCTAAGAAGTGCTTCAATATTTAATACAGCACCAATAGAATTCGGTGACGTGTAATGGCGTAAGAAACCTTGATACTTAATCTGCAAGTCACGGAAACTGCGTGCGAATTTCAAGAGATCATAGACAAAGTTGTGCGGGAAGACAGAGACATGAGTGAAAACAAATGAACAAACCCATACTCCACATTTTGATAACGAACAGTGAAGAGTGGCTCGATACCATTCCCGATATAAAAGGCGTCGTAAGGAACGTCCTGAGTACTAAGAAGATTGATTGATATGTGGGGTTTAACGTCCCAAAACCACCATATGATTATGAGAGACGCCGTAGTGGAGTACCGAGTACCTTAGCCACTAGACCACCACGGCGGGGCCGTACCAAGAAGAAGACAAGAGAAAGCAGCGACGAAGGGTAGGCGATTCTTCCGACATCGTAGGCACGTGAACACGCCTTCGGCAAAGAGGAACAAGAAGAAGGTGCGGTGACCAGGCGCACTTCCTGCCTTCTGGGCACAGGCGGCACCGTGCGCGCCTCGTCGGCGCATGGGCCTCGTTAACCTTGCCCGAACGCGAGAGCTTCCTCCTTTTGTCATGCGCCGCCGTTTAAACGGTGCACGCCTGCCACGACCGAAGGTACGGCGAGCTTACCGCAAGGTGACGCGCCTTGTCAGCAACCGAGGAGGGTGGGACTGTGAAAACGAGGAACTCAAAGCTGGAGCTGTTGTGGAAATTCATATCGTATGTACCTGTCAGTGCTACGAGCGTTGAACGCCAAGGTCTTAGGAGCCTCATAAAAAGCAAAAAAAAAACAAACAAAAACTGACCATTGGTTGCGTCAACACGAGTGATAGAAAAAGTAATACCATGAAGATGTGAGATATAAAGAATTTATGACGTCATCGTGACGTAGTAGAATGTTGTGTGGCATATTGTAGTCATCGCATGACATTGTTGCGTGGTCCGCAGTCAGTGGATCACGGAGGTGATAAAAAACAAGGTAAGTTAAGAAAGCTTGCAATGCCGCCCATGTCGGTCACGTTATAAGCAGGAAATGATGCATGAATTTTCACTTTACGGCCTACTTTTGGAGGGGGAGCATTGGGGGGGGGGGTCACTGTTTCGAATGAGAATGAAATTGACCGTCATCTAATACTGCGAACGTTAATGTACAGCTAGCCACTGTCAAATATCGCACATGCTCATTGAAGGGAGGGATGTATGTTTTGTTGTTTTTGGGTAAATATGCTATTTTCTGGGGATTGACTTCCCTATCCAACGGTATAATTATGACAGAACCATAGTGGAGGCCTCAGGAAAATTCGTCCATCTGGTGTTTCCTAACCCGCGCGGACATCACAGAGCACACTGGCCTCTGCCATTTCTACTCTATCAAAATGGGACTGCCAAGGCTGGGGTCAAAGCCACGACCTTGGGGTCCCCAGCCAAGCCCCATAACCACTGCTTCTTCATGGTAGACTAATAATATAGACTAATTGTAGAAAGAATGACTTTGTGTCCACTGCGGCAAACTGTGATTGGTTTCGCGTACAAGTACAGCAATGTGGATTTGTTCTCTTAAACAACCATTTCATTTCCACTCTCCTTGCATTGTAATATTCGTGATAAACTCATGTTAGTCCTAAAATGAATTCAATTAGCTTCTAGATGACTCTCTTCTTACATACAAAAGCGGGAAACACAAGGGCAGATAACGAAGGAACGTCTGACAATATTAGAATGACGTGTATGCGGCACACAAAGCCTTCGACGTCATCTTCACCCGAAGCACGTGGGAGGGTGTTTCCATTGGTCGCAGATGCCTTATCATGCGGCATGCGGTTCCGACGTTTGTTTCGTGGTTTTTCTTTATTCAAACGAACACTCTGTATCTGATTGCAAATAGATACATTTTGTTTGTCTTCAGTTTTGAAGGACTGCTAAACCACGAAGAGGTTGAAGTTCAAATGTGACGTGGCAGTTGTGCACGAGTCTACAGCGCGCACGTTCGTCGGCTTGATTATCAATTTCTCCAACGGCCATCCTAGGCACTTAACATGCACGAACTCATGAAGTAATGCCTGAAGAATAACGTGAGCGTTAACCTACGTGTCGTTCATTTCTATTTCACTGATTTGATAATATTTCTACAGCTTAGCAAGAGAAAAAAAATTTTGATGCCCATTTATACATTCCCAGTTGTTGATTCAGTGGTGCGTGAGAAGAGATTTACCTTTGCCTTGAATGAATAAGTAATTAAACATAAAAATAATTCAAGCAAACACAAGAAGAAACACGAACTTGGGATTTGGTCATGACTTACCAACTCGGCAGAGTAGTCTGTCCTGATCAATTATTAAATATTGCAGTTAAGAACAGATGCCATAGATCACTTTTTTTTCAGTCGTAACTGCGAGCGCTTTCAAATTCGACGAGTCAATCAATATTGAACATTAAAACACTAAATCATGTGAAACAAACGTATTTGTGCGTGTGCTGCTACGACAAATAGCAAGCAGACTAGGAACAATGACCATACTTTCCAAGGGCACTCTGCCCCTGCGACGCTTTGTCTAGGTTGGGGCAGGGATCTGTTGCAAAAATGCTCAAGATTTCGAGTATGTTCAAGAACAACTGCAAAAGGTTTTTTAGCGCACTGTATAGCATCACCAGATAGCAAATGTTACGTAAAAAAAAAACGTGACAACGTTTCTAGATGCTAAACACCTTAGGGCCTCGGATTAACCGGTTTCACGCCTGACTGTACTAGTGCCTCCTCAAACAAATTCTTATAAAAACTCTGCATGTTTGGACACTCGCCACGTGTCACTCTAGTTGAGCTGAAACACTTCCTGAAAAAAAAATCGTCACGGAAATATCTCAGCTCTATTCAGCAGTACTAATAATTCATTCTTACTTTGGTTTTCCTTTCGTTTGAGTCAACGAAAGAATGTAGTAGTGAAATGTTGAGAAATAGCTTTCAACACGCGACTCTTACGTACAAATAACACAGTGACGAAAGAAATGGGTAGAAGATATTTGATTGATTGATCGATTGATTGATTTGTGGGGTTGAACGTCCCAAAACCACCATATGGCTATGAGAGACGCCGCAGTGGAGTGCTCCGGAAATTTCGACCACCTGGGGTTCTTTAACGTGCACCCAAATCTGAGCACACGGGCCTACAACATTTCTGCCTCCATCGGAAATGCAGCCGCCACAGTCGGGATTCGATCCCGCGACCTGCGGGTCAGCAGCCGAGTACCTTAGCCACTGGACCACCGTGGCGGGGCGGGTAGAACATATTCTTTAACATATTTCGCCATACGCGTTCATGCCTTCTCCCTACTTACAAAGTGACTAAAGAAATGGAAGAACATTCTTGATCAACGCAAAGGCATTAAAATTGATATCATACGAATATTTTGTAAAATGGTAATAACCACTCTGTGCCATGTTAATAATATGTGTAATAGATTTTCATCACATAGCAGTGCTTTCTGAGTGAAATGACGTATTCTTTGTTAGTGTCTTGAAACTATCTATTAAGCTTTTCGCGAGAAAGACTGCGGACGCCCGAAGAATCGTAATCACTCGTTTTCTTAACACTAACCTGAATCAAGTCGTGGTTGCTTTTTGACGTCCACGAAAAGCACTCTAGATTCGTTTCAGCTGCAACACCTGCGAAACAATGACGTGGGAAATCCTTATCTCATCTCTGTTTAGGTGCCGTCGTCATGTCAGCTTGTCGCATTTCTAATGCTGCGGAAAACGACTAAGACTTACTCGATAGAAAACGAGCACTCCGTGAAAAACGGGCCGTTTCATTCCTCCTATATCAAGTTGAAGTCTCTCAGCAGTCTACTGCAATGAACTGTGAACTGGCATTGTTATCCTGAAAATGTAGTCTTTGCATTGTGTGCAATGCCTTATAATGCTGCTCGCCATGTTTCTCAGAGCAAGAGCATGAGGGAGGTGGAAAAGTGAGGGACCGTGTGTACGTTTTAGGGTATCATCGTTCTCAATGACTTGAGATACTCACCTCGAAGCTCTTTTCCCAAGACCACTGTCTCAATCTATTTGCAGAGGAGCACTGAATGTTAACCTATACACACTAATGTATTCGTCATCATCAGTCTAACTGCGCTTCCTGCAAGACAAAGGCTTTTCCCATGTTCCACCAAGCAACGCGGTCTCGTACTCCTTGCTGCCACGTTACACCTGCGAATTCGTAATTGAGACTCACTAACAGTGAACCCACAACTTTTTCCAAGAGCTGCATGATATTGTGATTGTTGCAAGACTAACTAATCTACCAAAGTTGTTCCTCATAATCCTTGTCAAGGCACTGATAGAGTCCTCAGCAAAATAACAAATGAGCGAAGCGCTAACTAACAACTATCCCTCCAGTAAAAGTAACAGAAAAACGAAACCGACTATTTTACATTTTTTTTCCTTTTTCCCATAATGTCGTGTTTTTACAGTCGGAAACTTGGTGGTTTCCTTCTACTATCGCATCGTTCTTCGCATTTTCCTATTTTTGCGAGTGACACAGTGTACGATGGGCCAAAACCTGGAAGCCCTCGATAGTATTATATAACGCAATGAATACGGATAGAAAAAGGTTCAAGGATTGCTCGTAATTGTCTGTCTTCCGCGAGTCGTGTTTAGGTAGGAATTAAAGCCTGCCCTTAGGGATTCAATCCTATTGTTTTGGTTTAGTAAATCTTTATTATAAAGCAAATTAACTAATTACAGTTACCCATGAGAAGACTATTTTCTTCTGAGGGCGTAATGAGAACCAGCTTTCCACTTTGATAAGCCTATAAACTGATTTTTTTTCGTATACCCTTGATTTGTAATGATTGATTAAAATGCCAGTGTAATGTTCGTGGTTCTTGAACATGTTTTTCCTTTCTTAGTTGTGTTTTTTTTACGTTATGGCTACGCTGTGCACAAACAAAACGCTTCTATATATTAAGATGCATTGCATAGAATAAAAAATAAGGTGGACCAGATATTGTCCTCAGCTTTTTGACCTTAGCGACACCCTCACAAAACACTTCGCGTAACGTGTATTTGGTCATACTCATTTCATTTCGGTGTAACATGATTAGAATGGCGTTGCATCATTTTTTTAAAATCAAAGCCGTTTTTATTATAAAACGACGCCATATGTGCACAACGGAAAGACCATGCAGAGAGCGGACTTTGCATCGGCTAAACGGGCTGCTGCTTCTGTCAACTGCACCATGCAGGCAAACAAACGTTTAAATATATGTAACGGTTTTGTGTTAAAAAAGCAGGGGACCATATAGATTCGCCTCTAGGAGTTGAACGCTATAGCGATGTCCTGTTCCTAGTACGTATTTCTAACACTTAGTGCATGAAAGCTTTCCGAACTTGCTATGCACCAACTACGTGGCGTTTAGGGAATAGGCGCAGTAGCGTGTGGGCCTTTTGTAGTGGGCGACTGGCTTTAAACCACGAAGACGTAATTATAATCACATGTTTTGACGCTCGCTGGAAATGGGCACTTGTACCACGCATTATTGCTGCCATATTTCATGTTCCATTGGGAAGCATGTTATATGACGAATGCGTTTGTTAAGCAGGAAAGCCAGTTTCACTGAATTTCCAAGCAGCTGAAGTTCTTTTCACTGTATTCATCAGCAGACGCGCATCCGTGTGGTAGAACCTCCACGCGTCGTGCAAACGACCCAGGTTCGATACTCACTCTGACTCAAACGACCCCTGTTCTGTGCCCACGTTCACCAAAATATTTTTTATCATTTAATTTATTTGAATCATTCTTCACTTCTTGGTCACGCATAAGACGATGAGCTTTCGCTCACAATCTCAGACGCCGGAATTTCAGCGAAACGAGCTCTTTAACGCTATCGCGTTAATAAGCTAAGGAACAGCCCTTGTCCTCCTAGGCTTTAATAAAGGCTAAACTAAGTGACCTCATGACCAAACCGAGAAGATCAAACAGACTGGAAGAACTTCAAAGCCAAATTAATTAGTTAAGGATTCCTCAAAAGTCTGTTGTCGATTTTTCGTTTCATGGAGATCTAGCATTGGGTGGATTGTTTCAAAGACTTCTACTGTTGCGGCCCAAATAGAGGCGCACATTGTGTGTTACGCTCTGTGATATTTTTGAGAAAGTTTAAAATGTGAAATTGAAGATACCACTGAGTAACAATCAAGGAGGTATATATGCAGGCAAATTGGTTCGTATATTTCAGTGTTCACTGCCGGGGTTGGCATTTTATGCACACTTTTGGAAATACTGCCACACCTCTCGACACTACTTTAGTGTCAGGTTTTTCGAATAACCACAAGGAAAAGGATTAGTAGGAAGAAAGTTTGAGAATCTATAGTATTCTAAGACTGAAGTGAACATTCATCTTTGTCTTAGTGCCAATTTCTATGTCTTGCGTATATTTTTACATGTCACCCAGGTGGCGCAGGGGTTCGTTGTACGGGTTGAGAGACATTGGTTCGATCCTTGCCAAGGCAATCGTATTTTGATGGAGGCGAAGTCCTGAATGCCCGAACTCTTTCTGATGTCTGCGCGCAATAAAGAGCCCCAGGAGGCTGAAGTTATCCTAAGCCCACCAAGATGGCGTCTCTCATAGCAACAGTCGCTTGGAGACGTCAAACAACCCAAATCAACCAACAGGCCTCTGCAATCTATCAGATTATTATAACGCCGAGAGTCTTGCATAAGAAGGATAACGCCTCAGTTGAATTACCACGTATATTACCAGATTACGACACGTAATACCCTCTCGAGTGCTGTAGGCAGCCGATCGATCACCGCTTCATATTCCTTGGTACAGCCGCCTTGAAATGAGATCTGAGATCCCATTCTCTGCACCTCTGCCATCGCACTTGACAGCCTCGCTCCGTCAAGAACGCCTAGTGGCGGCGCCACGAAATACGACGCAGCCCCTTGTTCAATGTCTTCACCATTGCATCGCAGCCGTGCGAGGCGTGAGATATCAACGAAATATGACTACAAAGGCGTGAAAGCCGTGCATTTACGCTGACACAGCAAGGGAAAATTGTGAAATACGTTCTTGATTAGGCGTCCCCTCTTGTCATTTTTTCTAGCAGTCCCGCATGACTTTTGGTGGGCAGTCTTAATCACTGACCGAGGGCAAATTCAATGTGTTAGATCTGGTTACCAGACGGAGCGTTTTGATCTTCACTTCTAGGAACTGTCGCAACAATACTAATTAAGGCGTAAGCCTTAGATGCTATGAAAAACACGAAAAGTTTTGTTCAGTGGCATTGGCATCGACAGAAGTGACGCAAGAAAGATGGTGCGGAAACGTCAGCTTCTGATGTCGCCATTACGTGGAATATCACCCAAATTTATAATGTCATCATGACGTCAGTATGACGCCACCAAGTGACATCACCACTTGGTCAGGTGGGCCGGTCACGGTGGCACTGCAAAGCCACACTGATTGATTGATTGGTTGATATGTGGGGTCTCAAAACCACCATATGATTATGAGAGACGCCTTTGTGGAAGGCTCCAGAAATTTCGACCACCTGGGGTTCTTTAACGTGCATCCAAATCTGAGTACACGGGCCTACAACCTTCCCACCTCCATCGTAAATGCAGCTGCCACAGCCGGGATTCGATCCCGCGACCTGCGGGACAGCAGCCGAGTACCTTAGCCACTAGATTACCGCTGCGGGGCTTGTAACGCCACGCGCGGTGCAAAAAGCTTCCGATAGTTTCAATCCCGGAGGCCACGCGATACACCTCGAGGAGGAAGTTATCACTGAAAAGGTGAGGAGGATGCTACTACAATATACTGATGCGAAAGAGAGATAACTTTCAGTTTCGCGTTGTTTTAAAAAAATAGGTGAATGATAATGCGAGTATTTATTCATGGTGCAGACGTATCAATCGTCAGCTGCTGAAACACAACTGGTAATGTTAAGTGTGCGTGAGTTCCATGAGTACAAGAAGATTTATATATCAGTCAATAGCCTCATGTATGCATCATCGTGCAAGAAATTGGCTGTTCGGTGACGTGAGAACTGCGAAGAGCACCTAAATTTTTTTGACGTTGAACAAAGATGTCGGGTGCCGAATGATTAGAAGTAATATTTAGGGTGCGTTAAAGTGCATTATTACTGTATTAAAAGCGAACTGCCAGTCGATTCATTGCCACATTGAAATAAATATTGCTGAATACTGTCAGCGAGTGAATTAGGTGCCGATAAAAATCAAGTGACTTGTTATAAATGAAAAGACAAGAAGGTGGACCAAGTCTAAATGAAGGATGAGTCAAGTCACACAAATGTGGGTCTACATGCACTAAAGTGTATCAAAGCTGGATCCTTCAAAATTATTGTGGCTCAAGGAACGGTACAGTGAATCTAGAAAGTCTACTTTAATCAAGAAGAAATCAAGTGGCTTGAATCTGGATCAAGAGGGGTTGAAGTGGGTTAAGTGTACAATAATGTACACTAAAAGAAACCGTGAGTAGTGCACGTGAATTAACTGTGTCTCGCAGAGCCCATATTTATTCGCTTGGAACTGCACAGCAGTAACTAAAGGAACGTGAAGAGAAATTTTATAGCACATAAATTAAAAAAAAGTTTTCAACTAGCAATAGTAGCCCTCAGTTAAAACTTCATTGGGTACAAGTTAAGTTTGTGTAATCGTACCTGCATTGCTGATATGCAGGCAATAGGTTCATATGTATCGATGCGTACTTAGTACGAGTGCACATTTACCCTTGAAGCGCCTATGCATGTCTTTTGTTTCATTTTGTTATTCTTATTTTATTTACCTACACTTGCTCTTTTGTTGCTACGTCATGCAACTGTACTGAAGATTGTTATATCTGCATTTGCATGCATGTGTACTTATATATTAACATGAGCAACCACGTTTTATTTGTTGTGAAGTCACTTTCTATTTCAGGTCATGCGAATTATGTGACTCGCTTAAGACTATCGCTTGTTGCACACATTTAGTTGTACCAAATAATGCATTGTTCTACTTCCCACCTTACCGAAGTACCGACTAGAGATTGTAGTATTGATAAATAACAATATATTGTTAAAATTACTTCTATTGTTTCGTAGACCTCGACGTCTAGGCGCTTTCGTACATTTCTAATTAAAAAGTTTCGGGCCACCAGTAGACTTGGCACAATACTGTTCGTGCGTGTTCTTCGGCATCCACAAACTACAGGACGCGTAATAATAGCCATTCATTTGCATACTCGAGAAAAACCATCGATCTTATTGTCCCATATCGAACCACTGACGTGCTAGGCTCGATATTAAGGCCCACCAACCTTTGGAATACACACCCTGGCTGGAATATGTGGCGGCGAACGCGAATACCACCGTGAGTCTGCTCACGTACGAGTGCTTTCACTGCTCCCGGGGCTCTGGTACCACGTCTTGAAAGGTACGGTATTGATAGTAGATCCGGCCGTATGCGGTATTGCAACCCATTTCGAAGAGTGATGCCCGTGCTGTCCTTGCATTGTTCTTGGCAGTGCTGTTACACCACGTATGCATGGGGCAGCTCCTAATTACAAAAGCTGCTTGTTAGTTTGCGAGAATCTCTACTAGGCTTTGTCGATTTCCCGAAGGAATGCAATGTATATCAATGTTTTGCACTCGGGCCAAGGGAGTACTGGTGGCTGATGGCAATACACTGGCGTGCAATATGTAATAGATGGGTGCAAGAATGACGGCGCAGTATGAGGTACATAGCGGGACGTAAATACCATGGTTCGATGGAAATTTTGTAAGTTTTGTTCTCGCTTTGGTATACACATTCTGGACGCCGGCATAGCTAGTTCCAGTAGGAAGCTGACAGGCAGTCGCATAGTAGTAGAATCCGCTTTGTTGCCATGCGGCTCTGCGCAAGATAACTGTTTTTAGGTAAATACGCCTTCCAGAACTTGTTTAGTATCTATTTGTTTTACTTAAAAAGTGAGAGAAGGAACGAAGACATACATGCCGTAATACTTGAGTTGACTAGCGTTAGGAAGTGTTTCCATTCCGAGAGGATCGATAAATAGCGCATTGAAGCACAGTCGTCAACTAGCCAATTTGTCTTAAACTATGGTTATAATGAGGATGATAAAAGCGTTAAACGTGACGATTAACGCGTTGATGATGGCGATAATGAGAGATGAGGCAAGTGTTGAATCGGAACCGTTAGAAAGCGGTAATGTAATTGTTTATGATGATGTGGATGATAAAAATAATAGTGATAATGAAACCCTTGAACTGATGATGAAGATCTACATATTGTAAATAGTGATTATCATAATGAATACAGCGTTAAAACTGCGCCGTCAGTAAGGAGAGTTTTCGTGTACGATGACGAAAAACAATATACCTAGTACAACTATTGTTCTAGGTATCTACATCCTACACGTGTGAAGACTTGATGTCTGCTAAAAGTAAAACTTGATTTTCCAGGCTTGCCCCGCCGCGGTTGTTTAATGGCTGAGGTACTCGGCTGCTCACCGCAGGTCACGGAATCGAATACCGGCAACGGCAGGTGCGATTTCGATAGAGGCAAAAATGCTGTTGGCCCGTGATATCAGAACTGGGTACACTTTAAAAAACCCCAGGCGGTCGAAATTTCCGGAGCCCTACACTACGGCGTGTCTCATAACAATATAATAGTTTTGGGACGTTAAACTCCAAATATCAATCAATCATTGTCATTTTCCAGGCTTTCACTTCGTTCCCATTTTCGTATACGTTATTGCTTATATTGAAAAAAATTCTTTTTTTCACACTACACTGGCTGTGGTATACAAAGAAATATCCCAAATAAAGCATAGGGTAAATAATTACTGCTTTGAGAACTGTAGGGCTGTTCATCATCATCAGCTTGAGTACGTCCACTGCAAGGCAAAAACCTCTCTAATTATCCGCCAATCAATCCAGTGTTGTGCTTTCTGCTGGCACGTTACACCTGTGAACTTTTTATTCTCACCGGTCCCCCTCACTTTCTATCTTCCCTTCGTGCGTTTACCTTCTCTGGAATCCAGTGAGTTACCCAATAACCATTGATTATCCTGTCTA